>JBBMOI010000001.1:64277500-64445000 GCA_038088405.1 Porites divaricata | reverse complement strand
GGATACCCCAAAGTCAGATTGTCATCTTCGCTCAACATACATGATAGGAGTCTTATAACTTAAAGTAGTAAATAATAAAAGAAAGAAAACAGAAGGTAGTTCGTAGGACTTGAACCCGTGTAATTTGATATATAATCCACATCCGTATCCCCTACACCATGAAGGGCTAACTTCCGAGACCGGTTAATTGTAACGTACTTTACATGGCGTTGACCATTACATTATTGAAAGCTAACCGTTTTTAAAACAGCGCTTAACCCTAATCACTGTACTTCGGTGCTAAACCCTGTATCCAACTCTTTTCCTTGCACAATTGTCTTTTACTCTGATTTCCCCACTTTTTAAATTCGCATAGCGTGGAGTAGATTATAGCGTTGTGTAATAAACATAAGGTGTCCAACCTGATTTAGAGGTATCCATTCTAGTCATAAACATATTGAAATTAGTTTATTCACTATTTTCACCTAGACCATAATGCACCTTGCGTACCCCCCAAAATTTTGCATACCGTAACCATTGTCTTCGAATCCGCTTGGGACAGCTGTAATACCCAGGAAAAATTGGAAACAATAGTTATGCAAAATTCTGGGGGGTAAACAAGGTGCATTATGGTCCATGTGAAAATGGTGAATATTACTTCTGAAATTCTTGTGTAGATCGTTTTCAGATGACATCACGACGGCTTTATTGGTGTACAAAACAATGAAATGGCAGCCATGTTGGTGTACAAAACAATCCTGTGAAGATTCCGTTTGAACTCTTCTCTCATGCAAAAACTTTCTTTTATTCCAAGAAATTTGCGCAGCGACTGACCAAGTGAGTGAAAACGATCTTTATATTGAGAAATCACAATTCTTAGATTGAAAACTGTGTAAATAAAATTTTGCACATTTTGACGTACCGATTATTTATTTGCTAGTTTACTTTTTGGAGAGGGGCGAGTGTTACTCGAGTAGGTATGGATCACAGGGTACCCACACAACCACAGCTTAACTATGTTTTTTTTTTTTTTGAAGCAATGAAGAGCCAGGAACACGCCCCCTGGATAAATCGGTTTATATACCACGGACTTCCTACTTTCCCAGTCCATCACGGGGTTACCAGGTTTGCCAGAAAACAATAAAGCAACAAGTAGTGTTTCTTTCCCAGCTGTATAGAGTGCTAGTACACTTCAGGATTATTTTAGAAATTTAAGTAAGCAAACCTGGCGGCCTCGATTCCGAGAACCTTTTCAACTTCAGCTGTATTGTTTGAGGTAGTCGCTGTACCCTTGACACCTAACAACAACAAACACAGACACAAACAAGTGAGAATTTTAACAACTCAATGGAGAGAAAAGGCGGAGTGTGAATTACATAAGACTTTAGAGACTCGTCCAAGTCTGATAGTTGAATAAAGACATAACCGCTTCTCCAGTCCCCGGAAATCCTTCTTTTGTACCTCCTACTTTACACCCCCTGTTCCCCCTGGCTTCATTTGCTTTACCCCATAATTAAATCCCTACTTTCCAGTAGTTCCAAGCTATCATTAGGGAACTTAAGCAACAGCGTTTTTGAGCAACGGACGTCAACCGGAAGTGGACTTTTTGCATCATTGGGCAGTGGTTTTGTTAAAACTCTCGGATAAATCGTCTTTAAAAGAGAAAAGAAAGTTAGCGATAAAAATTTGACAGCGTCAAGGCATATAAAAAGGAAGAAAGCCTCACTTCCGGTTGACGTTCGTCGTTCAAAAACGTCTTTGCTTAAGTTCCCTATTATCCTCTCATTTGCCCCGATCTTCCAGTTCCTGTGCTCCTGGCCCTAATCCCCTACCCCTATGCTCCCCTTATTCCCTGCTATACCCTGCTCTCCATCTTCGGTCACCTTTTGCTACCCCATTCCATTCTGGTCTCCATTTCGTAGAACGTATCTAGTTCAGGATGCTCTATCTGAACATTTAAAGAAGGTTCACCATAAGCAGGGTAGACGTTCAGGTTTGATTCCAGAAACGTACGATCCAGGTGATAAATCGCAATCTATAATAATGACACTTACCCACAGTGGACATAACAGACAGCAAATCATCTCCTTCCACCAGTAACTTGTAAGTGTCTCCTTTCGCTTCATCCACATGGATAATCGCCCTGTTTACGTTTTTGTGCCCCTGTAAACATAAAAAATAACCCTGTTCAAATTAGACTTTTTTCTCTTTTTCCAAGTGAAACCGTTTGAAATACTCTCTCTTGACTATGCTCAGATTACGTGCAAGCACTCGCAAGAACACCCAAGCAGGCGCAAGGACACGCGCATCGTCATCTCTCTTGTAGAGGATAGGTTGTGACTAGAATGGATACCCCAAAGACAGATTGTCATCTTCGCTCAACATACGTGATAGGAGTCTTATAACTTAAAGTAGTAAATAATAAAAGAAAGAAAACAGAAGGTAGTTCGTAGGACTTGAACCCGTGTAATTTGATATATAATCCACATCCGTATCCACTACACCATCAAGGGCTAACTGCCGACACCGGTTAATTTTAACGTACTTTACATGGCGTTGATCATTACATTATTGAAAGCTAACCGTTTTTAAAACAGCGCTTAACCCTAATCACTGTACTTCGGTGCTAAACCCTGTATCCAACTCTTTTCCTTGCACAATTGTCTTTTACTCTGATTTCCCCACTTTTTAAATTTGCATAGCGTGGAGTAGAGTATAGCGTTGTGTAATAAACATAAGGTGTCCAACCTGATTTTGAGGTATCCATTCTAGTCATAACCGTAGAGGATACCCAACTTCGTTCCCAGGTTCCAAGGGAAGGAGAAGAGAGACCCTGGGGATGAATTTGGAGACGATGTTGTGGCCATTTCACTCGACATTGCTAATAAACAACAACAACAACAACAACAACAAAACGCTCCACACATTTATACCTTGATTAGGACGTCAGGCAAGTCTGTCTTAAGTGTCTGCATCGTGTAATGGAGAGACGATTTGCTGCTCTCACTCGGATAAATGCAAATCTCTGAGTTGCTCAGGGCGGTTACTTGCTAAAAAGGAGACGACAAATATGACGCAGTCAATATCTAAACGAGCAGGTTAGCAGCTGACTTCATTGCGTTAGTTACAGCATTTTTAACGAAGGCTCATTACACTGCTCCCGACTGCCAAGCCACGATCTTGAAAGTAAAAAAAAAAAACACTAAGAGGGGAGGGGCGGGAAGGAGAAAGGTGAGGTATTTTTCCTCTCCTTCCCCTTTACCTCTTTTATTTTCAACTCGTCGTCCTCTCCCCTGGAATAATTTTTTAACTCACCCCAACTCCCTGTCAATTTCAACGTCCAAGATGGCGGGAGAGCATTAGTCCCAATTACAGTATCATTGCTCGAACTGCAAAAGACGCCTGCTTTGCAAGATAAGTTAGTTACGAACTCAGTAGTAGAAACACAATGGAACCTGGAAAAAACGACTTCTTAACACACTTGACCAAGCACATTCTAAAAACGCTCGACCAAGAGAAGGCGGAGCTAAAGACCTGGGCTAATAACCTGACTTTGTTGACACACTGAACACACACAATTCACTATCTTACCTGAGGTTTTAACTTAAGTTTCTTCGCATTGCAGATAGCAAATCGTATTGAGTCGACATCAACCTCGAGCTACCAATGAAAATAAAAATGATTGAGTTAAGAGGTAGCCTACGAACTCAGACGTATTTCCGGTCATCGCTTCTCTTCACCCGAAAAGTGGAGATACGTCTGCATTCGCTAACAATGTGGGATTAAAAACAAACCAGCTATTTGCTTAGCGAAAACACTGAGGTCTATGTTTAGCTGCCTAGAAAAGTAGTTCCTGAATGTTTTCCAGCACTTTTTGAAGGTCGCGCATTTTGGCGGCACCCGAGGTACTCCTCTTATCAGCTTTTAAAAAACCCAAACCAATCGAAGAGAAGCAGCTGTTTGCCGTAATTATCAGCTCCAGTTTAAGCGGCCAGGTTTCCATACATCGTTTCGATCGTATACGGCAATCGTCCCCAAAAATTGAGGTGAACAACACGTTCCAGGCGTTAATGTGGAATCATACAAATCTCAACTGTCTTCACCCGCGCTTTCCGGAGATCGGGCAGTGTCACCGTATAACATCTACACTGATCACAAAAATATACTCATTAATTTACCTATCTCAATGAAAAATCTCACCTTTAGTAACTTAATTCTGTCCACGGCAAGTTTGACGAGAATAAAACAACTGTCCGGTAAGAAAACCTCCTCGATGTACTCTGAAACCTTTAAAACATATCCAAAAGGTTATGCCTACAACCGGCAACAAAACCGTTGAAAATTGTTCGACTCACTCTTCTACACACTAGGTACTTGTTTGTTACAAACCTCCCCTAGTAAGGTCTTCTCGATCCGCCCTTTGACAGCTCTCGCATCTTCAGAGTTCTTGTCGTTCATAAGCTGTGCCGAGATGATTGGGGTGCTGATAGACCGCGAGGCATTTATGATTTCCTTTATTCGAGGGACACCAAGAGTAATGTCTGATACCATTAAGAATGATTAACAACATTCAAATGCACTCGTTTTTATTAGTGTCTGAAAAGAACTGAATATTGTTAAAAATGGGGGACGATTCTACAGCCAGAGCGAACTTCCTGGATGCAATATAAATGATTTTCGTAGGCCTGACATAGGCATTACTGTCAATGCAGAAGAAACAAACATTTTCGCCTCCTTGCCAGCTGGTAACCTAAAATGGCGCTCTCACAAAAGATGCGAGACTGCCTTCACGTGATAACCAAGTAAAAATTTATCGTTGCTTTAAATTTTCTTTTCTTTTGTTTCAAACTCATTATCATACACTACCATACCCAAAAACAAACAAAAAATAAAATTTAATCCAAGGATAAAATTGAACCACAAGACATACAAAAATGTTCAAGGATACTCATGGAAGCAACGCCTGCGAAATGAAACGTTTTCAACGTCATTTGCGTGCCAGGCTCCCCAATACTCTGAGCGCAAAGGGCACCCACTGCAGTTCCAGGTTCGATCTTGGCCCTAGAATATTTTTCTTTACACAGGTTCAGGAAGTGGACCAGTTGAGATCTTGTACAGCGGTCTAACCAAGACAACACTGACAGAAAAACAATAAACAGCTCAATATTTACGGTGTTTTTTTTTGTACAAGTGTTGTCAAAGTTAACCTTAACCGCCATTAAATTACGTCTTGATAAGACAGCTTTGTTCCCGCATCTACTAACACGATTTGACGGCCTGAGCGTTTACTTAGGCCTCATGCACAAGTGTCCGGATATTTTTGAAAACGTAGATTTTTTTCTCCGTTATCGAAGAAATACGGATCCACACTTTGCGTATTTGATTCGCTTTCGCCTGTACTTCATTACGAAAACGCTAAAACAATGGCAATACGATAGCATCCCTTACAGTTTTCGTCGCGAAAACGATAATCCGGCGTTTTCAAAAAATTCCCACTCTGGGGACCGTTTTCAAAAACGGTGCCCGAAACCTTTGTTTACGTGTGGACGGAAGCCTAAAACGACGAAAAGTCTCCGTTTTAGTAAAATCTCCCGATACCTTCACCGTTAGCCAGATTAACTCACAAAAGGAAAAAAAGAAACCTCTTACCTTTTGGGAATTCACCAAGTTTATGTGACCTGCAAAGATCAAGACACTTGTTACTCAAGACAAACCTCCCTGTGGCAGATTAGGAACATTGCCCAGTTTCAAATCGAGAGGGGCTGTGAACGAGTCGATTTATTATGGGATAAACAACACGAGACTCAAAAAGTCAGAAACAGCAGCAACATTTGGTGTTTATCGGGCCTACAATAACGAGATACGGCCAAGTTCAGAAACTCCAAAACATAGACGTCCAGACGATGTGTTCGGGAATCCATATATCTCTTATAAATTTCCAAGTTTTTTAACGGCTGTATCTTGTTCAATATTGGCCCGATAGACACAAAACTACAGATTTTTCATAACCACAATGTGCTCTTTCTGACTATGCGGGTCTCCTGTTGATTATCCCATATTAGTATAATTACATTGATGATTATCGAAAATAGAGCGCTGTGATTGGCTAGGAGCTTCGCTTTATCCCGCTATAATCACCGCACGGTGATTAAGCATTGAAGGCTAGCAGTTTTCAAAATGGCAGCCAGATTTTTTGATGTTTCGGGGTCGGAAATTGATCAATAATTTTATTTTCTTGAATAATCATCAATGTAATTATACTAAAACAATTAGTCGCCTCAATTAGTCGCCCGAATATTGGCGAATAGTCACCGAGACGAAGTCTCGGTGACTATTCGCCGATATTCACGTCGCCTAATTGTTACATAAAGCAACTCGTAGCCAGCCCCTCTCGATTTGAAACTGGGCAATGAGCAAACCAAGCTTTTTAACTTACCTGTCCAGGCTGAGCTTTCGATGCTTCATTTCAACTTTCTCCGCAATGTCTTCCACAAAAGACCTGAGAAAAAGGTCACTTTCAGTTTCACACGCCACCAGATGAATTTTCGACCAGTTCATTAAGAAAATTTAGACGCCTAGCCGTTCAAAATTCCATGTGAACAGAGCAAAACAAATATTGTACGGTCCCGTATGAACGAAGTGTCCGGTCAAATTTTCAGTTCAGCCGGTCGAAAATTCGACCAGTGCGGTTGTTCAATTTAGGATTCTGGGAAATTGCCCACCTACCCCTCCCCCCTAAGATAACATTAACACTTCCATCTCACTTAGGGCAAAATGTTGGCTTAGGGGAGGGGTAGGTGGGCAGTTTCCCCAGAAAGTCTGGGACAAGTTGATTTTTGATCATTATACGTTTCTGGAAAACCGCCCACCTACCCCTCCCCTCAGCCAACATTAACACTTCCCTCTCACTTAGGGCAAAATGTTGGCTTAGGGAAGGGGTGGGTGGGCAGGTTCCCAGAAACCTAGATCATTTGATCCTTGTTTTTCTTGCGTGTGTTCTTAAAACGTTACAAGAACATTCGCACCCCAAGATTTATTCAATGTACCACGATATACGTCTACTAAACGCTTGTATGCCTTAAAACCAACGACAATAACTTACTTCAAATCTTTCTTGAACTCCGTTCCGAAGTCTTGGAAATCAGACCCATCGATAGCTTGTAGGGCAAAACTACGAATATCTTCTGGAGATAAAGGAGATTCGTCTTTCATAGGTACCGAACACTGAAAGAGGAACAGGGGGCAAAGTTACTTCAACCGGCCCGCCTAAACAAATACGATGTCCACTTAGGCCCAGTTCACACCAGACAATTTTGAAACCGCAAAATTTGGATTCGTTTGGATGGGGCCCAAACCACTCTGGAGAGCGGTTGCAAAAAGACGCGGTTTCGGTGTATCGGAGCGAAAAAGCGTGACTGTTAAGCGTGTGACGTGACCTGTGCCGAGAGAGGGACGTAAGCTACCCAGAACCGGTTTTAACCCACAAAACCGGTAGAGACTTGGGATGAGACTGAGGGCGCGATCCATTCGACCAAAATTTCCGGAAATTTCGGTCCAACACTCAATGGATCGGTTCGGTCCAATCGGAAAAGTTTCGAAAAAACTGGTCCTCCTTTTGAGGTGGACCACTTTTCCCGCTCGGACCGGTCGGAATTTTGGTTGAATGGATCGCGCCCCGAGAGAAGCAGAGAAAAGAAAAATGTAGCGAGACAAGTCCGGGAGTTTCGTGTGGACGGAAGGTCGATTCGCGTAAAAAAAATATACGGTTTTTAAAATATCCGAATTGTTGGGGACGTGGCCTGATAGAGGGGAGCTCACGCAACCAAAACGACAACGCCTATTTCCCTTTCGTAAACGGTTGTTGCCATTTTTGAAGACGACAGAAATGGAAACGTCACTAAAAAAAATGAATTACCCCATAGTTTCAAATCTTTTCCCGTTTATTCAGCCCTGCTTAATTCGTCAGATGTGGGTGAATTTTACGGAGTTCAATTCGTAACTGTTTTTAAGTGCAACTGAGAAGGGAAAATTCGTCGTGGGGCGTTTACGTCCTCCATAAAACGTCGCATTAGGACGTTTCACCAGCGTCATAGTCATGCAGTGGACGTCAAAGAAATGTGCTAATATTACAGCGATTTATAGTCACATTTCTGAGCCAAATTCGTCAGTCGCAGAAGACGTCGCAAGAACTAGAATCAAGTTCTACTTTTTGCGAAGATAGGTGCAACTAAAAAGCTCAGTTCAAAGAAAATCAGAAAGTGCCAGTTGGAGTTATTTTGGGTGGATTTATTTAATCCACGAAGGTTTGGTTGTTTTTACAGTCGACCTTAGCAAAAGCACTGACCAGTTACAAGACCAACCTGAACGTGACTGAAGACTCGATTAAAGTCCAGCGGTTTGTCCTTCCCTTCCATATCAGTAGGATCCAGGCCATCTCCTCCGTACATGAACTGTACTATATGACCAACTGAGTTGCGAACTGTCAAGTCATATTGAGCTGCAAGGTCCTCTAAAGACTGAACGCAACATAATATCAAAACATGTTAAAACCGTACTCACAATACCTGGGGTTAATGTAACGAGACAGTGTAATTTACAAGTGTAACCATTGTTTTAGGGTCTGAAACAAACACTGTTTTAGGGTCTTAACAATTACAGCTACACTTGTAAAAGTTTTACTAAACTGACCCCTATTCAATTATATATGTATAAATATATTAAAATGAACATTTTCCTTGGTTTTGCCCTCCGTCTAACCTTTGCTTTTCACTTGGGGTTCTCGAGTTAAATTCCCGCCGAAGCCCTGAACACTAGCTTGACTTGTTGTCGGTAGTAGCTGGTAGCCTCGGGTTCATCTCCTAGGCCACGCTTGTAAATAGCCAGCTGGTTTGCCTCCGGCGGCTAGTTGGGATTCTTAGCCTTGTTCTGTTAATTTCAAGTATTTGTTTCTGTCTTTATTTGTGGGCCGCAATAGTTTATCAATGTGCTAACTGTATAGTGTTATTTTTTTTGGAAGTGTTTCCGTCCATTCATGTAGCCTTGCCGTTCTTCCTTGCGAGTCTGTCCACAAGATCTTTTGATGTGACGATTCAAATAAGAGAGCATGTCTCAAAAGAAACGATAAATTATTTCCTTACGACAGCCAGCTAGGGGTTAAACACGACGACTTCAGTTAACTCCCTTTTTTGCCCCGTTTTTTATAGCTACGTTATGAATCATCGCGCCAGGCTAGTAAAGGCCTCATGTAAACCCCCTCCCCCCACCCCCCAGCATCTTTAAAGGGAACAAACAGCTCACCTTTACTAATCTCCTTTGCATATAACCGGTTTCAGCAGTCTTAACAGCCGTATCCACTAAACCTACAAGAACAAGTTTAAGTGATTTGAGAAATTCTGGAGTTCTAATCATCATTACCAAAACCGACTGACCTACGACAAGCCTGTGTACAGACCCCCCCTCCCCTCAGTGAAAATTGGAGGTCCTTCTCTGATTTTTACTGAGGGGAGGGGGTCTGTACATAGGCTAGCCTATGACACAGACGTAATCTTACCCTGGTAAGTGGGGAGCTTTAGAAACGACGAGAGCGACGGCAACGAGAACGTCAAAAAGGTAGTAGGTTTATAAAGCAGAACAACAACTTTGCACATGCGTCACGCTTTTTGTACGTTTCTTTGCCGTCGCTGCACCATTACGACGTGAAAATGCCTAACTTCAAGTTTTTTTTCTCTTTCTATGCCTGAGTGCAGTCCACAAGAAATCAACGCCAGGGAAATTCGCCTACAGTTGGCATATTGAGCGAGTTGGAATAAACGCGACAAAGATTGAAAAAAACGCGAATTCATTTTAAATGTGACGTTTTAGCTGCCGTGGCCGTCCTCGATGTTAAAGTTCGCTATATCTGTGAAGCAGCGCCAATATTCTTGTTTTGGGCCCCTAACGGACTTGACGAATTACCCGCGGAAATGCGTTTCGAATTTCCTTTCAACCTGATTGGCAAATTAACAATGGCATTTTTAACTGGCCAATCATGGCGCGTATACTCAAATCCAGTGGTATCTACCTTTGACGTAACCAGATTCCGTCATAAAATTAAAATTCTCCTATCCAAGACAATGTGAAATAACTAAGGTAATTAACCCGTTCGCCAATAAAGAGTGCCGGAACGTCGTAGTCTAGGAAAGCTTTTCACTTTGCCCAAGCTTTCGGTGAAAACATATATGGAAAGCTTCAGACTATGCGGACATTTTCCAGAAAAAGTCCCCCGATTCAGGGCTAGTTGTTCCTCCTTGTTCCCCGTGAATGGGGTAAATCAAAACTTAGCCTCCCAAAGTATTTCCACAATTTTTCATTTTCTGTTTTTAGCGGAAACAAACTTCGGTGGAAAATTAAAAAAAATTTTTTTGGAAGAAGTCCGTTGGCCTTTACAATCGGACAATTCATTCCATTTTCCTTAAAGTTAGTCCGTTGAAGAAGGCTAAGCCCTCACGCGATCGCTAAATGATAAAATTTCTAACATTTGATAACTTGTTTGATCGCCACTACGACATTCTCGCTAAAACTTGCAGTAGACTGACGACGGCTACCACATTTTCCCGCCAAAAATGACGTTGGTTCGCGCGCGAGCACTACTTAGTATTGAGGAAATCTCGTACTCAAAGTCGTCGTCGTCTTAGAATCTAAAGCTCTAATGATGATGATACCTTCACGCCCAGCCATGGTGTGGAAGAAGAATTCAGTTGGTGTAAGACCAGAGTAAAAACTGTTCTTGACAAATCCTTTGGCCGCTGGAGATTTAGCTGTGAAATGAATATATAAAAATAAATAATAAAAGAAATGTGAACGGACTAAAGCAGTGTGAGAATGATGTTGTTTTCAGTCAGTGAAGCAGACGACTTGAAATAAAAAAGAGTTCTCCTGACTAGATTCGAAGCTATGACCTTCTAGTTACAAGTGCACAAGTTAACATCCTACACACCGTTGGGTTTGGAATTTTCATACGTAAAATGTAGGCAATGATAAAATTGTGATGTTGAATAACGGACCAATGAATATATCGGAACGATGTTTCTTCAATCAGTGGCACAGGCGACGCAGAAAATTTTGATGTCTTTCTTTTTTCGACGATATCATCATAATTATGTCATAACTACTATATCGATAATGAATTATTTTCCGTTCGCCGCAGACTGTCCAGTCAGATAAACGAAATGAAAATCTCCGTTGAAATAAAGAGAGGCGTGATAGTGCCTTTTAAAAATAATCGTCAGTGTGGGTCTGCAGCTTTTGAACCTTTACATGGAAGATTTTTCTGCAACCCAAGTCTAGCCTCAAGTTTTTGTTGTTGTTTTTTCGGCTTCGGATTTTCCATCTGTTTTAATAACCTACACCTTACAGTGTCGTTTGAAGTGAGGGAGGGCTCTGTCTTCAAATCCATTGGGGATTCTTTTTCCAGAAATGGCCTGCTGCCCAACACATGCGATCATTTGCGAGATGTTAATAAACGAACCTGTCAAGAAGGACAACAAACAATCAGCTCGTTAAATTCCTTGGGTTTGCATGCCATTTAGTGTAATTTCCTGTGGTATTTTATATATTATGCTTTACGAAGTGTTTCTAACTCTCGAGTCTGCAGCTGAAATCCTTCAGTCAGTCTGACCGTCTAACTAAAAGCTATGCCGATTTTCAAGGTGATTCTAGATTTCGAGTCTGTGGATCAAATCTTTATAGCACTTTGCTAAAGTACTGTTTATAATGCTAAAAAGCTACCGAGCACTACTTTACAATGGTGCTTTCTACCCCCTTTTTGCAAGGTGGTTCTAGTCTTGAGTCTGTAAATGAAATCGTGGAAGTGTGATCATTCAAACGAAAGCTGCTGTGCATACCAAAAATTGGCACGTCCCATCCCCCGACCCATTAGTCACTCATCCTCTGCACTGACACACATAGCAATGCCCCACTCCTTCCCCGTGAGTCACTCACCCTTTGAACCACAAACTGCCATAGTCAAGGGACTATTAGACTTGTGTAGTTCTCGCAGGCAAGCTTTTCCTGCGTGATCTCGGATCACAGACAGTTCCTTGAGGATAACCGCCTGCAACAAACACACACCAGACACACCTAACGACAATTGGCAAATAAATAATTTCTACCACCAGAATCAGTTCTGTATCGTAATGATGTATGTACTTCTTATTTTTGAGTCTGTGAATACCCTATCCTGTGACCATTCACCTCAAGTGAAAGCCACTGAGTATTACTTTCCTGTGGTGCAAATTATAATGCTGTACAAGGTGGTTCTAACTGAAAAGCCGTAGTGTCACATGGTACTGTTTAGTATGTAGTTCTAACTTTCGAGTCGCTGCATGAAACTCTGTGGTTTGACCTTTAAAAATGAAAGCTATTTAGCAGCACATTTACAAGAAGCTACTTTTTTTTCTTTCAGTACCTTACAAAACGAATTTTTGAATTCTCTTGAATTTTGCAGACTTTTTGTACTCTTCATGCAAGGAGGACAAAGGGCAGGGAGTGAAGGGATAAATTCCACACCCCAAAATTGAGTATGTATTGCACGCGAGCCTCCTAGATGAGGTTTTGGAACTCTTGAGGCAGACAGTATTTAAGATGTTTGATCAAAAAGGTGAGTCAACGCTTGGATTCGAACCCAAGAACTTTGTTTCAGCGAAAACGCCTTATCCAGTGCGCCATACCGAAACACGCCAAAAGAACCATGATACGTATGGAGGCGGAACAGGGCGGACTTACCTCTAGCGTATCATCTGCGCTGCAGCCCGGCTGCGTTTGTAGCTTGCCTTCTTTAAAGTCTTGAATGAAGTTATCGCACTTGGAGTAACTACAACAAAAACAGAAAAGATAGACAGGCGATTAGACAAACAGTATTTTCTCAATCAACCGCTTAAGCCCTAAGAGTGATCAGCATTAACTTTCTCCTTGTAATATCAATGCTTTGTAATACAGAGTGGTCATGAGAATTACGGACATGATCACGCAAGATGAATTTGCCTGATAATTTATGAACTTCTCCCCACTAGTTCTGTAGGAAGTGAATAGGGGCAACAAATGAGAATTCAAATTTTGATTTTAGGGTTCTTTAACACAGGAGTTTCTTTTCTACTGCTTGAGGACTGTAAATCTTGCTACTTCAAGTTTATTATACCACAACTGAATATTTTAGTCTGGGGGCCTTGTTTACAACTTCCTCTTTTGCAGTTTTAGACCGGACTTTTACGTGGGACTAACAACGCGTTTAACCGAAGAAATGCGTTACATTAACATGAAGTCCAAGTTAAAACCCAAAATCAAGTGACATAGATTTAAAGGCCATCAGTCTCAATGGCAAGAATTGATGTCGGCAAAGTGCCTGAAATTTAGTTGGTGTCATTTTAAAAACTAGAGTATGGAAAAGGGAGCTTCGATTACCAGCTAGGCCTTTCCCGATTGTGCTCGTAAAATGCTGGAAAGTTGCTCACTGGAATGCCAAAAAGTTGCTAAAAAATTGCCAAAAATCCAAAAAGGTGCTACCTAAATTTCTTGATATTTTTATGTAAACGTTTTTCACAATAATTACTAACATAGGCAAGAAAAATAGCTGGAAACTTAGCTATATTTAATTTCAAAATAAATTTAAAAGAAAAAATTTTAAAAAAATTGATGAACATTTAAGAAATTCGCATGAATTGAAGTTTTCTATGAAATCGTTAACTTTTTCGTGCTTGATATGTGCTCTGAACCTATATTTTGCTCAAAAGTTGCTCAGAAAGGCAAAATTTGCTCGAGGTTGCTAGAACCGCAAAAAGTTGTTCCAAACGCCAAAAGTTGCTCAAAAGTTGCCGAGCACAATCGGTAAAGGCCTATTACCAGCCGCTGTTCGGGAAATGAGCCCGCGTTCCTACCCTGAGCAGACTCCTCTCGGAGAGGACCGAGAGAGCGGCAGAAAGCGAACCTGTGGAAGAGGAAGAAGTGAACAAGTTTCCTACCCATTGCTTAGAAGTTGGTCCTTCGCTCGCAAAAGACCTTGACCGGGAGTGACGTCACCGATCCCAATTGAGAACCCTCGATTACCTATCAATTAACAAGACAACACAAATAAGCGATTTATCTTCTCTATCCAAGCGTTTCTATTCAAGATAAAATCATACAAAGCCATGGCCCATAGAGAGCCTATGGCATAAAAGAGAATCTATCCTTTTCTTGACGCATTCAGACAGAGAAGCTTCAAATTACAGCTGGAAGACCTTCAAGTAGCTTTCCATACGACGATCGCACAACGATTTTCGCCAAACGAACGCTCGTTGGGGAGGACCTTGTGACGACGAGCCAAAAGAACGTATGTATGGGCAGCTAACCTTTAACTTACTGTCCAAGAACAACAGAGTACTCCCCCTCCCCCCCCAAACATCCACCTCCCCACCCAACCCGGCCCGAAAAAGAAAAACCAGTGACCAAAAAATGGGCTGTTGCATTACATTTAGCAAGCCCCCCCACCCCCCCCCCCCCCAAAAAAAACAAACAAACAAACAAACAAAAACAAAAATAAATAAATAAATAAACGTCTTCATTTTTAAACAGAAGAGATTTTTATGTCCTGGACCAGTAAGCAAGGTTTACAGTTGTAGAGTGCGATGAGCATACTTACTCAGGAAAAACGGGCAAACCCTGGCAACTCTCCACATAGCATCTGCGGCTGCCTGTCAAAAAATTGTCACAACAATAATGAGAACATCGAAACTGTCGAAACATCTTCAGAAAAGACGACTGTTTTGCGACAAACAAGGTCGTATACCACTTACCTGACTTCCAAAGTCTCTGAGAAGAACATAGAAAATACTGTTTTTTGATCCAGATCCAAGAACAGCTTTATCCAGTGCACCACACATTAGTTCACTGTTATGAATTACTACATCTGCGAAAAATCAACAGAGTGCTACTGTTTGAGCGATTGGCAATCTATTGTCGAAACGGTAAACAAACTCAACTGAAATTCCGGCCAATCTCAGCACGCGTAGATGTTCAAATGGACCAATCGCAGTCAACGCTTTCAGGGCCGGCGCAAAATGAGCGCGGGAAAAGGATGGGACCGAGTCAAGATAGTTTTGGAAGTGCTGTGAAATTTGTCCGCATTAATTACAACGACATATCAACATTACAACATTGATGAGGGCGCAAGACTTGAAACGTCAGCTTTTCAATCTTTTTCAAATGGTTAATTGCATTTAATCACGTCTGGTCTCATTTAATGAGGTTAAATAGAATATTTAACACAGTTAACAACAAGGAGCGCGGGCGTGGTCAGTCGTTTGGCTCAAGCGTGGTCAGCCTTGCTTGCATCACTTCCATGTGCTCGGTACAGTGTTTTCCTGGTGGCCATTCTCTTCGTTCAGCCTTGGGATCATTCTTTTACCCCCATCCCTCCCCCCTTTTATTCTTCCACTGTTAAATCAGTGTGACGGGTGCCTGGTTCCATTGGCGTGGGGGCTCATGGCTGGAGGGCGCGGGTTTGCCAGCCATGGGGGCGCAACTCTGTCTAGGGGCTGGCTGTGCCAAGGTGGAAGCCCCTGGACATCCCGGGCACCCATCTCCACTAGCGACGCAGTTGTTAATACGGAGAAAAGATGGCCCGGGAAAGGAGACCACCCACTCAGTCAGCTTGAATGAGCTTCTATATGAGAAAAAAGGTAACCTTTTGGCCCGACCCAACAACAGCGCTCGCGCATGCTCAGATTGTCTCGCCTTGACCGAGTTGAGGCTGGTTGAGCCAAATTGTTTACAGCTACTTCGAGAAAGGTTGTCGGAAAAAAAATGTGCACGCGACAATCCCGAAAGGTAATATGGGATATGATCAATACACTGTTCCTGACACTGTAGCTGTCAAACCTACTTCTGCTGCTTTCCTTTAGCAGTCGCAAACATACGTCCATTGCTGCTTGTGTCAATCTTTCAAATTGCTTTGAAAAACAGTGAACTCAAAACCACCCGACAATACCTTCTGGATTGTCGCGTGCACATTTTTTCCAACAACCTTTCTCGAAATAGCTGTATATGGGGAAAAGCTGGCCTGGCTAGGAGGGTTACCCTACATCTAGCCGAGCCAACTGTTTGTTTTTCCTGTGAACGGTTCGTTACGTTTGGTAAAGAAATGTAGAAGTAACTCGGGTAAACGGGTGACCCTTTCACCCGGGACAAGTTTCCTCCATATAAACGGGATCTCAGTAGATAAAAAAGAATCCGGGTGGAAGTTGCTTTGAATTTCAAAAATTTAAACTGTTTATAATACGGGTGTCCGACTGGTTATAAAAACGCTGCCCGATAGAAGTTTACTTACAAGAGTCATTAATGCAAAGATCTTCTCCATTTGAATATTGTTTGCCTTTTGTCCGTAAGTTCATCTTGATTGGCATATCCTTGTTTGGTCTAAGTACAACATTGAAGACTTGCTTTCCAGTCCAGAGTTTTACTGGCTACAAAAAAAAAAAGAAAGAAAATGAACTAACGTTACGAGGCCCTCTTAGGGAAAATTCCAACAAGCGAAATGGCTTTGAGAAAAAAGGCAAATGAAACTGTAACAAACAAACGCGACAAAATCATAAGCGAAGAAGACAACCACAAATCAGACAATGGTGAACTATCGACAGGGAATGGCTTCCTCTACGATACGAAATTTTTACTACTGTTTACCACTGCAGGATTTTCGATAAAGGCTACATAGTTAAAGTTCAAAGAAGAAATGATGTAAAATGACAAGCAGCTGCGTGGCTGGCGCAAAAGAAATAGGTAACTTTGATAACGAAGACTTGATGGCAGCGAAAATCTTTGCGTGTTGAACAACATTTGGCGAGGAGGAATATTTTTGTTTATTATATGTTAATGATACACAGGAAAACAACTTTTAGAGTAAGACACCGTTAGTCTAGTGCACGCGTGACAGGAGGACACGCCGACGCGCGTCCTTCTCCTCCGCAACCAGTTCAGATTTGCCCCTAACTTCTCCATGCGTCTGAGACGTCGCCTTAACGGCAAGTCAGCGAACGGGTTACGGGTGGGAAGAGGACACGCTGACGCGCGTCCTTCTCCCTCGCAGCCCGTTCATATTTACCGCTAACTTCTCCGTCACCATGCGTCTGCGACGAGGCCTAAACGGCAAGTCAGCGCAGAATTTTTTAACTTGTGGTAGTGCTCGTGGTAACAGACGTTTGGACCGTTTTACTGGAAATCCCTGGGCCCATCCCTGATTTTCTAAATAGTGCGTCTCCCCCCCCCCCCCCCGACACCCCCGCCTCATTTGCAAGAGATTACAACGCACCTTGAGAATAACCGGGGGTGGGAGATCGATTCTTATATTAACATCCTTTCCAGCCAGAATGTAAGCCAGCAACTGAGTGATGTGACTGCGGTCAAGAAAAACGTCTTTCTGGGTCAGAAGATACGCCCCTGCAAAATTCAAAATATGCCATAAGTGTTTTATGTTGATAAGCGCGGGGGACAGAAGATGTGGGGCCAAATAGAAAAGGGGTTATCATTATGTAAATGGAAAGAATAGAGTACCTGTGATGAAATCTTGTATAGCCGCAATCAGAGGTTCACCATTGCGAGGTGTCACTAAATTAGATTTTACCTGCAAAGAAAAATAATGGCGAGGGAAGCTTTTCAAATGTGGCGACTAAAAAGCACACTGTGACGCTAGTAAAATTCTGGTCGCCTTGAGGCTGTAAGCAAACTGAGGAGGTACTGGATAACTAATGGCGAGCTACGGTATTTACTGGTCAGGCGCTTTGACCACGAAGTCTTTTGACGTAAAAGTACTTACCCCCCCCCCCCCCCCCCCCAACCAATCACAATAAGAGCACGTAGTCAAATGAACCAATCACATCTCGAAGCAAATGCATGAAGCGGGAGCCAAGAGCGGGAAGATCGAGTGAACAAGTCATAGTTGGTTTTGGTTTAACCTCTGATTGGTTGAGAAAGTGGGGCAAGATTTTATAGCCAATCACAGCGCGTTTCACAAATGTTTTGACGAGTGACTGTACTTACACCCATTAGTGTGAGTGCTTCAGCCTTGGCCTCTTCTGTTTGTGGAAGATGAAGATTCATTTCATCGCCATCAAAGTCTGCATTGTAAGGAGTACAGACGCACTCGTTGAAACGGAAGGTCCGATGAGGTCGAACAACAGCCTAGAAAACCAAAAGCAGCATAAATTGCAAGCAACTGGTTATCTAGTCACCGCATTCACTCTTAGAGTCAAAACTAATGGTTCCGCTAAACTTTTATCCCATGGATAAAATCATGCATCAACAACAAAAGATCACAAAGTGTACTCCCAATTCTCAAGCTTCTGAGCGGTTCTCTCCTGTGAAGCTGTCTAATATATTGCAGGGTGTTATCTTGGGTATTTGAGGGGTACAAGCTTCCCCCCACCCCCCACAAAAAAAGAAAAATGCCCAACGTCCCCCCCCAATATATTGTTATCATTACAGTATATAAGTAACTATAATGGAGAATCATCCAGACGCCATGAGGTCAGTGCACATGAAGCAAATATTCCCTGTCTAAGGACACTACAAGTATATGAAAAGGAACATGATCACGGCTAAAAAATGCCACTGTAACATTCTTCAAAATTGTGTCTCAAAATGCACCAGATTGCATCACAGCGCATATTCATTTCAAAAAATATCCGGGGGCATGCCCCCGGATCCCCCTGGGAAGCTCGTGGCCACTCGGGAATTCTCCCCCAAACGATAAATCCTAGATAGAACTCTGTATTGTACAAGCCGTTGAAGTAATCCTTAAACGGGACCATTCAAATAAATCCGCTTAAATAGAATTTTCCGGTGGTGGCACTCGTTTTGAAATATTTCGATAATGAAATTTTTAGTTCCCTCTGTTTCGAGAACACCATTATTTGGTACTCACTCGTAAACGTGATCAGCATCAAATTTCTCCTTGTAATATCAATGCTTTGTAAAACAGAGTGGTCATGAGAATTACGGACATGATCACATAAGATGAATTTGCTCGATATTTTATCAACTTCTCCCCACTATTTCTATAGGAAATGAATAGGGGCAACAAATGAGAATTCATATTTTGATCTTAGGGTTTAAAGGGTTAAACCACATTTTTTTCAGTTCTGTTTCACATACTTGAAAGGGTTATGTCATAAGGATATTGCTGTTTAACCCTTTAAGCCCCAATATCCACATACAAATTCTCCAAACTGACCTGATACATTTCTTTAAAGAATGTGTTGAGAGAATTTTACATAAGATCAATGCAATTTTACTTCGGTGATCATTTTATCAATTCTCATAACCATATCTCTTGACAGTGTATGGATATCGGTAGGGGAAAATTGATGTTGATCACCATTGGTACTTAATGCCCCTGTAGAGTTATGAAGACGATATCAAACAAATTTTATCAGGGAGCACTAACCAGAATAATTTTGTGGTGATTTCTGCAGGCAAAGCATTGTAACATGGAAAAGTTATCCTAACTTTTTCAAGTTTCAATCTATGTCCAGCCTTCCCATCCTTTGCAGCAGACGACAGGAAACAAATTTAATGTCTTAAATAAGGGGGAGTTTACATAAGAAAACTCGCATCGGCGCGAGTTTCATACCGACATGACTTTTTGATTTCGCATCGCGTTTACATGGGTCATTTCACATCTCGTTATTTGAAGGTACACTTTATGTTGATAAAATGCACGTGTGACTCAAAATCGCGAACATTACGCATGCGCTACCCGTTCCTGTCTACTGGCAGACCGATTTCACACCGAAACGGGTGGTCGTTTCGTGTTTACATGATACCGTTGCGAGATTTCGTACCGGAGTGAAATTCTCGCCCCGGGGTGACTCGCGCCGGCATGAAATTTGCGGTGGTATCATGTAAACAAATATAGAGCCATGAGAGGGAACCGGAGTGAACTCGCTCCGGGGCGACTTTCGCCCCGGTGTCATGTAAACACCTCCTAACTAAATTCAATTCTAAGAAAAACAAAAAAAACTTGAACTCTTTCATGCACAGACCTGGTGAGCCATGATACTGAGTTTGTGAAGGGAAGGTTGTCTGTTGAACAACACAACATCCCCATCCATCAAATGGCGCTCCACGATATCACCACACTGGAAGGGAAAAAAAAGATCGATACAGACGCTGTGCTTCATATGAGCCCAATCGAATTCGAATTTAGGCCGACTCAAATCAATTAAGGCCCGCAGATTTGATTCACGCTGCGATCTCTATTCCAGGAGAACTAAATTCAAAAGGGGTTAAAACCGCGCATGTAGTTAAACTACATTATAAAAATTTATGCAACATTTGTTAATCTCGGCCGGGCCATGCGTGAAGAGCGGCTGAGGCGATCTAAATTTCAATAGCCGTTTCGAATTGATTCAGATGCAGTACTTCACGAACTTAATATAGGGAATTCGATTCAGGTTACGAAAGTACAGTGTCTGAACCGGGCGTTTATTTACCCTTGTAGGTATGGCAACGTAGGCACGAACGCGGCGAGCGGATTCACTGGTTTCGTGTGAACGGAATACCGATTTTTTTGTTAAAAATGGGAGCTTTCAAAAGTATCTGGATTGGTTTTGAGGGGGCCTAATGCATGAATCATTTTTTGGGCCTGCCATTGTGTTGGTAAACATGTCAGTTAGTTTTTAGGGTTCTAAAATACTCGGCATCTTCCCTCCTAAAAAGTCACATTTAGAATTTGAACAATACATGCAATACATGAAGTTTAGTAGTAGTAACCAATGTACCTTTAATTCTTTCATTACTTGTTTTCTGTTGCCATACTTTAGAAACCTTCGAATAAAATGACAGAAAAAACACTTATGACAAGTCAAAAGGCATACACTTCCTTTTCTAAAATAACTGATTATCTGGTGCATGGTTTTGGATTATATAGAAGATCTTTAAGGTCTCCACATCGGCAAATTTTGCACATTTTTGCATCATTTTTAAAGGTTATTTCATGGATAATATCTATTTAGTATAATTACATTGATGACTATCGAAAATGGAGCGCTGTGATTGGCTAGGAGCTTCACTCTATCCCGCTATAATCACCGCGCGGTGATTATAGCATTGAAGGCTAGCAGTTTTCAAAATGGCAGCCAGATTTTTTGATGTCTCGGGGTCGGAAATTGATCAATAATTTTATTTTCTCGCATAATCATCAATGTAATTATACTAAAACAATTAGTCGCCTTAAGCGACGTGAATATTGGCGAATAGTCACCTCGACTTCGTCTCGGTGACTATTTGCCAATATTCACGTCGCCTTCGGCGACTAATTGTTAAATATCACTACATCGACAGTATTCCTCAGTTCTTGAGGATACACTTTACTTGCAGTCAATGAAATCACTCGCGATGAAATCAGGACACATAAGTAAACGATCATTTCGCTACCCTGCTGAAAACAAGACAACCCCTGGCTCATTTCGTTTTGAATACAGAATTAAGCACTTTTTTAAAATCTGATCATGGTATTATATTCTTGAGAAGAAACATTTTTGGTACCACAATTGTAGACCATTAATCGCCAATCTTTCCACCCTTTTTTAACGTTTTCCGGTCCAAAAAGACATGCTGTTCAAGACGCTAAATAGTGAATGTGTATACCGTATTAAGTTTTAACCCTGATAAGTTAACCACATCCCGTTCAGCGGCACAGACATACCAGTTTAGGTCGAATAAGGGAATGCCTCCCCCACCCCCCTCCCTCTTCCGGGGTAAACATACTCACTTTCGTACGTTGGTTTGTCTTTGTTGAATGAAGTTTGCTCCTGGGTGTTTGTCAGCACCATTCAGAATCAACTGCTTCATCAGCTTTATGTTGGCTTCTGTCACCTTTACAAAATTAAGTACATAATAATTGTTTATAAACGTCAGGCAATAAGAAAAACAATGTCTTCCCAGATCATTATACTTGAAGGATGTTCACAACTTAAGGATAAATTCAAATTTGATAAAATTCTCCTACACAAGTCAAGCAAACTTACATGTAATCATGTAATCAGAATAATATTATTTTGTTTTCTTGAAATCAAACAATTTAGTGTCGCTCTTCGGTGAGTTTTGTGAGGTTTCTGCCATAAGAATGTTCTCTATGAAACATCATCATCATTATTTATTATTACTATTATTTACTTTATCGATTGATTGCCTATTTCGTTTGGTGAATTTACAAAGTACAGACCTTTTCAGGATATGTGAGAACTTTAGCCACAAGCTCAGGTACTGCAACCTGGGTTCAAGCAAAAAAACAAGAAGATTAATAACCACATGCCACCCCTGAAACTTCATCTCTCAATCACTAAAGTAGATAGCAGAAAAAATCATGAGTTGAAAGTAAGTAACTAATTAAGAGACATTGGAATGAGCAGGGTTCTCATTAAGTGCCGGCAGCCGGCTAAAAAACCGGATACTTGGAGGTTTGAGCCGTCTACTTTTGGGGGAAATATGGTAAGTAGAGGGAGTGAAAACCTGAAATTACCTAATAAACACAATTGGCAAGCCGTCTACTTTAACATCCTAGCCGTCAACTTTAAAACTTAATGAGAACCCTGATGAGAGAGAAAAATGACCAAGAAGGGAGATGACTTTCATTGAGAGGATAGAGGGTAGGATAGGAACTACCAGAGAGAAAGGAGGACAGGAAAGGGGCAGGAACTACAGAGTAGCAGTAGAGCAAGAAAGAAACTAGCAGACGTCACATAGCCTGTGAGCAAGCGCTCCAGAGTGCTTTGGTGGTGAAGCGGGAAATGGAAGGAGAGTATGCAACTACGTCGCTGGAATTTGAATTCCACCTCCGATACCCCTGTGGCTCCCCATCAACAGAGCTGTCAAATTTCCGTCAACCAACATGAGGCAGAAACGAGTACAAATGTAAACAAACATTGAAAAACACATGCCAAGGGTAATGACATCATTACTAATGTCATCTCCGCCAATCAGCATTTCACATCGACTTTTTCGATGTAGATATTTAAATTCCTGAGACGTAGTTGCAAGCTTTCCTTCTTTTTCCCACCCCGCCACGAGAACACCCCGGAGAACTTGCTCGCAGGTTAGATGCGACACGAACTAGGTGACAGAACTAGAAACTAAGGGAAGGGGACAAGATCCAGGAAACATGTACAAGAATCAGGAGAGAAGCGGGAATTGGCAAAGGGTTGCCATAACAAGGTGTGCACAATTGCATAATGTCAAATTGTAAGCTTGTTATTGCTAGTGTAATCTTGTAAGGCAGTTATTGTTAGTGCCAAAGTATCCATTTTTTTTTGTCATGTTCCAAAAAGTTGCACAAAGTTGTTCTTATCAATACACATGTAAAACATGGTATTACTATGAAATCTCAGCCAAATCTAAATCTAATTCTAACTGTGCACTAACTGACATAGCCTTCAGGAGGGAGGAATGTGCGATGAAGAATACATTTGTGGGAGGCTATAACTGACCTGATCAATGTGAAGGTTTGGATCAGGAGAGATGACAGTGCGTCCAGAGTAGTCGACCCTCTTTCCAGACAAATTTCCTCTGAATCGACCCTGCTTTCCTTTCAGTCGCTGTACAAATCCTCTGGATCCTTTCTTCGGCTGATCATGCAAACAAAAAAACAAAACAAAAGTTATAAATCGTTGGTAAATGTATAATCCAAAAAAGAAAGTCACAGATTTTAAAGGAGTATGCATGACATAGAGATGGGCTGACACAATCAGTAAGATGTGGAGAGGATTCCGGGAAAAAAAACGTTTTTTCCATTTCACTTATCTATCGGACAAGTACGTTGCAGATTTTGGTTGTCCGAACACAAAATCCACTTGTCCATTGAAAAAAAAGCTGCCAAAACAGATTAGTTGTGGCTGACTAGGGTGTCATGAAGAAAACCATGAACGATGAACCGTCAATACCCAGATAAAGGCTGCTACTTTTGTCACAAAGAGAGGGATGTTTTCAGCAAACTGCACAAAACATGTAATTTTTGACCTTGTCAAATTTAACCCAGGGAAATTCTTCTTCGAAAAAAACAAGCGTGCAAAGGATAAGTAAGGTGAAAACCAACCTCAACGCATTGGTGCCGGGTGGCAAAGAAACACTGTGACAATTTAAGTTACTTTTCAGTACTTTATACTATGAAAGCCATCTACTCCAGATCTTACAAAGCTGAAAAAAATATTGCTCACGATAAATTTTACTCGTCCAATTGGACGAGTGCTTGCTATATGAGTTTCAATCCTCCGAGTCTAAAACCTACTCATCTAAAATATAAGATGAGCAGACAAGTGAAGGTTGTTTGCCCTGGGATTAGTGTTTGAGTCAATGGATCATGTTGAAATATTTTTCAACATTTGAAGAGAAATTTTGTATTATGCCATGTAATTATCCTCTATATATTGCTCTTTGTAACTTACCTGCATACTCAGAGGAATCCCCGACATTTCACTGTTGATGTATAATGCACACTGAAGCTGAAGAAAGTCCCAATCTTCCTGCAAAGTGATCAGCCAACAGATAATCATTTTATTAGAATCTGATACATTTATCATAATCACAGTACAACAGTAGGAAGATTGACAATAGGGAGATAATGTAATAGAGTACTAAAGTGTGACGTCATAAAAAATTGAATTTGTGAAATTATGGGATTTGTCAAGATATTCTGAAAGAAACACATCTAAGAGGCCTTCTTGCCAAAAACTAGCATTGTGGAGCAAATTGTCTCTGAGATATTAGCCCAGTTATGCTCTGATGACTCCATACAAATCCTTCTAAATTTGACTCTGTTCCTAATGTTATGAACAGACTCAAATTTAAAAGGATTTGTATGGAGTCATCAGAGCATAGTAACTGGGCTAATATCTCAGAGACAATTTGCCCCACAATGCTAGTTTTTGGCAAGAAGGCCTCTTAGATGTGTTTCTTTCAGAATATCTTGA
Organism: Porites divaricata; assembly: GCA_038088405.1. Classification (NCBI taxonomy): domain Eukaryota; kingdom Metazoa; phylum Cnidaria; class Anthozoa; order Scleractinia; family Poritidae; genus Porites; species Porites divaricata. The sequence continues at coordinate 64,420,050 of JBBMOI010000001.1, read as the reverse complement.
CGAATCCCATAATTTCACAAATTCAATTTTTATGACGTAATCACTTTAGTACTCTATACAAGCAAATGCATAACTTATTAGTATATTTGTTATCTTTCAAACTTTATCACAATGTCTCTGGACAGCTGGCTTAATTGTCAAATGTGGCAAATTTTACCTTTGTCAGAAACTGCATCCAATTTTAATGAAGAAAAGGGAGGATTTCTGCCCATAAAATTTCACATTAGGGAGTTTCATGTTGTGGTTGCAGAAAGACAACAAAGAAATGTGCCAAAGTGTGATCCACAAGAAGAGCTGTTGCTTTAATCATTAAACCTAAACGCATTGCTTTTTTGACAATATCATAATAATTTTCATACATGTATACTGTACTGTAGCTGACGCTGTGTAAACTCCGTAATAATAATACTACACTACAAATGGCTATAACCCAAGTGTTACTTAATAGTGGAACTCTATGCAACCACATTTTGGAGCAGGACCACATTTTGGAACAGTCTCATTGGCCTAATCATTTGAATATATAATATACAACTGTATGCATTCACGAAAATGATTATGTGGAGATATGTAGAAGTTATACCAACCATAATCATCTGAATTTTAGCCCCTGTGGCTCTGTGTTTGCTAATGACATCATTCAGAAAAATTATTTCTGTCAGCTTCATAGTCAGGTCATCTTCATTACTAGAAGGATAAAAAAAATACGATGCCAGAAAGCACAAACTTATCATAAAAACTGACAAACCAGGTATGTGAAATTTGCTATCTGCTCGTTATACCATAACATATGAGCAATGGAGAGAAATCACGGCGAGCTATGAAACTTTGCCATCTGCTTGGTTAATATGTGACCAAATTGTAATATTCTACAAAATTTAGCTTGCAGCTTGACTCATTCAAAGGGGACTGACAGCAAATTAAGTTTTTCATAGTTACATGTGAGTTGAAAAAGAGAGGGACTAACGTTCCACTTTGCAGGTCACTGACTACTGACGGCCGTATGCAGACCGGAGGGACTAGAAGACGTGTTACTATAAGGTTTTCTGGTCTTCCCAGCTCCGGCCTCATCAAAAGCAATGAGCAATCCTGTTCAAAGAAAAGTATATGGCTATTGTCAGCACGGGGTGGCACTTGGGCCACAAGGCCCTCAGTCAAGGGGAGTTTCATGCAGCTTTTTTGTAACCAAAAGCAACTATTATAGAAATGAGTTTTGAGGAATAATAAGCTAGCTTTCATTGACAATATGAATGAAAAAATTGAAAAAAATAAAAAAGTTACACAGTCACCAACCTGGTCTGGTATCTGCTCGAACAAAGTTACAACTCGTAACGGGTTTAGCACTTCCTGTAAAAGGAGAAAAGCTTTGGCATTAATCTTCTTCAAGAACAATAAATATCTGAAATTATAGATGTTTAGTCTTTATGATGGCGTGGAGGAACCGACAACAATATATTTATGTATGTTGGTGTTGCTGCTGCTGCTGCTGCTGATGAAAATGATCATGATGATGATAGGGGTGATGGTGAAGATGATGATGGTGTTTGTGGCAGTGGTGGCAATGATGACAAAGTTAATTGTAGTGCAAGATAAAGGTGGTGAATTCATGTTGATGGAGGTACTGGCAATGTAGTGACGACAACAGCCATGATATTGGCTGATGATGATGACAGTTGGTATAAGTGGCAAATGCCGGCAATTATTGATGATGGCTAGACTGTGATGGCCACAATGATAACAATGACTCAGTGGTACATGGTACAGATGTGACAATGAAAATCATGATGATAATGACATTGGTGGTGATGGTGATGATGATGATGATAATGCATTGATGAATACAGTGACAACAGGAAACATTTCTTCCTATATACCTGGGCTTTGTTCAGTAAGTTATCCAGTTCTTTGTTATAATCAATGGCTGATTCAAATGACGCCTGAAATTCTGAGATGACAGGATCAACATATTTCTTGGTTGACTTATACTTTTCATGAACAATTTTCATCATGCCACTCTTTCGGACAAAACCTGGCAAAGGAAAACAGATGAAATGCATTATTAAATGATCTCAAAGCATTCCTTAATGTCTTCAGGAACTGAAGGGTCTTTTAAGAGTTATAACCATCATATTCTGTGGCAATTAAAGGAGATAAAGACAATATACATGTAATGCATGTCAAACATGTTTTTCTGGTTTTCCTGGCTAAAATAGCAACGTGTTCAACACTAAAACGTGTTGTAATAAGAGAAAAACTGTGTGTTTTGACATGACAATGCTGCATTACATTATTACTACCTATAAGGGAAGGCATTCACAGGATCCAAACTATAGTTTGACCAAAGCTCCTAGAGTACCAAAAAAAATGACCAGGAATATACTAGTTAACAATAATAATTGCTCTTGTTTAAAAAATGACCTTATTTTATGATTTCATCCACAGAGTCACAACTAAAGATGCTTTGTGAACAGGAATATTTGGCAAGAGAAAAATGAAGTAGTTTCTGTCAGGATTGAAGTAAGAAATAGATGTAATAATGTTGCAACTTCAAAGTGATAACAGACTTCACTCCACTCACCATTCAAGGCCTCACAGTAAGGACAGTGAGAAATCTTTTTACACTTTTCAACTATCTTTTTCTTGATTCCCTTCCTCATCAGAGAAGAGACAGCAGGCCGGCTTAACTGATCCAAAAACTGTTTCTTCTCTTGGGGTGGTAAAAGAACTCGTGAACATGTCTGAAGAAGACAAGTCAACACAAAAAATGTTTACTACACACTGTAAAAGTAAGTTGGGTCATACAGCAAATATATGTAATCATTTTCATTACGGACCATTTGTGTTTATTAATAAACAATAATTATTGCCCTCTGTGGCCTCTATACATTTTGTTAAAGCACTCCCCTTGACCACGTACAGTGAATGAGAATGTCACTGTTTTTATTTGCATCAAAAAGTGAACCAGCAATTAACTAGCAGCCTAGTATGGTTGTTCTGTTGTTAACAAGACAATGTCACAATAGATGTGGGTGGTTATGTCTATACTTCATTACATAAATATGCCTTGAATAGTCCTGCAGATTATTCTTTGAAGAATCAAGCAAGGTAAAAATTATTGGAAAAGTGGGAGCCAATGGCCAAGTGATCTTTTCTACCTTGCTGTGCAAGTTACCAGGCAGCTGATATTTTTATCTTCCCATTTTACAAATCAGTGTACTGTACCTCTTACATGCCTGTGGCATGCCAGATAGCCAGGTGCTATATCCACATTTTGTTTATGTTACATTAGAGAAAACATCACTGTGACTTCAAGTGAAAAAAAAAAACATTACGTTCAGCCAAGTTTCATCATCCTTGGAGACCCTGGGGTGACGAGGTCAGTTAAACGTTGGGTTAGGAAAAATGGTGAAAGTTTTCAAGAACAGGCGAGAGAGCTACTGGGATGTTACTCTTAACAAACCAGTTCCACAATTCATTTGAATGCTTATCTCTGATTGGGTACAAAAAATATTTTTTGGAGGCCAGCATCTATCATGCTGGTTTCGTGATCTTCTTATACAAAAGAGTTTACCTACAAACTGGACTTTTCGCCGTACCTGTCTCTCCATTCTTAAAACTTTGCCACTGTTTATCCCAACCTGACCGACTGCCCCTGGGTCTCCCAAGATGAAGTTTCACCTACATGAAGTTGAAATAATGAATGGGTGCCAGGAAAATGTTCTAAGTGACTGATTGATTGCTAGATTTGCCTTGTAGAGGTTAACTTGTATTGTTTATAAAACAAAGGGACAATAAACATCAAATCAAGAGTCAATTGGAACCCTTTTTCAAGCAATGGAAAAAGTTAACAAGCCTACAATGCAACACAAAATGATTGCATTTAACCTGCATGAAAGCACATTCTAATCAAAGCCCTATACTTACTTTACATATAGTTTGTAGAATTACAATGGTTGATCTAAAGAAGCCAACATGGAAAATTGGAAGTGCAAGATCTAAGTAACCATAGTGACCAACACAGTCAGCCAATGGTTTGCCACATGTTTCACAGCTCCGGTCTTTGCTACTTGTACCCTGCAAAATATAAATTTATTTATACAAAGTAATCTACAAATCAAGGTTTGCAGGTGATGTTATCTCCTGCCCAGTCTCTACAAGTGAAATAACCTATACTTAAGTATTTTCTACCTTTTAGTGCATGCCTTCTTATTTATAATGGTCTTGTCATGCGTTTATTTGATTATGTGACCTTGTTTTTGTAGCCTCCCGCAGACGTCCTGTGGGGTTTGTTTTTGTTCGTCACGCATTCATTTATGACCCCACAGGACGTCTGCGGGGAGGCTATTGTTTTGAAAGACAAGCATAATGTAACCTTAACGTCCAGTTTGAAAGTTTTGCAGAATAAGGTTGCCAAAATTATTTTAGACAGACCTCTTTATTCATCTGCTACACATGCACTTGCCACTCTTACGTGGGTACCATTAGCAAAAAGGCATTTTCAGAGATGTATTTTTGTGTATAAGTTTTTAAAAGACACCAAGAACTACATGATTATAACAACAGAACTAAACTAAATTTCACACTTCCAAGTGTCCAAAGGAACTGGGGCAAACAACAGACTGTGTTTCATGCCGTCAAGGATAAACACCCTTAGCCAGACAATCATGGACAATCTGTGAAATCAATGTGAATATTTTTAAGCGTGTTCTTTTAGATCTCTCATTCAATGATTTTAGTTGATATCTTGTACATTAATTTTTACTAGTTTTTATATACTTTAGAATTTGATTTTATTGTGATTGTGTGTATGTTATTTTTTAATCTTTTGAAATCCTTTTTGACAACCATACTTGTACAGGAAAAGACTTCAAGACTTTATTATAAATTTTCTAAAGAATACTTTTACAAGTGTCCTGGTACCGCAAATAGCTATAGCTACTCTAGGCGGGCCAGGAATGGTATGAAAAGAAAATAACTGCAATAAAATTAAGGTAAAAAAAAAGTAGAAAGCAAGGGAGATTCATCAGTTTTCAAATAAATATGGAGCGATGAACTAATTGCAAAAATTAACATAGGCACGTTAAACATGCATGAGCTATTTTGAATGCTTCAGTGTAACTTTAATGCTTCGGTGTAACCTTACCAAAAGTGATGAATCTACCTCTTTCATCCTAAATGTAGATTGGGTTTTTGTACGAAATTGCGTATTGTGGTACATAAATGAAAACGCGAAACGCTCAGCTGAATCGATCTTCAAGCTATATATTCAATTTCTTCTGTCTTTCCCTGTTACATCTGGTGCAAGTTAAACAAATCGTTAAAGTGAAATAAATTTTTACTCACCAAACCTTGATTAGAAGGAAAACTCTAAGGTTTCCTCAGAGTTTCTTAAGCCAAAATGTGACTCATCGAATACTGAATAGTTACAAAATACCAGGATTTTTATCATTGTGGTAGATGGTTGCATCATCATAATTCACGAGGTTTTCACGTGCGATTCTACTCAGTGAAACAGTCTTTAACTCCGACAACTTATTTCTTCTTCTCAGAAGACAAGAGCCTTTTTTAAGGATTTGGTTTCAAAAGGAAACAGGTCTTCATACGTCCAAGTTACTATTTATCATTGTGAAAAGCCAATCTGCATGAGATGTACAGTCACACAGCTAGCACGTGAAAGTGTTGGACTTTGCCCCATTTCGTCATTCGTACGTGAGGGAATTCGAGTTATCACACAGTAAACTAGTAAACAGAATTCTAAAAATAACTCACGCACACAATTTGCACGTGAAGATGTTGGTCTTTGGCCCTTTTACAATTCGTACATAAAAAAAAGGCAAATTGTTTAACCACAAAATTTTCTCAAACGATTTTAAGAAATCACCTCCGCTTCATTATAACATCTGCAATTAAATTATGTTTCATCCAACGTCAAGGTTGATAACCTAACATTTATTAACATTTGTGAAACAGTCTTTAACTCCGATAACTTATTTCGTCATGTTTTAAAAGCCATTGCTTCTTAAAAGACAAGAGCCTTTTTTAAGGCATTGGTTACTAAACGAAACAGGTCTTCATACGTCCGAGTTACTATTATTATTGTGAAAAGCCAATCTGCGTGAGATGTACAGTCACACAGCTGGCACGTGAAAGTGTTGGACTTTGCCCCCTTTTGTCGTTCGTACGTGAAATAACTCATGCACACAATTTGCATGTGAAGATGTTGGTCTTTGCCCCTTTCACAATTCGTACGTAAAAAAGAGGCAAATTGTTTTACTACAAAATTTTCTCAAACGATTTTAAGAAATTACCTCGGCTTTATTACAACATCTGCAATTAAATTATGTTTCATGTAACGTCAAGGTTCATAGCCTAACATTTATTAACTTCCAAGAAAATTATCACCGAAATATATTTCTACTTATATCATGTTACTCCACTCAATATAACAGTATCTAATTATTGTGTCAACTAGCTTCTTCCAATTTTATTCCCTAACGCTACTGTTTCTACTTAAGTTATGCATATTTACTAAATAGAACGAAAAAGGTCGGTTGAACTTTGTAAGCGAGAGAATAATATTTTTAAAGCTTGTTTACGGGATTAACAATACTCGATACAGCTTTCTAAAAAATAAGCTGCCTTTTAAACTTCTAAAACCACATTTTATAGGGCGCATACTTTCGAATTAAAGTCTATCTAAATATCAATTATTGCTTCATTGGAAGAGATTTGAAAATATATGATCTTTTAACTCTACCCAGTTGTAGCAGGTGAAACAGAACTCATACTGACGTGCATTGTACCGATAGCCGAATTAGGTCAGAAATGCCCCGAAGCAGCAACCACACTTAAATATGAACCCTCAAACAGCTGCATCACTGTTCACAGCATTTGAATCATGAAGATATTTTATGTAATGCTTCCAAACACCTCGGTACCCGTAATAAAAGACGAAAAAATTGTGAAGGATCAAGATGGCGGTCTCAAAGTGCCCTTGTTCGACCTTTACCAATGCCATGTTTAAATAGATGGCAAGATCTCATTGGTTCCTAAGCATCAACTCATAGTACCTTCAACCTTATTGGCTCTTGCAACAAACATCCCAACATACAAAGCCACAAAGCCACAGAGCCACAGAGCCACAAAGATACATACGCTTACACCACTGACATATGAGCTATTTTTTCAAAATAGCTCAATAATCTTACGAAGAAAAACATATGAAAAAGATGCATTTAAAACTCTAAGGAGGAAAGGAAAAACAAAACATTAACCCACTGTTTCTATAGGTGGGATTACAAAAAAATGGTTCTGCTTTCTTCATTTTAAGAATAATTTCATCTATTTCATAATAAGTATCACCAGTCTCCAATATATCAAGCAATGATGCAGGAATATTAAATTTGAATTTGTGTTATCTCAATAAAGATAATTATATTATTATTATTATTATTATTATTATCATTATTATAACCCCTGTCATCCTGCAAAATATAATCTTTATGGGGTTGCTATCTAGTGACATCTCATAAGGAAAGACAATGGCAAATCAATAGCAGTAGGGTTAAGGAAGGTAAATGCCAAGCTGCGAGTAGATTCTAGTAACATTGTTCACTAATAAGAAAGACTGAGACAGAAGATGTAATCATGATATCTCACTACAGACACTAATTTGGATCACTGTGCAAATATTAGCTCTACCACAAAACTATAAATCAATAAATTTATACATCAGTCAATAAATAAAGCTATCACAAAATTCAGAAGCTAAAACACACCCAAATATATTACAACTAGATACGACCATACAAAAACATCGCTTTTTTCTTAGATTTCTGCTAAGTTTCTCCTACTCCACAAAAAGACATCTTACATACCATGTGAGAATCCAACACCCCAAATGAAATGGGGGTACGGCCAGGATCCTGATTATACAAGTTTTTGCTGACACAGTGAATATGAGCATATTGGTGCATTTGCTCAGGTGAAAACAAACCAAAGTTGACATGGCTTCTGCAAATGGCAAGAATAAATCATTTTTATGAAGTTGTTCAAAACATGACACTTGATACATGGCATTCTCACAAAATTGAAATGAGACTAGTCTCTAAAAAATGAATTGCACGGCTCTATCTTGCCTTGATCCTGGAGAGGGGGAGGGGGAGGGGGGTACTCTGAAAGTGACTCCATCTCGTACTGAGCCTCCCCAACTCTCACAAAAAAAAAACACCTCCAGTGAAACCTTGCCTTACCGCCACCTTGGTAAAATAGTCACCTCATTATTACGGCCACTTTTTTTTGGTGGCCATGCAAAACCGCTGTACATTTTCTTGTAAAAAATGCCTTGTTAATACGGTCACCGCGTTAATAAGGTCAAATTTTTTTGGCTCATTGGTGACTGTATTACAGGGTTCTACTGTACTAGAAAAATTATTATTTAACCCAAAAATCCTGATTTCCAAACCCATTAAAATAATTATTCAATCATCCTCATGAATTTGAAGCCAAAGTTTCCCCTGGCAGTGGCGGATCCAGGGAAGGGCCCCCCTTATTTTTAGACCAAAGTGAGGCTGAAGGGGCCTAAAAATATTTTTTTTTGAGACCCCCCCCCCCCCCCCACCCCCTTGTATCTCAGGGTCTGGATGACCTCCCCTGCTCCCCTTATCTGAAGGTTTGGATCTGCCACTCCCTGTATTCCAAGTACAACATTAACTGTAGGAACTTGAAGGCTGCTTCAATGTCAACAAATTTAAGTTGCATTTAGGAGTCCAGCTTTGGTTTAGTGCGAGAGTCCGATTTTTTACAATAGCAGATTTCACTTCCATCTTTTCTCGTTACTATCTCACGGGCATTGTAATATTTAAGAATCTCGTTACATTCTTTACTGCTCAAGAAGTAACTGTATAATCAATGTGCATGTGATCCAAAATATCCAAAATAAAAAACAGCTGTTTCTTCAAGCGTCCAAAATCACAGAACGGGTTAAGACTAAAGAGTCTTAAGATCGTTTGGAAACTGGGATTTCTCCTTTTTCAAGAAAACTCAAATAAGAACATGAACTTAAAAATTTAGTAGGGAATTATATAATTCGAAGAAGTTTTAATGAAAAGATAAACAGACTAGATCTTAACTTATAAATTCCATGCTGAGCACCTCATCTAGCCCGTGTACTAGTATACGACCCGCAAAAGAACACAGCCAGCAAGGAAGGAACTAAAATGACAACACTTTTTAGAGTCTTACATCTTTTTCGTGACTCCAGACTCTCTGAACTGGTCTTTCACCATGGTGGAAAATATAAAATCTCCACGTTTTCACGATCTTCTCATGGCCCTCGCAATGCAGAATTCTTCCAATCCTTCTTTGTGGCCCGCGGTGACAGAGGCTTTTTTCCAGCGGTCTGCATGTCGTTACCAGTTTCCACGATAGCTTTGTTTCCCGCCATCTTAAAAACGGCAAAACCTTGGTAACCAGAAGAAGAAAACTGAACAAAAAAAGTATAATGGCGCGGAAGTTGTTGATATTGTTCGTGCTGTTGTTATGGTCCTTTCCTTCCCTATCCATCGACTTTTCGATTCCTTATAAGCCTCCTCAGGATTGTGAGACAAATCAGTACTTTCAATTCTCGTCGTTGCGCTGTGTGGACTGTGAAACACCAGGTCAAAAACCTGCCGAAGATTTGCTTTCATGCGTCTGCGAAACGGGATACAAGACAACGTCTTATAATGGTGGACCTGAGGTTAACTGCGATAAATGCGACTCCACGAGTTCATCAAACAGCACAAGCTCATTTGATGGCAGTTTCTGCATCAATTGTCCGCAAAACGTTGGTAACTGCCAGAGCTGTCCAGCCAATTTCTTCGCTTCTGATCGAAGCCAAGATGGCAGGCGATTGACGACCAGAAGGTGCATTTCTTGTGTGGGAGACACAATAGCGACAGGTGCGATTGAAAACCCAACCTGCCAGCGCTGTCATTCAAGCTTTTTCATCTTCAATGATACTTTTTGCTCAGATTGTAACAGCGTTGATGGGTACACCACATCTGGAGGAATATGTTTTCTGGACACGATATTACAACCGCTTTCCGGTGTAAATGACAAAGTAAAATACAGCGATAAAGAAATTTTGTCTTCTTTTTTCCAACAACATTTGAAAGCTGCTCAAATACTTTGCAGGGATAATTCCAATTTCACCGCGTGTCAGTTGTTGGGTAACCTGTGCGTGATGCTTGAATATACTGAGAGTGGTGATGATGCTTGCAAACTGTTTACAGATCTGGTTGACAGCAAAAGTGCAGGTGGAGTTGTTAATGATGATAATCGGGATTGGCCTGTTGTCATGCCGTGGTTATTTTATCAAAATTCAGTCGCTGATGCACCTGAAGTCCTTGACAAGAAAGACATAATCAAACAATTTCAATCAAGCGAGGAAATGAGCTTTATTTTGGCAGTGTTTGCTCTTAATGGTTCATTTATTGGCTTTGAAGAAGGCCTTGATGTTTTGCAGTTATGTAAAGACCGACCGTCAAAAATGGCAGCAGCACTGAAGTTCGCTACCACTTACAAGTCAACTTGTTCAGTGGCAGTGAAAGACCTCATTAACCAACCAGCATTCCTTTATGACATGTACCTTGTGCTGGATCAGATACTCTATCCTGTTCCTTTACTTGTGGAGAACTACTTGTCGGGAAATGAAAAAGTGAATGAAGGAGCTGACAGAACAAAATGGAAGTTAACAAGAAGGTTTTTCATTGTTGATAATCTAATTGGAAGATCTGACAACCAAGCCTTAAAATGGATTCGTTACCCTGAGAAGGTTGAACTCAGCATACGAGTGCGCTCAACTGATGGTCAGATCTACCCTCCATTGTTACGTGTCAGGTACAAAGCTTTGGATGTTCAAGACGAAGAGATAAAAAATGGGAACCAGGATGCCTCTTTTGCTGTCACTTATGAAATGGATATAAGCAAAGTTGAGAAAGATACAGAGGTATTAATTTTCGTAGAGCGATTTTCGTAGAGCGATTTTTGTATGACCTTGAAATGAAAGCGCACAAACAAAACAGAAACAACAAACGAACGGAAATAGGGCGATTTGATTGGTTTATCGAACGGACAGACAAGCACGCCTGGCTTTTCATTGGTTAAGCGAATGCTCAGGTGAAAAAACTTCATGCCCGAGAACTTTCTAGAAATCAACCGATACTTCGCTTTGACGTCATACTACAACACGACTGGCCAATCGAACAATGCCTTCTCCATATTAGGGTTTCTTTGGCGGGAAAACGAAGAATCCATGTTTTGATCTTTTCATCCATTGGCTGATGAAACAAAGAATGAACACTTTTTGAAACCTTTTTTCAAGGTCATACAAAAATTGCTCTATTTTACGGTTTGTTAACCCATTCGCTCCTGATTATTTTACTGAAAAACTTGTTTTAAGCTTGTGGGGCCAATTTTGCAACATAATGGTCATGATAAATGGTTTTGTTTTGCAAGCTCATGGTTTTTGATGGACATTTAGTTCACTGTCACTTGTCACAACATGTCACATAGTGATTGTTTACCATTTACCACAAATTTCCAGAAATTCCGGTTGGGATGTAAATGGTAAACGATTTTTTGGTTCGTCCCACTGGAAAATTCCCGGGACAAACGGAAATTCTGAAAAGGTAGTCCTGTTTTCCCAACTGGGACGTTCCGAATGGAAATTCGTTTACCATTCATTTTACAAGTTTCTTGAGTTTCGTACCATTTTCATGTTGTAACTAGAATCCAGTCTAGCGCGGCGCTACAATCCGGAAATTTTAGGCAAATGGTGAATGATAAGTCGTACCATTCTTACGGACCGAAATTTCCCAACCAAAATTTCCGGAATTTTTTTATAAATGGTAAACAACCAGTATCTATCTGGTTTTTTTTTTCCGACGAAATAAATAAAAAAAAAATTCAACAACTAATAAGACTAAAAGAAATAAATATATGTAAAAGTACATGAGATGTCAAGATTAAAATGCTACGAAGTTATGATATTGAGTTTTCATTTTGAAATGTACGGGAAAACGGAAACTGCGACTAATAAGTGCGCTATTTTAAAGGACTTCACAAACCACAAATTCAGATCGACAGCACATTTTTGGAAAAGTGCCCGTGCATTTTAGAAGTCACTACACAACATGACTATCGTGATGAATGGTTTCATTTAACAAACATGTGGTTTTTGATGGAAATTTGGTTCTCATAAAACCACTGACTGAATGTAGTTGATTGTAGTTGGTACGTTTGACCTTTTTTTGTACGTACTATTCATTGCCAGTAAGTAGATGTCCTCTGAGAGGACTTTTTTTTTTGCTGGGCATTTAGCTAGTAGGCTTCATATTGGTGGGAAAAGTTTTGGGAAAGCTTTTAGGATATTAGGATTAAATGAAATGAAAGGTAGGTGAGTAGTGGAACAAGATTTTCATGGGAGTTTTCAGGTCAACGTTACATGGTTTTTTGCCTTTTTTCAAAAATGGAGGGAAATAAAACACAGACAATAAATTAAACATCGGCAACGACACCCTTTTTGTTGAAGTCCTGAGTTTGTGTCTGTTGCACTGAGTTGGGTCAAAAATACCCATAAAACATGGATAGTTTTGAGACTTCTCTGAAGTGACAGCTAGACCTAAGGTTCTATAAAACTGGAGAAGGCCATGCAAATAGTCGTTGAAAGTTATGAAAATAATTTGAAGAGCTCAAAAGAGTTCAAAACCTGTACATTGTACTTCTGTGGTGATATTTAGCCCTTTAAGTCCCAATAGTGTCCAAGATCAATCTTCTCTTTACAATTATCCATACACTGTAAAGAGATAAGTTATGAGAAATCAATAAAATGATCACCCAAGAGAAAATACTTTGATCTTTGAACAAATTCTCTCAACTAATTCTTTAAGGAATTGTATGAAGATCAGTTTGGAGAATTTGTATGTGGATACTGGGGCTTAAAGGGTTAAAGTGCCCTCGATATAAGGAAAAGCCAAGGGACTGGCAAAATGTGTTCGCCATAAGGAGTTTTCATTATATCAAGGTTCTTTTTCATAAATTTGACTATGAAACTCATTCGTTATACCGGGGACTTCATTAATATAATAGAGGTTCGTTATATCTGGGTTCCACTGTATAAAGCAGTTTAGTAAAATCCAACTAGTGGTCTATCATCAATGCTGCATTCTGATTGGTTGAGCTACTACTAGGCTATATGTTATAGCCCACTAGTAGCGAAAAGCGCGGGCTTTTTGACGGCAAAAAAGGATTAAAGTCTAGCTTTAACTAGCTAAAGTGTTTTTATTCTCGATATTTTTGACCAACTAGTTGGATTTTACTAAAACAATTATTCCTCTCGCCCTCATGGCCTCTAAGTCAATAGCCCATTCGGCCTTCGGCCTCATGGGCTATTGACTCAGAGCCCATTCGGGCTCGAGGAATAATTGTTAAATAGGTACCTTCAAAGAAATATCACAATATTATTGCCCTGTGTTGAATGTTAATTTTACCAGTTTTCACTTTGTCGTTTACTCTCAACCTACAGATAGCCATTGGATGCCTCTCCACTCTCGCAGCAATTCTGGCCTTGGTCAAGGTGTCTGCTTGGAGACGACGTGAAGGCAAACTTGAGATAGATGGTTTCTCCTTTGTGAAATTTATTTTGTTTAGCTTGGGCACGTTCTCAACAATGCTTTTCTGGGTTGCCTTTGGAATGGCAGTATACTGGTTGATTTTCTTCAAACGCCAAAAGACAGTATCCCTGCTCCTGCCATCAGAAAGCCAGGAAAAATTGTTTCTTACACTGTTGTATGTGACCTTCGTGTTCAAGTTGCTTGATGTTCTTCACATGCTGGCATCGCAGGTGTTTTTTGATATATTTTTTATCGACTGGGAGCGTCCACAGGGGAGAGTCAACCAACCTGCTCAGGGGGGAGAGGCAGGGGCAATGGATGCACCAGTCAGCATCTGGAGAACTTTGTTCATTGCAAATGAGTGGAATGAGATACAAACAATGAGGAAAACCAACCCTGAATTACAGATATTCACAGTTTTGTTCTTTCTAAAGGTGGCCGGATTTGAGTTTTTGGCAACGACAGACCCTGTGAGCATGTTCTCTGCAAACTACACAACTGATTACATTGGAGAGTTCAGCAAAGTACTGCGATTCGCCATTCTTTCAATCCTCTTCCTGGTTATAGAGGCTGTACAATGGTTCTTTTTTGCATTCATTTATGAGCGTTTTGTGGGGGATGCACTTGGTGACTTCATTGACTTATGCTCAATGAGCAACATGAGCATCTTCATATTGGAGGTAAGCAATAAGTGCTTATTGACCGGTCTGGAGGGAAAATAATATTACAGTCAAACTTCCGTGTGCGACCACCTCTAGTATGCAACCACCTCCCATAATCGACCACCTATCCAAAATTTTCCCGGGCAGGCAAATCCATAGCCTGTGAGCAAGCTCTCCATTTGGTAGGCTTGATTTCCGCCGCTCTCTCGGTCCTCCCCGAGAAGAGACTGTTCGGGGAGGAGCGTGGGCTCATTTCCCTAACTGCAGTTGGTAATCAAGCCAATCCATTTGGGGGAGTCCCGAGAAGTCACTTGAGAGCAGCACGCAAAAGTAGATGTGAGTGCAAGAGGCTGGGAAAGACAGGGAGAGATTTCTTGTTGTCTCTGCCCTTCACGACTCGCATCGCTCACCATAAATGGATAGCTTGCCAGCAGGCTAGCAAATCCATAATCAGAACCTTGCATAAACAAAGACCTCTCTGCCCTTCACGACTCGCTTCGCTCACCATAAATGGATAGCTTGCCAGCAGGCTAGCAAATCCATAATCAGAACCTTGCATAAACGAAGACCTCTCTGCCCTTCACGACTCGCTTCGCTCACCATAAATGGATAGCTTGCCAGCAGGCTAGCAAATCCATAATCAGAACCTTGCACAAACAAAGTCCTCTCATAAGGGACTGCAACCACTTTTTTAGCCTGATGGTTTTATTATCTAACCTCTTGTAAGAAACCACTTGCCACATGATGTGGTCAGTAGTCTTGTTTGCTGTAAGTGCTACACTGCTCAGAGTATAACTTACAGTAACTCTCAGTGACAACATGGAACTATTCTTAACTTGAAAAATTGCATGCAATAGATAATTGTATCTTCCAGAAGTTAGATGTGCTGGGATCTCTTCTCAGAATAGACCCCATGTTTGTTAATTGTCGTAAGCGACCCCCCGTAAGTGACCAGTAAATCTTTGCATTTTGTGTGGTCACTTACGGGAGGTTTGACTGTATCTAGTTTCCCTGTGGATCAGTTATTAAGTCATTTGTTTTATTGACCAGGAAGTAAAATTTCAACATGTAGAAGTTAATGAAAGTGAATCTCAGCAAACGGTCAACTATTGTGGGCACACTGTGATGTCATAGATTTGGCAATGTTGCCCCTTCAGAGACTTTTGGTGGAAAACAGTACTGTTTTATTCATTGTGAGAGATGTCACCACTAATTAACCAATAAAAACAAGTTCCTACTAGGTATACAACAAAATTAGCAGTTATCACAGATTTGGGAAGCATAAAAATAGTATAATTATTTCTGAAATGTTTTGTCTTGATTGAACTCAATGGATGTGCAATCTTAAGTTTTATGTTGATTCTCCTGCAGACTTCTAATGATTTCATTATCTTTTGCAGAATAATAGGTATGGGTATTACATTCATGGGCGATCTGTTCATGGTCGGGCAGACACCAACATGTGGCAAATGAATGAGCAGCTGAGGCGAGAAGAAGAAGACCTGTGTGGAAAGAGAGGACTTGAACCCAACACTGAGCGACAGACTTTCGAAATGGAGGTACCGTTTAAATTCCGTGAGCAGTATGACGATGTTGTAAGGCCCTTGCGTCAGGGTGATGTACAGCTGCAGAGGAGGAACATACCTAATAATCCTAGTGGTAAGTTCAAGGTCATTTAAGAGTTTCCATTTCCCAGTTGTCCCCAGGCCTGTTCACAGGCTATCCAAGCCTCTGTTTGATTAAGGAATGGGTAAAGTTATGTTCTTACTATACTGGATGGCCAATATAGTGTGAACACCTATCCGACATGTGACTCTTAGCCTGCATAGCAAGCACCAAAAGGGGTAGGGGATAGAAAGGAAGGGAAAAAGGGGGGTTGAGGGGATAGGGTTAGCTTCTCCCCCTCCCCCTCCCCCTCCCCCTCCCCTTTTTGCACCTGCCACGCAGGCTATGTGACTTTCCATTTTAGAGATGGGCGTGGTACAACTTCGCTCCGTTGCAGAAATCGCGTCGAAATCACTGTTCTTATGTGTAAACAGAAACCCTGTCTGGTATGGTTTTCATGCCGGCGCAACAACCATCCAGTATAGTACGAACATAGCCTAAGTGCGAAGCCATTGATATGAAAATGATTTTTAATGTCATGCAAATAAGACTCATTTTTACAAGAAAGGTTTTGTACTTGTTGTGTCTTAGGAACTCAGAAACGGATCTCCTGGAAAAAGAAAAAAGATTTAAAATGACGTAAGAATAATTGTGGCCTGAAAAAAACCCTGGAGAAAATGTGAGATGCAGGGCCGGTGAAAATCATTTAGATGTTGGGAAAAAGTCAGGGAATAGTACCCTGCACGTTTTTTTTTTTTTTCAACTTTTGATAGAGAGCAGTAACTAAATTTGCTGCCTATACAAACGTCTGTAAAATTCCGTGACTTTTCGGAGCTATATATTCGTTGGTTTTCAAATCACTTTCAAACTTGGCAACGTTACTGATTTTAAAGGAGCTGTGTCACGAAATTCAGCCAAATTAGGAAATTAAAAAATGCCCGTTAAATTAAGAGAAACACAAAAATAACCGCTTAAAACTTTGAAAGAAGGTTAAAATAAGATAACGAAAACAACAGCTGCCACGGATGGGCAAAATTGAAGAAGATTAAAACGGATTGAAATTAGGGTTTTTGAAAACTGTTCAGCCTAACAGTTTTTCAAAGTTGATCCCTGCTGCTCGCAACTTCAAAAATAATGCTCAGGAGACATATGTGTTTGTTTCGAATCTCTGATTTTGTCATTTACAAGTAATTTCGTTGGCTACTTTAGGTTCCATAGCGATTGAGGGCGAGTAATTGGCAAAATTAAAGAAAATAAACTGGACTGCCGTGACACAGCCCCTTTAAGGCGTACTCTTCAGCCTAGCTTCTCACGCGGACGTTCTTAGGGGTTCGTGGCGCGTTCCTGACCCACTTAGTGGGACAGGCGTAGTTACTAAAACCCGGAACGACCCACAACGATCCCACAACGATCCCACAACAAAAGAAACCACCCAAGAAAAAAAGATCAAAAACTTCACTTTTGAATTTTTTTCAAAAATTAAGCTGGCGAAGCTCCGTGTAAGAGGTCGCATAAATTCATTTACAGCTACAAAAGAGGATTTGAAGGTCAGGGTTGCCTGAGCAGGGTAATGAACGAGTGCCTCGCTTACATGTTCAGCATACTCGGTATAAGATGAAAAATTTTCTCCCCTATCTCTCACCCACGACCATACCACAGGGAGAACATATAAGACAAAAAAGCAAGGCTGATTTTACAGTCGGGAATATATTTTGACCAATATTTCGGAAGGCACGGCCTTCCTTCTTCAGGGTCTTACAAATAAAGCATGTTTTCGACAAACGCACCCTATTAACTATTATAAATGCTCTAGTTTTTAGTAAACTTTTTTATTGTTCGAACGTATGGGCGAATACATCGAAAAGTAATGTAAGTAAATTACAAAGTATTCAGAACTTTGCTGCTCGCATTGCGACCAATACGCGCAAATATGATCACATCACTCCAGTTTTAAAAGAGCTTAAATGGGTACCAGTAGAAACTCAGTTATACTTTAGGAACGCTATCATGGCCTTTAAATGCCTAACATCTCAAGCGCCGGAGTACCTTTCCTCCCAGTTCATTAAGCGAGGAGATATCAGCGGACGTGCCACAAGAAATAGTCAGATGCTGAACATTCCACTTTTCAAGACTGCTAGTGGTCAGAGAACTTTCTATTATAGAATAGTTAGCATCTGGAACTCAATGGATTGCAGTCTCAAAACTCTTGAGTCAGTGTCTGCTTTTAAGTTTAATCTGAGGCGTAGACTCGTCAAGGATTTTATGGATGCTTAAGTATTTTATCACGTCAATTGAATTTTTACTGTAAATATTTTTTTCTCAGAGTTTTTTAGTAGGTTTTAAATTAATGTAATTGATTATGATTCTGATAATATAATTTTGTAATAGTTTTTAGCGTCCTTAACTTACTAGGTTTTTATTGTAGGAATTTTTTATCTTTATCGTTGTAATGTAATTATTGTCTTTGAAAAGCCTCTATGAGGAAAGTCAATAAAGTATGTATGTATGTATGTATAATCTTACACAGGGAGAACGCCGGTTCTCGTGTGATCACCGAAATTAAGCCCTGTCGGGCGGGGTTAGTTCGCGGATGGGTGACCGCCTGGGAATATTTTTCGAGGAATTTTTTCATCATTTCTGCTGTTTGACCCCCTGCTGGAATGTATCTCTGCTGTCGGTCCCAAAGTTACTCGGAATTGTTTCCCGAAGTGATCAAGTTGGGAGGTAATTTTTTGGCAAAATAATATAACTTGGGCATAGATCGAGGGTTGGTTCGAGAGCGCGCGGTAATGTTCCATTTTGCTCTGTTACTTCAAATCACCGCTTGTGACATCACTTTTTTCAAATCACAGCTTCCACAAGTCTAAGTTCGCTTTTAAGTGCAACTGCAGGCCGAAAAAAGGCCGCGAAAGTCACAGAAACAAGCAAAAAGGACAAATACGACTTGTAGGTCGTTGTGGATCGTTGTGGGTCGTTCCGGGTTTTAGTAACTACGGTGGGACAGGAACGCGTGACGAACCCCTAAGAACGTCCGTGCATGGAAGACTATCTTCAGCTGTGAAGGCGGTGGAAGAGTGTATTTTATATTTAGAGTAGCAACCCTTTCATCAAGAGGCACCGTCTTTAAATCTGTTTCATTTATTTTTTCCCAGGGCAGGATGGTCGTCCAAGCCGGCTAACTCCAGCGGTAGAGAAACGAATCCAGGCTTACAACACTCTGAATCGCTTTCTATCGGCTTTCATTGACCATTCCCTAAGGGACATGGATTACCTTGTACGAGACAAGCTGCTATTCGAACACATCTTAAACATGGAACTTAAAGAACTTCCCCCACCGGACAAAGCGATATTCTACAACGATGATGGACGTTCATTTAATTCCATTCTGTTTTACGGCAACGAATGGACTTTGATGCTATTCGATCTTCTCATGTTTGCCTTTGTTGATTCGCTTGCTCAAGATTTTGTTCTCGCTGGCGTCATCACTTATCTTGTCACCAAGGCACTTACGATAGTGAGAGATAGTTTTGGACGGAAAAACTTAACAAGAAAAACACTTGTTGATGAGCGGTTCTTGATTTAATAATCCTTTTTTCAAATTCGCAATCTTTGCACCTCATCCAGGTAGCTCATCGGGATCGTTACAACAGGAAAGTATACTGCTCAGTAGCTTTCAACTGTCATGTCAATGGAAACCTGAAGATCTCGTCCATAGACTCAAAAGTTAAAACCACCTTGCACAGCGTAAATAAACATTACCACAGGAAAGTACTGCTCAGTAGCTCTCATCTTGAATGGTCACACCCAAGGATTTCACCCACAAACTTACTCAAAAGCTAGAACCACCGTACAGCACAAAAAAAAAACGGTGAATAACAGTACCACAGGAAAGTATTCCTTTGTAAATTTTATTTCAAAGGTCACGCGTTATGTTTTCATTCATAGATAAAATAAGAATCACTTTGTACAACATAGTAAACGGTATAACCGTTAAGTTAACAAAAATAGGCCGAGGTTGTCTTCCATTTAGCTTTTTGGTTTACTATTTATCCCAACGGTTGTGAAAACCTCTAACAAATGTATTACATTTAAGGCAGGTCAAGCGTACCCTTCCCCCCCACAAAGATTATATTAATGAATTAATAGTTATTTGAAAAATGAATCCGTCAGTCGTCCCTGTAACTACTGTCGTGTCAAATTCAAATCGGTATTCCTGCATGCGTAATGAGCGGTGAATATTTTAGGAGAACTTGTCTGTATTTGGTCGGATTGAAAGTAAAATTTCTTAGAAGACATGTACATCAAATTAAAGGAAATTAGGGTGGTAGAAATTTCGTGACTGAATTGCGTGTGAATTCACGGCTCATTACGCGTGCAAGAATGCAGAAATGAATCTGAAATCTACAAGTACCAACGGAGTCAACTTTCGAATAATAAATTCATCAGTGAAATCAGGGGCACCCAACGACAATATACTTCAAAATATTTTTATCCCCTAAAATTTTTTCATCTGTTCGGATTTCCTAGCTGAACTTCTAGTGATCCGAAAATTATAGGGATCAAAACTTACCTTTTCAAAAGTTTCAGCCAGAAAAAAGGCTCCCGAAAATTCTAGGTGACCTTTAAAGGGTAAAAATCCGTTAAAAATGGGCAATAATACCATTTTTTAGAAAATTTTAAATGCGAAAATGCTAGATCTCAAATCGTCTTTCGAACAGATATTTTCCGAAAGTTGTCGTTGGGTGCCCCTGGTGAAATCTTGGAGGGTACGCTTGACCTGGCTTGACTGTAACGACTTTGAAAACACAACGTCAACTTTTGTAATGCACAAGACATAACCTCCGTCATCATCAGTCGCAGAGGTAAAAGAAATATCTTTATTCAGTTAAGTGTTCGTACGTTATGCATGATGCAATATTCATGTTTCCCTGCTAGCAGAGGTCTCTCACGACGAGCCTCGTCGTGAGAGACCTCTGCTAGCAGGGAATATTTATGTAAGTACGTATGCCAAACTCTGGCTACGGCCTTTGGATATAGTTTTAAGTCAATGCAATCCATAGTTCGTTATTCGTGCCTTTGTGGATTGTTACAACTTCAAGATAGTTTTTCTACGGTTTCCACTTGCGATGATGGAAGTTTCACCCAAACGTCGGCTTGCTGAATGTGTATCTTCGTGCAGTATGGAGTTTTAAAAGCTTATTATCATACACAGCTGTCTAAGCTAAAAGCGCTAAGAAAGCTGGCTTTGAAGTTTAAACTTAAGCCATGTTTTGGGTTGCTGCGAATAAAGAAGGTTTTAATCATCTGCGACTCGCTTTTCACAAAATCAGAGTGAAAAACTACATTGTATGTTGATACTGTTAGAAGAGAACTGATATTGATCACTCTTGGAACAAAGGGTTTATGCGGGCCACGTAGTTTCTCAAACTTGGGCGGCACTGCCCCTAAAAAATCCATTTGGACACCCTTACATATATCGACCCACGATAACTCGAACCTTAATTCTACAAGAGAAATCGAAAAAAGTTCGAGTTATCGGGAGTTCGAAGCAAATAACCGGAAACATGATAAGCAAATCGGTGGGGAAGGAATGCAATTAGGCAACAAAGCTTGATTTTATATACAAGAATGGGCACTGAATTTGAACTGGAGTGACAAAAAAGTAAAGGCAAAGAATTGACACGGTTGTCTTTATATATATTCCAAATTTTGGAGTTCAGCGCACGGCTTTTTATCCCGACTTTTCACGCACTTATGACATGGTTCGAGTTATCGAGGATAGAGGGGAAACAAAAATTACTTCGCGTTAGCGGGAGGTTCGAGTTATCGCTGAGCTCGAGGCCCTTGAGTTACCAACGGTAAAATTACAGTAAATGTTTGAACGATATTCAGGGGAAATCGACTTTCCTTCGAGTTAGCGAGGGTTCGAGTTATCGGGAATCAACTGTAATCCAAATCCGAAAACATTTATGAATGCTGAAAAATTCTCCTCTAGCCTAAACGAAGTCGTATGTGAGTTAGTTGCTGATGTCCTCAGATTAAGGGGGTGTTTACATGAGAAAACTCGCACCGGCGCGAGTTTCATACCGACATGACTTTTTGATTTCGTATCGCGTTTACATGATGACTGGGTTATTTCACATCTCGTTATTTGAAAGTACACTTCATGTTGATAAAATGCACGTATGATTCAAAATCGCGAACATTACGCATGCGCTACCCGTTCCAGTCTACCGGCAGACTGATTTCACACCATTCTCGTCCCGCAGAGCCACTGGGCTTAATTTGTAACCGACCAGTGGCAGCCCCTGGTTTCGCGACCACGTGACCAAGAAACGACGGGCTCTGGGGACGAGAATGATTTCACACCGAAACGGGTGGTCGTTTCGTGTTTACATGATACCGTTGCGAGATTTCGTACCGGAGTGAAATTCTCGCCCCGGTGCGACAACCGGGGTGAACTCACGCCGGGGTGACTCGCGCCGGCATGACTCTTTGTGGTGGTATCATGTAAACAAATATAGAGCCATGAGAGCAATCTCGTTCCCAGAGGCCGCGATCCTTTTGTACAGCGACGGGGATCACTAACCTCTGGAAGAATCCGTAAAAAACCATCTCTGATTGGCCGATAAAATCGTATTCATCACATGCAAATTTCTTTGCTAATCAAAAAACAGTGAGCATGTTGATTTGAATTTGACATGCCACTTGTGTACACATAAATCTCATACGACCTCGTTAAGAAAAACGTTAACCTCGATCGATGATTTCCGAAATCAGGCTACAGTGACATTTTTTTCAAAATTTTCTTTTTCTTATTTTTGAAAGTCATTCCAATGCTTTTTTTTAAGAGATGATATACATTTATGCCACTGAACCTTTCAAATTTGCATACACCTGTGTTTATTCCGTGCACGAAAGAATGTGTGTCGTCGTGACTAACAAATGTTCATTCGCGGAGTCTAAATAAATAGACACTTTTGTCCCGTTTACTTGTCTTTCTTCACTAAATACATCCATCAAAGGTCACAGAAGAAAAACTGCTTTGGAAAGAGGAAATTGCAGCAATGTGCGAGCAAGGAAAATTTCCCTTGCATTTGAGACCTTCTCTTGGTCAAATGGGTAAACAATTTCACGCAGGCGCAGTTAAACCGGAACCAGGATTTTGTGGTTCCGGTTTTGGATTCTTCCAGAGCGTTCGTTGCCCCATCCGCTGGACAAAAGTAACGGATGCTCTGGGAACGAGATTGCCATGAGAGGGAACCGGAGTGAACTCGCCGCTGCGCGAAAGTCGCCCCGGTGTCATGTAAACAGCCCCTAATAGACTGGTCATCATGTTACCAACAAGATTCATTTTTGTTTTGCTCGTTTTCTTTTTTTAGTTTGCAAACTTCCTATCTTATTGGCTACTGCCCGGAGGGCGAGCTCTTGTGATTCCCCCACCTTAAAGACTTTCGGACCTGAAACACGAATAGCCCTTAGGCATGATCTCAGATTAGTCCTGTGGTATTCTATAATATATACGTCCTTTATTCTTTTGGCATTGCTTCCAACAGGAAAGTTTTGCTATCATCAGTAACACTACTTGAAACCTGGTGCCTTTCAGGAAAAGTGCATAGACCAAACCTATATAGCCTCTGAGAGCAACAGCATTAGCTCCATCAAGATGACAGAGACTCCGATTGTAAAGGAGATCACTTTCTTTCGATTGGACGAAGACTTCATTAGATTTCAGGTCAGTTAAAAGTTTATTGGAGTGGAAGCCGCCTTAGTCCCCTTTGTTTCGCGCTACATTGTAAACTGTAAATTTTATAAAACGACCGTTCTTATGCTAGCGAAGATGAAGCTAAGATGAAGTGGTCTAGACGTGAACGTAAAACGTTTCCCCTGAGACGTTATATCAATTTGTTTTTGGCCCCGGTAGTCCAAACGTTGGATAGTACTATCCACCGGATAAATAACTATTCAGCGGATAGGTAAGTATCAGGGAAACCAACTGTGCTATCCACTAATCATGAATAGAGATTTATTCTGTTGATAGCCTTATACAGGTTTTGAACAACTGCATCTGGCCTTGTGGCCAGCACATTGACCACACCTAGGCATTTAATTTCAGTCGTTTAGTATAATCCGCTTGTTTCGAGGGCCGTAGCCAGACTTCAGAACAAGATGAGGCAAGTTTCGAGCGCCGAAGGCACGAGCCCGCTAGGGGGGGGGGGGGGGGTCTGGGGGATTGCCCCTCCCCCCAGAAAATTTTATAATGTAGAGGCTCAGAAATGCTCTTGTAAGCATTTTCCGTGGCATTTTTCTTCAGAAAAGTCAATCTTGGGCAAGTGTACAAGTTCACTTTTTTATTACTTAGCGATACTGGTGCCAAGTTAATGGCCATCTGCATTTTAAAGCATTTGAAAAACCGCTACTTAAAGTTCACATGAAACGAATTAACCTCATTAAAATGCTTTTCCCCTCAATTCATCCATCTTATTATTAGCTACATTAGCTATATTATCTGGTTTTATCTTAACCAATCCAATTTTTTCTAAGGATTATTTTCTCAATTAAACGTTTCTTCAAAAAAAGTCCAAAATCAAGACGAGGTAACTGCCTCGTCTTGCCTCATGCTAGCTACGGCCCTGTCAGCGAATAAATAAAAACCCACGAAAAAGCCGTCTCTTATCGCTCCACTTCGGTCGCGAGACGTTGCCAGCATCTGTTATTTTATTTCCTAGCGGCTTAGAACAGGATGTTTTATAGGATCTCTGTGTTTCAAAGAATAAACTAAGATTACGTGCAGGTCTCTGTTGAGTACTTTATTATTTTGTTTCTTTTACCTAGGATACCGTGAGAAACGCAGTGAATCACCTGAAGCAACTTGCGTGGAAAGCTCTAGCCGATTCACCGGAAATACCCGAAAAGCCTGCGGAGATCGCTCGAATAATCTTCGCCGATTCCATTGTTAGCGACTTCCTCATTCGAACTTCGCGCTTGGCCGTGTTTTCTAAAGAGTTGGCCAAATCTTTCAGAAGCAATCTTGATGCACTTGCAGCAATCAAGCAACTCAAATTTTTCTACAACTTACCGACTGTCGCTGTGCTCCAGCAACTTACGAATCTTGTCGCTGGGTAAGTAATAATTCAAAATTCCAAGGACGTTATCACGCTCCTCACTCTGGGCGTCACATGTGCCTTACACACACATCACTTAATTGGGACCAAAGTACCGTAAATCCTCTATTAAGCCCTCCCCTCTCTAATAAGCCCCCCCCCTTTTCAGAGGAGGAAAGTTAATAAGCCCCCCCCCCCCCCTCTCTATTAAGCCCCCCTCCCCCTCCCCCAATCCTTAATCTTCACAAAAAAATTAACGGTTAACGTGGACTGATCAGTTATGATTTATTCAGGCTAGAAGTTCATATTGTTTTTGGTCTTCGGCGGCATGACCTCCAACTTCATATGCTTAACTTTCTCAAATCAATACAAGTAACCATTCTCATAAAAATTACCGAAGAACATGTGGTCGAAAGCGCAGTTTTGAAGAATAAGAATTTTGTTTTTGTTACTTTTAGGCTCCCACAAGTGACTTAAATACTTTTGACAGTGACTTTAATTGTACAACGCGTAAGTCTACTCTGTCTCATAATACGGTATTTTTGCTACAGGTGATGCGTTTCGCTAAATTAAATAAGCCCCCCCCCCCCCCCCCCCCCAAAAGTGCTTAAAAAAAATAAGTTCACGGTACCATTCCTTTACGCGGGGCATATTATTACGTTCAATAAACATGCAGACGGGTCTTTTGTGGGGCAGGAACGCGTGACGAACCCCTAAGAACCTCTGCGTGGGAGGCTACTGAGATGCTCCATCTTCATCGATTTCATCGGGATTAACTTTGATTTTTTGGATGGGTAGTGACGTGTCGCATATTTTCTTCTTTTTCTCATGACAGGACGGATTCTGCAGCTGAGGCAACGCAGAAATGGAACAAAATCGTTGAGAGGATTGCAGAATGCAAACTTGGATTTATGCCTATGCGTATTCTACTTCAAGAAATAAACGGACCGCAATGCTATGAGGACAATGCTAAGTACCTAATGGAAGATGAACCCCATGCGGTTTATCCCACGTCCATTTATCGTACTTCCCACAGTTATGTATTGGCCAAACCAGACGCTTCCGTCATAGAAGGTATCATGGGATTGACCCTGACAACGTCCATTAAGATCGTCAACGGCTTGCTGAGGCCTGAGAATCACGAGCTCAAAAGAATTTATCAGCCTTTCGGGAGGTACGTCAACCGATCGTTCAAGAGAATTCTCAAGTCTCAAGGCTTCGGTTTTGAGCCAGTATCCACCTGGTGAATATTAGCAACATATATACCGGTTTCTATTACACATGTTTCAAATAATTAATATACTGTTTTCATCTTCAGATGCTTGGCTGTTGTTGACAACAAAGTGGAGAAACTTTATGGCGAGGCTATTCAAGCTTACTTTGATCAACATAATATCGAGCTGAAGAAGCTTATTTTCTCTGGTAACGAGACCGATAAGCATATTTCAGTAGTGGAAAAAATCTTGGTTGCATTAAAAAAGAATCGTGCGTCCAGAAATCAGCCGGTGTTGGTTGTGGGTGGAGGCGTCATAGCAGACGTTACCGGCTTTGCAACGGCGCTGTATCACCGAAACACGCCTTACGTGATGGTCTGTACAACTGTCGTAACTGGTATAGATGCTGGGCCTTCTCCGCGCAGGGGATGTGATGGGTTTGGGTTCAAGAATTTGTTCGGTGCATACCACCCACCTGTGATTACCTTCACCGACAGATCTTTCTTCAAGACCCTCCACCGTGGCTGGGTGCGTCATGGGATCGCTGAAATCATCAAAATGGCAGTGATTCGAGACGAAAGCCTTTTCCGCCTAGTAGAGCAGAACTCGTCTGATCTTCTGTGGACGAAGTTTGGTACCGAGATGGCTGAATTTGACGGTGATCACGAAGCTTTTGGAAAGCTGTGCGATCTTGTTATTGGTAAATCTCTTGAAGGGTTAGTGCTTTTTTTTTAAAAATTATCGCCCTATTTTTTTCAGTTCTTTTGCGTTTTAAGAGTGTCTATCGAGAACAACATGCTCGCCTTATGTCAGGGAATCTGGATTCAGAATCCAGGAAAGTTTTGCTCGTGGAATCCGGAATCCCACTAATGCTTTGATTCCGGAATCCAAGTTCCACTGTCAAAGAATCCGGAATCCAAGGCGTGGAATCCAGATGATGAGGCGAAACTGCGCAACGATCAACGGAAGATTGGGGTCTGGGTCAGATCCTGAAATGAGAGATTAAAAAATGTAATGTTGCATTTTTTCAAGTCTGTGAGAGCTTTCCCTCTTACGTTGTTCTGGTTTAAATTTGAGTGTCAATGTATTAAGTAATGGTCCGGATAAGAAGAAAAGGACCAAAACGCAGTGAACACGTCGGAATACGCTCTTCTCACGTATGGTAATATGCCCGTCCAACCTCGTTTTTGAGTACAAGTTCTTTTGAAATGCTAATCAGACGATGTTTTCGTATTTGAATTTCAAAAGAATTTTTACTCGTAAACGAGGTTGGACGGGCATATTACCATATGTGAGAAGAGCGTATGCAGAAAGTTGCTAACTTTACTATTGTCTCTACTATGGTTCTGATTGGTTTAAACATCAAATTTTACGAAATCTTGGCAAAGCAGCATGTATATTAATAAGTCAAAAAAGCAAGGCTGATCAGCCTTGCTTTTTTGACTTATATTTTCACTTATTGCTGATTAGATCCTTTATTAGGATCCGGTCCTTCTTTTTTGTAAGCTGGTCCTTGCTTAAAAAATTGCGTATGTATATTAATCCCTTTTTCTATTCAACTTCCTTATAACAAAATCTCGTCTTAGTCTAAGTAACACAGAAATCGTATGTGCGGATCATGTAAAATTGTAAACATTTTTTGGCTATTGTTTGCAACTCTTGTGATTGGTCGAAATGTATAAACACAAAAATACACTCTTTAAAAGTGGAGTTTAAATACATTTTCTTTCTTAAACTGCCTTTTTGTAGGTTTATGCATTCTCTGCGTAAAAATGAAAACATTTCTATGTGAGGAAAGCGTATTGCGCCAGAACAAAAGAAATTGCTTCCCTTCTTACCTGGATCGTTACTTAACCATGAAAGTACTTAATATATAGCTAAGGCTAAAAGCGAAGATCCCGTTATAAAATTTGTAGTTTGCTTCAAGCAATACACAAACTTAAAACCATTGTACAGAAATCCACTTGGAGTTGAGCCTGCGATCGGTTAAAAACTAGCAACTTGTCAGCGGATAACTTAAAAAAACACGTAACCCGGATGGGTCGACACCAGAGCCCAGCATACGGTCATTTGATACTGGTCAGCGGATACCCTGTTTTGACAGCTATCAATTGACCACAGCAAGGGTTGCAGGCAGGAGCCCACCAAATGGTTGCAGGCTCCCTCACTAGCTTCCAAGAAAGTGCTAGTGCGATATTCGATGTTGGTTTCCCTGTGGTGCGGACAGCCGGGTGGACGGACGGACGAACGGTCACGTGACTACCAAAAGGGGCTCCGGACACCCGCGTGGGACTCCGCTGTTAATAGGCCATTTTATAGTTATGGATGGACGCGAGGTTGGAGTTAACCTTGTTTTGATACAAACCTTCCTGCTTTATTATGCAAATAAAGTTATTCTGATGCTAGCTAGTATTTTTCAAGGACAATATCCATAACAAAGCAAAGGAGGTTTGTATCAAAACAAGGTCACCGTCAGCTTCACATTCACTCGACGGCTAGGCTACTAAGTCCACAACTGCAAAATGGTCTATTGAGGGCACTGTTTTTGTACGTGTCCTACTGGAGATGGGACGCCATTTTACGTGGTCATCGGAACCACGCGAAGGTCTCGCCATTGCAGGCCAAAGACAGTAAGTTAATTTCCCAGAGTACTGGTCTGGCCTCGTGGGGGTTTGGACCCGCTACCTCCCGCTCTGTCGTCAAGGGCTCTACCAACTCAGCTAGTCCTGGGACGCGGCTACTTTCTTTTTCTTCTATATATTTGTCGATTTTGTTTTTTTTCCTTTTTAGTTATGTAAGATCTGAGTATGGTAGTCTATGGGAAACCCATCAGTGTCGACCGCATGCCTACGGCCATACATGGACCCCAGGATACGAGCTTCCATCTGGCATGCTCCATGGTCACGCTGTATCGACTGGAATGGGGTTTGGAGCTTACCTTTCTTTCTGCGAGGGTTGGACCACTAGAGGTGAACTTGATCGCATCCTTTCGCTGCTGAGTGATCTTGAATTGTCTTTATGGCACCCAATCATGGAAAATGCTGATTGTCTCTACAGTGCCCAACAGAAAGTAATTGAGAAGCGTGGAGGAAATCTTGCAGCCCCTGTTCCCAAGGGAATTGGCAAATGCGGATATATCAACCACATGCCTCATGACCTTCTGGTAATGCGCCTTCAAGAGTACCACGAGATCTGTCTAGGGTACCCTAGGGGAGGCCTAGGAGTGGAGGTACACTGTAAAGATGTCGGTTTAGAGGACCCGGCAACGATGAGCCTCGTGAATCAGGAGCTCCCTGGCGATGTCAGTGGGCACGAAAATGGTTGCCACGAGAACGACAAAGAAAAGGGAGAAACCAACAAGGCCAACGCAGGCAAGGCATGTTAGTCTAATATATATATGCATGTACTTCATATGTATCAAATCACTCCTTTTTTTGGCAATTGTTATTTTAATCGCTGGGAGGTTGTCGCCTATTTGACAGGATCATCATTTACTTCTGATTTCGAATGAAAATAAACTGTTAATCAGTTTACAGAACGACGACAATAACGTTAAAAAAATAAATAAATAAATAATATAGAATAGAATGCACGGCTGAGATGGGTTTTTAGTCGTCGTTCACATATGTCCGGATATTTTTGAAAACGGAGATGGATGTACCGTAGTCATGTGGTCGAATATAGAATCAAATGCACGGCTGCGATTTTTGGCCTCGTCGACATGTATCCGGATATATTTTTGAAAACGGGAATTTTTTCCCTCCGTTTTCGAAAAAAGTACGCGTCCACTAGTAACGTATTCTAATCGCTTTGGCCGGTCCACACGAAAACCCTGAAACGATGGAAATACGATTGCATGCCTTGCAGGGCACGCGCTGTTTGATGTATAACATCGTAATCAAGATTCGCCCGCCCACACGAAAACTGGATAAGCCAAAGTTTTCAAAATTCCCCGCTCTGAGGGCCGTTGCTCGAAACTCCCGACAATTAACGGACCAGAAAAGCTGTTGTTGTTTACATTCAAGATAGAGGTTTAAAAATTTTTTAGACAACATCATGAAGCATCAGTTAACAAAACAAAATGCACTGGTTTGCTATCTAGAACCAGCGCTCTTATCCTTTAAGATTTTGATTTGAATATTTCATTTCGGGCCCGAAAAGTTACCGACCGTAAAATTCCGAGAATAAGCCCCGGGACTTACAATTTTCAAAGGCCCTTTTTGAGGGGCTTATCTACGGAGGGAAATTTGCGTTTTAAATAGTTGGAAGTTAATTTACCGTTTTTGCTTTGTCTTACTTTGTATTTGACAGCAATTTTCCAAGTACAAGCCCCCCCGGGGGGCGGGGCTTATATTTGGAGGGGCGATTTAACGGAAGGTTTTTTGCGTTACCGGTTTGGGAATTTTCGGAATTATATGGTATTTGAAAAGATGTGTTTTCGGTGACCGTTTGTACCGGACATGTGTGGACGGTAGGCCAAACCGGAGAAAACAAACTTTCGTTTTTTAAACAAGAACGGGGCCTTAGCGAAAACTCTCGAAAGAATCATGTTTCGTTTTAGAAGTGACCGGTATGGCTCGCCAGTTCTGACTTCTAATGAGCGCCAGGCTTAGTTTCTGAAAGGCAGTAAATGGCTCAACTGATATTAAAAGGGGTTTGCTATACAAGAACCTAGCCGTATTTGAGAACAAATAACCCAACCTAGGCAAAGGGCTCACACGGGGTATCTTACCTCGTCTCAAACTTGAGACGATTTCCGGTAGATTTGTTCACGATCATTTTCAAAGCGGATAAGCTACCACAACTTGCTCATAGACCCTCTATTTCCTCTTTAGAGATCGTCGAGGCCCCGGGGGGGGGGGGGTACTCCCCTATAAGAGTGACGCGGGTGCTGGTCGGAAAATTTCGAGAACACCCCCAAAAGGTACCAGAATCTTGTTTTATGGGCGTGTCCCAAACTCATTTCTACCCTTAAGAGCAATTCTCTGTAAGAATCAAGCAAAGTGGGAAATGAAAAATTTTGACCTCCCCTCAAATTTTGCATGCAATTAGATATTGTAGGGGGATGTCTAAAAATGCACTTTGTTTGGGTTGCTACTTTATTGTTGTCATGGTAACACCAACTGTTTGTTGGTGGCAAAATATCTAATATTTAACTAAGAAACTGTTGTAAAAAGTGCAAAATGTGTAGCTCTGTTTTCCAAGTCCATTAAAACGCTACGACCCAAGACTTTAAGCAGATATAATACCATCATTCTAGTTTACATTTGTGTATATTGCTCTTTATTATATCAAATTTGCGTGTCATAAACGGTTAATCAACTACATAGAGTTTCGGCCATTTCAGTTGATGGCTAAA
This sequence comes from Porites divaricata, assembly GCA_038088405.1. Taxonomy (NCBI): domain Eukaryota; kingdom Metazoa; phylum Cnidaria; class Anthozoa; order Scleractinia; family Poritidae; genus Porites; species Porites divaricata. Next base: position 64,388,451 of record JBBMOI010000001.1, on the reverse strand, counting down.
ATATGGTTATCCTTTCCCTGAATTTCTCCAAAAGTACGGCAGTTCCAGAGCTAAGACTAAGCAGGCAGTTTACACACATATCTTAGTTACTAAGTCTGTAAAAATCTCTGCGGGGCGGGCTCTTCTGTTTGCAAAGGCAATTAACGAACAAACGCTAAATTTCAGTTTTTGTATATTTCATCGCAGTTGACAATCTATCTACTAGCCAACAAAATTTCTAAAACACTGAAACTACCTTCATTGTCAAAGAATATTATGTACTGAGTCATTTTATGATAAAAGAATTATTACTGGCTTTCAGTTTTCTAAACAATATCGATCAAAATAAGGCTACTTTACGGTTTTCTCTACTTCACCGCTTGAAGCGTAGCATTTACATTCAACGAACACTCGGTTTCTCGAACCATTCTCTTGTGTCCGGTTGTGCTGTTTCCCATCGTAAACCATTGTAAGTCTCCTCAGTCACTTACAGCAAGTTATAAAGTGATACAGAAGCCGATAAAGAGGTCATACACAAGTCCTTGGCAAGCCAAGCCACATCTTGTAAACACGCACGCTTCCACTTTGCATTTACGTAGTATTTCTTCATTGGATGCCATCAATCGCTCCAGAGAGAGTTAAACCTCATTAGGTTTTAGTCATTAAGCCAAGCATTGGAATTATCTACGTATTAAAATCCGAAATCTCGAGTCGAGAAGCTCAGAAAGCTGAACTAGTGGTCACTCTTTAACATTCCAGTGAACATGCAACCTGTCCTGGTCAGCGGTGTTAATCGCGCAACATAAACAATTTCCGGAAATTTGCGGTCATTTCCGGTAACATTGTTTTCCCCTCACTTCCCGGAGATGATGGGGAAAAAGGATCGCCTGATCGAAGGTTGCATGGAGGGTCAGACGAAATTTTTCCTTCTCAGTGAATGTAATCGTAATTTTTCTACCTATTTGCAAACTTACGGGCTTAGCAAATTTCGAAAAGGTATTACCAATGGAGTTGCATGCTGACTTCCTACCGTCTGCCGTGCAGGTATGTTCATTTTATTTTCTGCACTCTTCTGTTAAATACTAAGGGGGAAACCCTCAAGTAACTCCTATGGCCGCTCACCATAGAATTTGAAACTTGTACTTTGAAATACAGTAATTAGAAAATCTGGAACAACGGAATGTTGGGAACATGGACTTGAGATATTTAAATATATTTTAATATAGAGGAAAGCTTTTTCTTTTTTTACAGAAATCGGCTTTCGGATTCGTGCATACGTACACTCTCAAGCTAGTTTACTGTGGAATTTTTTTTAGCTAAAAGCAAGGCAGGTCACTTTTTCCTGGCCCTTGAATATCATGATAACATGAGGAGCATATTGTTTTGTAAGGGCTTCCGTACCTTCTTTAGGAGTTTTCGATTTTGCACTTGTCGACGCAAGTAGCTTCAGAATTTGTTGTCTCCCTGTTGTCTCCTGACACGACTGACTGTCCCTGGCTTCTGGCTACAACAAAGTACTTTAAACGTATACCTGTACTTCAAGTCTCTAGCTTTCGTTATTCGGTATTAGGTGAATTATTTTATTATAACTGATGTTAAATTATCAATCTCAGTACACATTGCGCTGAAACTATATTGCTCTTATGCATTCTTTTATACTCTTATTCTAGCTATATTTCGCATGTGTGGCCGGCGTAAAAGGGATTGAAGCGGGGGGTGGAATTTATGCATGCGTGATCCAATAGAAACTCCGTGCAGGCTTAGCGACATATCCTAACTTCAGAGAAAGTAGAGGGGTCAGCATTCAAATGAAGGAAAACGAGGAAAAGGTGAGAATGTACCTGCAAAGTGTCCCAACAACACGTACCGCAAGAAGACAAGCCGTCCAAGTAAAGTGCCATTTTGCAAAATTCTTTGTGAACAATTTACAACCCAAATAGTGACTAAAAAGGAATAGCCATCTACTGGGAGTTGAAACCTCTAACGGAGAGTGGGGACAAAATTAGTGTTGCTAGCAATACACAAGCTGAGAAATTACAGTCTCTCAAATAACTTCTAGTCTATGTTCCCTAAATTTCCTTGTTCAAATTTTTGTTTCCCCCCCTAGTACTTTACAGAAGAGTGAAGAAAATAAAACGAACTTTATTACCAGCACGTCAGAGTAGGAAGTCAACTTCATCGGTAATACCTTTCCAACATTTACTGAGCCCATAAGTTTGCAGATAGGTACAAACACCACGATTACTTTCACTAAGAAAGCATAATTTGGTTTCAGTCTCTGAGCAAGGTGGGGATGTAACCTTCGATCAGGCGGTCCTTTTTCCCATTATCTCCAGGAGGCGAAGGGAAAAGGATTTTATTTCTACCGGAAAATGTTTATGTTGCATTGATTAACACCGCTGACCAGGAGAGGTTGCATGTTTACAGAGATCTCAACGAGTGTCCTTTTCAGCTTTCTAAGCTCGGTTTTCGACTTGAAGTTTTGGATTTTATTAAATACGTTTGCAATTCCTATTGTTGGCTTAATGACTAAAACCTAATGAGGTTTAACTCTCTTTGGAGCGACTGATGGCATCTAATGAAGAAATACAACGTAAATGCAAAGTGGAAGCGTGCGTGTTTACAAGATGTGGCTTGGCTTGCCAAGGACTTGTGTATGACTTCTTTATCGGCTTCTGTATCACTTTATAACTTGCTGTAAGTGACTAAGGAGACTTACAATGGTTTACAATGGGAAACAGCACAACCAGACACGTGAGAATGGTTCGAGAAACCGAGTGTTCGTTGAATGTAAATGCTACGCTTCAAGCGGTGAAGTAGAGAAAACCGTAAAGTAAGCCTTATTTTGATCGATATTGTTTAGAAAACTGAAAGCCAGTAATAATTCTTTTATCATAAAATGACTCAGTACATAATATTCTTTGATAATGAAGGTAGTTTCAGTGTTTTAGAAATTTTGTTGGCTAGTAGATAGATTGTCAACTGCGATGAAATATACAAAAACTGAAATTTGGTGTTTGTTCGTTAATTGCTTTGCAAACAGAAGAGCCCGCCCCGCAGAGATTTTTACAGACTTAGTAACTAGGATATGTGTGTAAACTGCCTGCTTAGTTTTAGCTCTGGAACTGCCGTACTTTTGGAGAAATTCAGGGAAAGAATAACCATATTTTAGCCATCAACTCAAATAGCCGAAACTCTATGTAGTTGATTAACCGTTTATGACACGCAAATTTGATATAATAAAGAGCAATATACACAAATGTAAACTAGAATGATGGTATTATATCTGCTTAAAGTTTTGGGTTGTAGCGTTTTAATGGACTTGAGAAACAGAGCTACACATTTTGCACTTTTTACAACAGTTTCTTAGTTAAATATTAGATATTTTGCCACCAACAAACAGTTGGTGTTACCATGACAACAATAAAGTAGCAACCCAAACAAAGTGCATTTTTAGACATCCCCCTACAATATCTAATTGCATGCAAAATTTGAGGGGAGGTCAAAATTTTTCATTTCCCACTTTGCTTGATTCTTACAGAGAATTGCTCTTAAGAGGTAAAAATTGAACGGCAACAAATTATAGGACTGGCACTGCAAATTTTAATCGTAATAAAGATAACTTTCGAACACTTTCTTTTCAAGGATTTTTTGAAAGTATTGTCATAAATCTTTATCCTAATGAAGCATATCAACTCTAGCAGCAGTCATTTTATGTTTTAGCACCCTAAGCGTTACCAATCCACAAATTTAAACCCCCAAAAGGTACGACGAGCACCCCCGTCACTTTTATAGGAATAACTCACCCGGGTGTCGAGGACGTGTTTGAATATAAAAACCGCGGGGATTTGACTGCAAGAGCGCGAGTAGCAAGGAGAGATATGTCCAGGGGAAAGTCCCGATAATTAACGGGCCCGTAGAGCTGTTGTTATTTTCATGCAAGATAGAGGTTTAAATAGCTTTGTATCAAACGTGATGAAACTATCAGTTAATGAAACAAAACAGAGTAGTTTGCTAGCCAGGACACGCGCTCTTATTCTTTATATTTCGATTTGAATACCTGATTTCGGGCCCGAAAAGTTACCGGGACTTTCGAGAAACGGGCCCCAGGATCGAATTGCGAAAACAATTTGCTAGCAGATTTTTGCTAACAAGATTGATCCTGGACATAAGTAAAGGTGGAGAGAAGCGACGACCTAAACTACACATAGTCCCTCATTTTTCCTCAGGTATAGTAGAGCGACCGAAACGCGAGATCGCGTGAAAATCACCCCACGCGAGAAAGGCACGCTCTACTTACTATCCCCGAGGGAAAATGAGGGACTACTGGTAGTCTACGACGACCGGAAATACGTCCACGTTCGCAGGCTAGAGCGCGAGCGAAGACAACCTCGTTCCCAGGGTTCCCTATAGACTTCTCAAAGTCGTTCGCTTGGTTTTCGACTTGGGAGCAAGTCATAGGTTCTCTCCTACCCGTCGCTCTGGGTAAGAGAGAACCCTCGGAACGAGGTTGGAGCGTAACTCCCGCGCTTTCAAATTCCTGTGGATGGGCTAGAGCTACCAAGAACGTCAGATTTTTCAACACAGCAAAATGACCATTTTTTCATGAGATTTAATTAAAATTAGCAGCAAAACCTGCCACCTTTTCTTTTAATAAATCATAAATAAAATGTCCACCTACTTTGCATAATTTGATACAGTTTAAGTCCTTTTACGCAACAGGGGCTTTGTATACGTACACATAAAATGTCTCCTAATTACTTCACAAAACATTATTACTATTCATGGTTTATAATACATGAGCGGCAATGAAACTATTTACGAACTACGTTATAATTAAGATCAGAGCTTATTAAAAAGTTTGCTATCATAGCCAACTTACATTGAATTTTATTCCCACCTTTAACTTGCAGTTTGAGAATATTCATAACTGAAAATCACGATAGTTTTCAATTTTACCGTATGTGAGCAAGTCCTTGAGTTCCCAATGCAATGTCAACCAAATATAAAGAATGTTCATGCAATTCATTGACAGGGGGAAATATGAATTGTATTTTGGCTGCTTGCTGTAAATGGTTGAACACACTAGGCGAGAAGTTGCTGCAACGCGTTAAGGCGACAAGGCAAGAGTCAAATTTATCGCTCTGTGTATTGAAGCATTTCTGTGGAAATCTTTGTTCCCGCAATATGTCGCACAAAATCAAGTCAGGATTAAATTTGTGCAACTTGTTGCGGCAAAAAAATTCTGTTGCAGAGACAAATACTTTCCCAAAAATTCTTCAAGATGCACAAAGTGATTTGTCCCTAAAATGTTTCCACAGCTTGTTACAGAAACTTGACATCCAACCATCCATCCGTTTCCTTTAAGCATTAGTTGACAAAATTTGCTATTGGTCAAAACAAACAAAAACATTTCTCTTTTGTGATTATTCTATTAATTTCAATAACCTTCTCCCTAGAAGATATATCGATACACAGGCGGCCCAAAGCTCGAAATATGACCAACAAGCACTGTTGCATAACGTTCAAAATAATATAAGGATTTGCATGGGAGAAAAAACAATAATTGTTTCTGTAGCCTACAAATGTAAATGGATTTAAATAAAAATTGTGTAACCTTGCTTAAGTTGTGTGTTTCTTCTTTCCTGTGTGGTTTCTGAGCCGATTTATGGCCATTTAACGGTTTTGTTGGAACCGGTTTCCTCTCTCTATTGGCTCACGTAAAGGGTTAAGTAAGCCACTAGATTAGTGTATTAAAGGCCAAGGTACATCATAGCATGTTTAACTGATAGGTGACAAGAAAAGAGAAACTGCTGTCAACCCTTTCTAAAAAAAAAACAGACTCAGATTGCACCAGCACTACATGTCCACTTAACACAGAGTGTCTGCGGTGTGACCATTCAAATGAAACCTGTTTGATTGTCTGATTTTCACTTGGACCCCCTCAGGGAATGAAAGGGTCAAGAAAGAGTTGACTTTATTTCCCTTCCAGGATTATTTCTTTATTTTTTATAATACAAGATCTCACAAGGACAAGATAAGAATACAGAATATTAGTGCATGTTTACAACGACGATGATTTTATGGCAGTGGCCAACAGTGGAAAGTGGGTCATATTACTGAGTTTTATCACAAGAATGCAATGGGATTTTAGCCTAACACCTGGCAAAATATTGCCTTTACAAGTTTCTTAAAAGTTACATAAAATCAATGAAAATTCAGCAATGAGCCCATGTTTCTATCCCAAACAATGGTGGCCACATCCACAAAACTGTGATCATGGGGTCCTATAACTTTTAACACAAAATCACCTGGAACTCCTAACTACCTAATGATTATGTATAATTATTCTATACACTGTATAATATATACTGGTAAAATCATTGCAATACATATTTACTTGGTATCTGAGACATTTTGAGAATTCCAATTGGAAAAGCAAAGGAACCATTAGCCGTGCCTGTGGCATATCCTGGGTATCCTGTGCGACAGAACATCCACTGCACAAAGATTCCAATGATACATCCAAGTCAAATAACTTACTCTGCTGATCCGTTGAGACCTTTCAGAAAGCTCTCTTTGCCAGTCCTTCACAATGTAGTGTTGGAATTGTTGCAAAGGCAATACCAACCCAGTCATCACTGACATAATAATTATTATTCAGGTACATCCAAGAGCGGAGTAAAATGAGAAGCAAAATAATAATTGCAATATTTTACACAGGTATCCACAGCATTAATTACCAGGCAATGCAATATAAGGGTATCTTTAATAGTAGATGACGGGATTGTAATGCCTTGCTGCTATTCAGAACTTCACTTGGATCCAGGTTGTATGGGCAAATCTTTCCGTGGCGGCATTCTTTCATTCACCTGATCAAGTCCTTTCGCCTGTGCAAAGCCACTGATTTTGTTATGGGGGCCAAACACATGGCCTTGTAAAGCTACAAAAAAGAATAAAATTACATGTATAATACTTTTTGTTAACCACTGATGCCTGTGTCTAAATTCCATTGGAAAATGCTGGGGGTTGGGAAGCCACAGAATAAAAGCATTACTGGCATTTTCAGAGTTCAAGGCCATTTTTTCCTTACAATTCACCCTTGTGTACACTATAACAAGTCTCATTAAGAGGTCTGTAGTGGTGCAGTGGAAGACAAAGAGATTGGCAGAAAGTGCAATACACTTGATGAGTTGTGTTGTTTTGCTCATAGAAACCAGATGTTTTTGGATGTTCTCACTATTGTTGTGGTTGCTTAAGCTCCCTATTATAAAGCCTTGAGAAGTCACGTGTGCCTTCAATTTTAACTCTGACAGTTTGGGCAGTAATTTTGATTACTCTTGCTCAAATCTTCACATTATATTGCACAAAGTGTCTTTTTCTGGTGACCAATATTTTATGTTTTGCAAACACAAAATAAATGGTTTACAGCCAACCGCCTCTAAGACGGACACCTCTGGGACCGGAACTAAGTGTCTGTCTTAGAGAGATGTCCATCATAGAGAGTCAACTAAAAGCAGTAAAGAAAGGCAGGGACCAACTCTAGGCGCCAGTTTTAACGAGGGGTCCGTCTTACAGAGGTGTCCATTAAGAGAGTTGATTGTGTAATTTTATGTTGCCAAAAGGCGACTTAAAAAAACATTGATCTTTGAGCACTGCAAAGGGTCTAAAAAAAGTGCACTTAGAAAAAATATTTGACTGTCAAAGAATTTAGCACAGAAGTATCAATAATATTGGGGATGCTATTTTTACATCTCCTTGTGGAGACGGGACTGCCATTTTACATGTTCCTGAGCCAAAAAAAGGTCTAGCCGTCTGCAGGGCAAAGGGAGCACCTTCATTTCTTAGTTACTTTTGGTCCTGCCCCAAGAATCGAACCCACGCCCTCCCACTCTGCGGTTAAGCACTCTACTGACTGAGCAAATCCTGCCACTGTTTCTAGAATGAACACTGAACAATGAAGCTTACCTGTTTCAAGTCCCTGCTTGCCCCCAGCGAGGAGTCCTACAGGAAGATTTCCTGAAGGGGTTAGGCCCTTGAGTTGAACAACACTCTCACTTTCCTCCCTATCCATTAAAAAACAACATAAAGTCAACGGGATCAGTGCAGTGCAAGACAACATTCATGAACCTTTGATTAGAAGAGTAACAGAGGTAATGTAATGTGGTGTGTAGATTATGATCATAATGACAACAGTATGACAGTGCTGGTGATGACAATCATGATAGTGATATCCCTGATTGCCATTAAAAGGGCAAAAGTGATAAGATAAAGAAGTGCTTACAATAATGTTAGGGGGGACCCAAAAATGATGAGTAGCAACAATGAGGAGAGATGACGGAAGTGTTGGACTTGTTGCCAGTAAGGATTAAAAACAAGTCAAGAAAATAATAAAAGTGTGATGGTGACATAGCCTGACTTTCATCCGATTACTTCCAGTCATAATTACTCCCTCAGTAACGTCTGAATCAACAGACCGTTAATGCCGTTCAGTGACATCACTACTTCTTTGCTTTAATTCACGCAAAAAGTTAAACATGATTTTTAAGTGGCAAACCAAGAAAAAATGTCTGCGTGATACAGAATGGCTACAAAAAAGTTGCGGCCGGAGCATTGCATTGGCACCATAAAGTAGCCCATCTTATCTCTGGGGCTCAAACTACTCACCTGAGAACAGTAAATACTCTGGCCATTTTTCCAATTGCTCGTATTTTGCTACGAATAACTTCTTTCCTTTTGATGGCTTCACTTTGTTCTTCATCCTCCTCTCCTTCAAGTTCCTCATCAGTACAGATATTGAGAATGTTCACCAGCATCTCAGTGACTGAAAGTAGAGACACAGTTAACTTCCCACTAATTATTCACACAACACCAAGAGATCGTCAAGGATACAGTGTTCTCCCTAAATTTTAGCTCAGCAGGTAAGGGATCACTCCTGACCGGTAAGGCAAAAAATATACGCTAGAGTTGCGCTTTCCTGCAGGAGGGGGGGGGGGGGGGGGGGGGTGAGGGACATGGCCCTACCCTCCTTGGGAAAGCTTTAGAAGCTCTTTAAGTTGTCTGAAAAGTCATTCTCATATTTTAAGACCTTTTTTAGGCTAATCCGCTGTTGTAAGCTATCGGCCTTCCGATCTGAGGTAAAAACTTACAACTAATTTTACAATGCCACGATTTATTATTCTGGGCTTAAAGACCTCTTATAAAATGACACCAGCAGTATACCATTTCCCTTTAAATTTATAGTTTAGATCTTTAGACAACAACTTAAAACATGATGCATAGCCCATATAAGAAAGAATATCACAACTTGCAAAACAACTTATATAATTTTAGTAAACCTTCACGAGATTGCAGGCGGTAGCAAGTGTTGCTTCAAGCGGTAAATTTTACCGGTTACCGCCTGATTAGGAGAACACTGAGGTTATCTACAGTCCTAATCTCTACAGATTTGCTGCAAACTTTTTGCAGTTTCAAAACTTACCTTTTTCACCAACAAATGGCAAAGACCATGTAAACACATCCATGAAGTTAGGAAGCCAATATGGATGAGGAGAGCAATTGAACTGCCGAATGTTCATGACATTGTTTTCGTACTTTAAAACAGCAGCTAAAAGGAGAAGTAGAAATAGTTAACAACAACCAGTGTAATTAATAATTCAAAAAGATGCCTGAAGTGCAAGCTAACCTTTGTTATTATAGACATCCAAATAGTTAGGAGCTGAGAAGATTGTGATAAGTGAAGGAAATCCAGTTTCTTGACTCTTTCGGTACATTCGATATCTACAACAGAAAGAATAAAGATTAGAAAAAAATCATTGGCTCACACAAACAACATTACAACATCATGACAAGATAACATCATATAAGGTTTTAAGTTGCTACATCAGTACCTGCAGACATAACATGATGCTGTAATCGCTACATAGCGACACAAACTTGACATAATCTTAAGGAATAAAAGTTATCTTCTATTTATGCTCTTACATTGGAACCTTGATATAACAAACCTCTTTATGATGAAGTCCTTGGTATAATGAACATTAGTATAATTACATCGATGACTATCAAAAATAGAGCGCTGTGATTGGCTAGGAGCTTCGTTTTATCCCACTATAATCACCGCGCGGTGATTATAGCATTGAAGGATAGCAGTTTTCAAAATGGCAGCCAGATTTTTTGATGTTTCGGGGTCGGAAATTGATCAATAGTTTTATTTTCTCGAATAATCATCAATGTAATTATACTAAAACAATTAGTCGCCTCAGGCGACATGAATATTGGCGAATAGTCACCTCGACTTCGTCTCGGTGACTATTCGCCGACATTCACGCTGCCTTCGGCGACTAATTGTTACATATTCTTCACACCAGTAATAGTAAAATACCCTAATAATAGCAAACACATTTTGGCAGGTCCTTGGTACTTCATTATATTAAGGTTCACGACTACTGTACTTCAAGTAACAACAAATTTGCCGTCTGCCTTCTTTGAATTGACACCATCTCACAGCAAACTACTTAAAGGGATTACAAAGCTTTTGTCTGAGGCATTCATTTAAAGAATGTTAAATGAAAAGGCTAACTATTTTCAGGTAGTCAATTTGTAAAAAGCTGTGATGGAACTCCATGTTGGGATTACCTACCCAGCATCTTGCGCCTCATGGGCTCTGATAATTGACAGCAAATTGTTTTTCACAAGAAAGTCACATGTTGCTTGGTAACTGAAAACAAATTAATGGCAAGAAATTCTGCTTAATCAAACAATGCATTAGTAGAAGTTACACAATTCTACTGAGAGCTAGAACAAAAGGAACTTTTTGTGTTATCTGTTTTAGAATAGGCACAGGCTATCAAATAATGCAGGCATAAATATAGTCATATTAAAATCTCACTCTAATACCTGTAAAAATAAGAGCAGCCTCTCACGGTGTTATGACTGAAATGTTCAGCATTTTTTTCATTGCCATAATCCTCTAGCGGATCAGACCACAGCAAGTCACACATTGGACCAAATGCAGGTGGTTCTGTGAATCGGTCAATCTGATAAATACATCGACAGAAAACACAAAACAGTTTAGCCATTGGAAAAAATCGATCTCTGGAGAAAACTGGTGTTTACAGTTTTTGCTATGCCTTGCAATTCTATCAGCTTGCTATGTCATATAAGCATAAAACGTAACCTGTTTTGTGAAACAAACATTTTCAACACACAAGGTTACGCTCATTTATCTGATGCATTAAGCAGGGCTTCTGATATTTCGCGCGGTCGCGGACCCGCAAAATTCAGGTTTTTCCGCGAAATCCGCCAGAAGTATTTCCAAATACATGTCGGCAAAACATATTTCATACTTATCTTGGCTATTAGACCGGTTTTATTCAACCCAAACGTCCAAATTTATCTTGAAACTTGAACGTTGCGAAAAACTGGGCACTAACCATAATCTTGATAGCTTTAGCATTCGCTCATTTTCGAGTGAACTGTTGTTGAAAGAGCAAATTACTATCCCTGTTAAAAAACGTTAAACAACACTGATCATATCGACGCGAAAATTGAGTCGATTTTAGCGAAATTTGCCGATTTTTCTAAGAATTTGCCCCTGAAAATCCTGCGAAAGAAGTTACACTTCACCTACCTGTCATATAGCACATCGATGACTAGCGTTGAAGAGAAAATTAAGTGTGACTTCTTGCATCAAGAAAAATAACCTTTTTTGATGCAACAGGTCACACTTCATCTTCAAGTTATGTAGCACACCAATGACCATAATTGCCTACAATTGCCCCAGCCGTTTTGTTCCTGAGTGCAATCATGGACAGGAGAGTCATAAACATCAATTTCTTTTATTCTGCATATTTGCAGGACCATGGTTTGACCACTTTGTTTGTCACCTTGCCACCTTGGCCATGTCACATAACTTTTCTTTATTAAACATTAAACAGCAGATTGACCAAATGGCCAGTCATGGCAACTGAAATCCCAGGATCTCATGACAAGATTTTCCAAAAGTGATAGATTACAGTTGATGATTGGCACAACATTAATTAAAACACTGATTATCCCAATGAAGAGCATATTCTTCCCACAAGATCACTTTACCTTTTTTATGTCATCTAGAGTATAGATTTCAGGTGATAATCCTCCATGGACACAGAGAAACTGTCTGTTCATGAGTGCAGCAAGGGGAAGTGCATCAAATGACTTCATACAAGCATCGTACACTTTTTCTGTGTATTTTATTTTGCCTGGTAAGAAATCAAACCATGGAATATTTTAACCACTAAGCCCCAATTATTGTATAACAAATTCTTCTTCTTGGTTCCTCTTTGTTTGTGATGGAACTTGACCAAGGGCATTCTATATAAATTAAGAACGTTCCTCAGCTAGTCTTTACCCTGATAGTGGAGCCTAATTTTGTGAATTAATGGTGTGTGAGTTTACTGATATGATATATGTGATAAGAACAGCAATGACAGAGGAAGAGGAACATGTAGACTGCAGAACCAGGGACAAATTTCCTCTACTCTTTTGGATTTTAGAGTAGTAGTAAGGGTTCTTTTACAGAGTATGCCCTTTTCTACAATCCTGGACAAAAGTAGTTGGGAAGGTTATACAACTTAAGAGTAGTTCATTTTTAATCCTAAAAAGAGACGTTTTTCCCTTTTGCTAAATATCCCCCTTTCCCACTATTCAATGTTGGGATAAATTATAACAGAACAGTTCAATGCACAAACACTTAAGTTTTGGCCAACACTGCACAAGGGGCAGAGGGGAGAAAAAAAAAGGGAAAAAGTAGTAGCCTTCCCAACCCTTTTGACAATGAATGTAGTTCACTGATGAAGGAAGGATGAAGGACACAAGGCCAATGGCTTAACCAGCACTGACGTCGATACAATCATATGAACTGAGACGAGGTCTTAACCACAGTCAGCCAGCATGATGGAACCAGTTCTTTTAAAAATCCAGAATATTGGTTATTGTTTTCCTTGGTTAAACATTAAATTTTCACTCCAAGAAGTTTTCAAAGTTAAAATCAAAGAAAAATGCTACATCACATTAATGGTGCCATGCAAAAAGAGTTTTTATTCGAGAATGGTCACGTACCACATTTTTGTCCACACCCAATAAACAGTTCAAATTTTCACTGCCACTCGGATAAGATCTGTACAATTGAACCTGGGCAATCCAGGGTTAATTGATAACCTGGTTAACATACATTCTTAATACTTCATAATATAGTGTGGCAATGCCATTAAATTCTGGTTTTCACTGTAGCACAGTCAAATAAGTCACAGTGTAAGTTTGAAATAAATTAAAATTTTAAATAGCCACCAATTCAACAAAAAGATAGGAAGGGGTTTATAACAGGGGCACCTGTCAGATGAAAGTTAGGAAACCAGATATTTCTCAACTCTAAAACAACAGCCGTGTCGCTTATATCAGAAAACTTGGAAATTCTACCAAAAATTAAACCTCGTTAAGTCAACTAAGTCAATACAGAAATAACTGTTCCTTCAAAATTTATTTACAGTTATGTGAGCATTACCAAAAACATTTACTGAGCCGAAGAAAAGAGTAAATTGGCGGTAACTTTAAAGTCCCGTGAAAAATTATCAAATTAAAATAATCCTTCCTTTTCCAACGGTGTACACCAATACACCGTCGTGAATTTTAAAAGCGCAATGTCATAATTAATTCATGACTTTTCAGTGTGAGTAAAATGAAAATGTCGAAATAGGTTCAAAATTCTTCCGTAATTTAAGTCGACAAATACAATATCAAAACAACAACGTATTAGTGAAGTTAGATGCATCGAACGAACTACACTTCAATGTCCTTCAAGAGCCCTTTGAATAAAAATGATAACCTTAATTCGAATGATTGATTGTTCGAAGGTGGATTTTTAGTTTCCAAGCGCATATCAAAGGCGTCTCCTGCCGAATCGAGTAAAAGACAGAGAAGGGAAAAACAAGAGTTAAAATTATTAATTTAGTTTAACTGAAAATGAGACACTTACATTCTGTTTTGAAGGTAAAATACTCCGTTAAATGTCGACATTCGTGATTCCCTCTTAGCATAAATAGCGTGTTGGGATAAAGGAGTTTTAACGCCCATAAATATAAAACACACTGCAAAAGAAAAAAAGGGAGGGAGGATGACATGAAACATCTATCTCAGTTGATAAATACTAATAGCTCTGTCCAAAGGAGGAGAAAGAGGAAGAATTACAACACTTCAAAGAAAAAAACCGAGTCATCATTTGGTGATATGCACAAATAATATAAGAAAGAGCGAAATAAGAACACTCGTACGATGGTTGGCAAGGATTACTGGTGTTCGCTTTATCCTACCTCGATCGAAAAATAACCTCTGTCTACGTAATCGCCGAGGAAGAGGTATCTTGTGGAACTTGGTGATCCTCCTACTTCGAATAACTTGATCAAGTCGTAGAACTGACCGTGTATATCGCCGCACACTAGAAGCATACAAAGACAAATAGAACACTACATCAACAGTTTACATCGATCGAACGCTGAAACACAGCTCACATAAGCCTGTGACCTGACACAATTTTCAAAACATACACCTGTAAAATCTAAATTACCAGTGGCATGTACCTGTTATAGGGGCTTCGACCTCGAGCATTGTCGGTTCCTCCTGCAGAAGTTCGGTACCCGAATTTATGAGTCGAAGAGCAACGTCTTCTTCAATTCTTCCCTCCTTCAAGAAATGACCTTTCAAGACATCTGCTCTGGGTTTCCCGTCCGCATCGAACACATCCGCCACCTTGAGTCGTTCCATCGGCGGCATTGGAACGGCTAGGTCAAGAAAAAATACACAAGAACAAAACTTAAATTAGGCTCTCGTTCCACGGCAATTATTATCGACCGCTCTTGAATCGCTCGACGAGATAGGAGGCTTTAAGCACTAACTTTTGAGCACTCTTTCGTCCGTTGGCAGCTTTCCATCTTGGTTAGCCATCTTCTTCAGACCCTAAAATGTGTGATAGTACGTAGTGGCCAGAAGCTGCTTTCTGTTAGACCAAGATGGAACCAGATTTCTCTCTCTAAGGAAGCTTTCCTTCCCGTGACTCTACCAGCTACGGTTTGAAACGATACATAAACAAAATGCAGCAAGCAAGCAGCAAAGCGCTTGCGCATTGACAACCTCATTTCCATGTTGCCTCGCCCTAAAAGTCCAGGGGCCCGTTTCTCGAAAGTCCCGATGATTAGCGGGCCCGTAAAGCTGTATTGGTTGACATGCAAGATAGAGGTTTCAAAAGTTTTACATCTAACAGTATAAAACTATCAGTTAATGAAACAAAATGGAGTAGTTAGCTAGCCAGGACCAGCGCTCTTATTCTTCATACTTCAATTCGAATATCTGATTTCGGGCCCGAAAAGTTAACGGGACTTTCGAGAAACGGGCCCCAGGCCCTGGTTGTTCAAACGTTGGATAGCGCTATCCATCGGATAAATCTCTATCCAGCGGATAGCGTAATTGATTTCCGTAATACTTATCCGCTGGATAGTGACTTATGCGGTGGGTAGCGCTATCCAACGTTTGAACAACCGGGGCCAGCAGTTGGCAGTGAAAACTTGGCACACTTGCAGCTCATATCTTCTTAACAAAATTTAGATATAGGGCCATCGCAGATTAGTCACGTGACCAACAAGGCGGGGTTTTTTTAAAAAGGCCACTACATTTACCATTAATAAATCTATAGCAGTTAACGAAATAAATTACACTTTTAGGTCAGCATGCTTCTTACACCGTATTTATTGTGTCCTCATCACAATACTCACATCGCAGCCGTTTACTGTTGTCATGGCAACAACCCTATTACTTAAAAACGTCATGTAAGCACTAAATGAGGTGTAAGCATGGGGTAAAAGTAAGAATAATACAGAATTTGGTTCTCTTATACCAAATTATGATACACATGACAAAAGTGCAACATGATGGTGTAGAAAAAACTATTGCAAATGTTCGATTATAGAGCTTGGTACGAACATAGGGACAGATTCGTATACAAAAACTGGTTTCCTGCTGTTTTAAAAACACCACTTCAGAAATGGGAAAAAAAACGACTTTCGTTCTAAGAAATCCTTACTACCATGAATAAAAGCTACATGTAATAGAAAGCGTAGAAAGCGTAGAATTCAATGCTGTTTCGCCATGATAAAACCTAGTTCTCAGTGCATTGTCCACCACATTGACATAGAGCTGTGCACTGCAGAGCAGCCTTTGAGCATTTGCAGTTCTTTTTGCTACCTTTCTTGCAACCACACCTCAAAAGTTCTCTGCAGGCCACCGTTGCTTCTGGCAGTGAGGTCCAGTTGGCTTCCCAGCTGCATGGCTCCTTTCTTTTCCAGCCCCATTCACTAGGGCATGGGAGATCAGGGCTTGAAGTCGTCGCTTGTGCAGAGCAATAACCAGCTTGATAGACTGCCCGCTTGATGTGCTGTACATGGGCTGCTTTCGTCGGTGGAATGTTTTCGATCGACCTTCCTTTTTGCGCAAAGAGGTGTTTCCTGGCCTGATTGATGTCTTCTAGGCTGCTGGTGCGATCATAGAGCAAAATCACAAATCGCTCCAGTGATGTAACTGAGCTCTCCACAGACTCTGGGGTGTTTGCCAAAGAGACGAATATCGATGTGATATCGTTGTAGGATCTCCACGTGTCCCAGGCAGTTCGTTTACCTCTTCCTCCGAAAAATAAAACAGTGTCACACCCAGTAAAGACGTGGAACATCTGCAAGGCAGTACATCGGTCTGGTCCCAGTACTCTAGCCATCTAATGAGCGGCCAAAAAGCGGAAACTCTTTCCTGTACCAAAAGCGATCCAGATTTCAGTGTTTCCGTGAATAAGTGTCACACATGGCCATTCCTTGTTTGCTTTTATTCCATTTGTTTTTTTGTTTTTGGTATTTGGCATTCTAGAGTTATGGTGCCTTGATCCTATGCTGGTTGTTCATTTACCGTTCTGCATTCAGGAATTATGTTGCCTCGATTTCTTGATTCTAGTTTTATTTACAACATTTGGCATTCCTCATTTTGGAATTATGTTGCCTCGATTTTATGTTCCTTTTTCTTTTTACGGTATGTGCATTCTAAATTATGGAATAGGCTATTATGCTGCCTCGATTTCATGATTCTAGTTTTATTTACGACATTTGCATCCTGCATTTTGGAATTATGTTGCCTCGATTCCATGTTCCTTCTTTCATTTACGGTGTTCCCCATTCTGGAATTATGTTGCCTCGATTTTCTGTTCCTTTTTTTTTTCACGGTATGTGTATTCTGGAATTATGTCGCCTCGATTCCATAATCACTGATTATTTACGCATCGTATTTGGAATTCAACGTATTTACTACACGGTAATTATGTTGCCTCGATTCCATAGAGTTAGAACGAGGCGGCCTGGAAATCGCATGTGAGAGAGGCTAAAGCGTGAGAAACTGGAACCGATAAGCAGAATTATTTGAAAAAAGTCACCTTCAAAATGATTTTAGCGGACTTAGTGGACGAGGCGTTTATACGAGAGCTTGTTGAACGAGGGTTTTCCTACAAATCCATTAGTGAAAGACTCCGAGGTCTCTTTCCTGGTAAGAGTTATATCTCTTTGTATTACCTTTCCATCTAACTTTCTGGCTTGATGATTCCTCCGACAGAGTCACACGGGCTTAGCACTAGTTACTGGTAGGCTAAGACTCGGCCGCAGCCACTAATTGATGGGCGAGGAATTGGATGCGAGGTTGCTCTTATGATTATAAAAATAAGAAAGTGAAATGTAAAATAAGTTTAAGTTAAGTTAAAGTTTTCTAGCGTAAGCGATCAAATCGCGCTTTTAAAATATTTTATTCTTTATAAAGTACCGACTTAAGAACCCACTTAACAACCGCGCTCTACGCGGTAGATTGCATCCTTACCAGATACCACGTGTTAACACAGAGAGGTTTAAGAAGTGCTTTGTAAACAGATGTCTTTTTTTATTCTAAATAGATTGTAATTGATGCTTGAATGGTTCTATTTTCGAAATGAACATTGTAAGTTTTAACGTTTGTTTAAAATCTTGAATAAAGACTTTTATTATTATTATTATAAAAGATTGAAGAAAGAATAAATCGCAAACGCAAAAGAACGTGCATACGTACCGAGCACCAAATGTTCCCTGAAAATCATCATCATCATCCTCTTGTAAGTCTTGATCTTCAGCAGGAAAGGCAACCACATGTGCATTTTTTGTTCCCGTTGGCAATAAAAACTTGCCTTTCCATCGCGGCCATACATTTTCGCACTTGCCGTTTATCAGGATTTTAAGGTGCAAACCGTCTTCATGCGCCCTAAAACATGGAGCAATTGTTCTTTTGCTGAGATTCATTGGTGTCAATCCCACACTTTTGCCTTCATAATCCAATTGAACCAGATCCACCATAATGCTGAATGATTCGGAAAGAAATTTCCAATTTTCCCGCCTTTTTAGGTAATGTGACCTTTTGCCGCCATTGAGCCATGACTGCAATAGACTTTAAATCGAGGCAACTTTAAGAAAAAAAAATACAGAAATAGAGTATGGACATTCGACAGAACAAATCCGAGATAACATAGATAAAGCAACTTCATTTAGTGATAAGATGCAGCCGACAAAAAGCGCGCAATTTCTCTCCAAGGAAAGATTTTTGGTATGTCCCTTTCTTCCAGGGTCTATGCGGAAGATGGCGCTGACGTCACAAACCAAATTTCTCGAATCGATGTAGGTTTGTGCCAAAAATTCTTACCCATGGGGCAAAAGCAAAAGACGGAATATATAAAAAAAGAGGAACATGAAATCGAGGCAACAAAATTACAGAATGCAAAATGCGAAAATTCAAATGACGCAAGATATTTACGGAATGAAAAAGACTAAATACAGGAAGCTAACAACATACCAACAGAAATGCAGGAAAAGACCGGGCGTTGAGGCAACAAACGGAAGGTCGATCACGAATTCAAGAAAACTTAATTGCAGAATTTAAGACCAGAAAATATTCATGAAAAACAAAATTAAGAACTTTAAAAAAACGAAATAAAAGCTAAAATTGCAAATGGGATTTGGAAAGTCAGACCAAAATTTTGGAATGATAGCATCAAAATTTACAATGGCCATGTGGTACACTGATCTTCCGTGGCGCTGTGCTGCTGTCACTGCCAAAACCACTACATCGGTATCAACGGTACGAATGGATATTTTGTTAAATCCATCAGTGACAGCGTCCTCCAAGTGCAAGATGATCCTGGTATCTGCTTCTTCGTGTGTACGTGGGGTAAGCCTCGAAACATTTCTTGACTGATTGCAAACTATATCAGACTGAATAGTGCCGAGAACTTGCTTTTCGGTTTCGATGCATGGCACTTTATTTATTTGCTAGAAAACTAAACAGTTCTACTTTGTTTTCATCAGTGCGCAAAAACTCTTGCAAGTTTCCTGGAATTGGTGTTGAAGCCTCTACGCGTCTTCGAACTCCCTTTCCTCTCTTAACCCTCGTTTCAGCTTTCAAACTGTCAGGGCGGTACTCATCCCAAACGATGTCAATTCTACTTGCTTGCTGCAGCTGGGACGCTACGTATGGAAGAAAAACTTGCGAAGCATAATCCGAGAAAGTTTTTGCTGAACCTGGTCGAAGCATGTTTACAATGACAGAGCCATCGAGGATGATAACTTCCACATTGGGATTAGTGGAATTCTCGCGGGAATTAACCAGTTCTTCCAGACAACTAACAAGGTCAGACTTAGTACCAGTTCTCAGCTTGCCATTTTGTGATAATGCTGGAGGGTATGCCTGATTCTCTGCTCGAAAAAATTCATCAAGATTCCAACGATGCAACGTAAAGATGCAACGTAAAGACGTGAAAAGAGGGAGCAGTCATTTTTCAGGGAAGCAAGCTGTAGCTGCGACTTTGTCTTTTCTCGGAATGGAGGTCGGCTAAATAGTGCCAAATTGTTCTTCTTGATAGGCTCCCAGACGGACTTTGTTTGATTGACTAGCCTCTCTCCCACATAGATGTCATACTGCTCTTGTCCCAATTTCTCAATTTTACGAACAGATTCAATAATGGCTGGATCTGCAAGGTCTCTACTGTCCAGAACAAGAAGATCGTTGCTGTTCTCGGTGAGTGGATTTCCCATTTCTTCGATGGCTTTGGCGAGATCTCTATTATTTCCAATTTTTCTCGACTTCTATTCATGTCATTTTAAGGAGTCGAACTGTGCAGGTCAAACAGTCGAAAGCTTATTCCTTTTGCAAAAAAATAGATATATTTTAATTTCATTAGAGAACATTTTGAATATTCACACTGGCTCTTCCGGCTAACGGCCGCTCAGTGTCTTGTTTTTGTGTGCTTGTGTCTACCTGACCCAATATACAGTGAAACCCCTTTAATACCGATGCTGAAGGGGCCATAGAAAGAAGTGTCCCTTAGTAACAGAGTGCCGTGAGCGAGTGTCTGTAAGGGGGTGTTTACATCACAACGGCGCGACTTTCACGCGGCGGCGAGTTCACTCCGGTTCCCTCTCATGGCTCTACATTTGTTTACATGATACCACCACAAAAAGTCATGCCGGCGCGAGTCGCCCCGGCGTGTGTTCACTCCAGTTGTCGCACCGGGGCGAGAATTTCACTCCGGTACGAAATCTCTCAACAGTATCATGTAAACACGAAACGACCACCCGTTTCTGTGTGAAATCGGTCTGCCGGTAGACTGGAACGGGTAGCACATGCGCAATGTTCGCGATTTTGAATCATACGTGCATTTTATCAACATGAAGTGTCCCTTCAAATAACGAGATGTGAAATAACCCAGTCGTCATGTAAACGCGATACGAAATCAAAAAGTCATGTCGGTATGAAACTCGCGCCGGTGCGAGTTTTCTCATGTAAACACCCGCCTAAAGCGGGGTTTGACCTACGTCTTAATCTCCTAAGTACTATCTAAGTACAGCTGCCCTTCCCTGTCATGTCGTCTCGGTGACGAAAATTTCTGCAGGTCGGTATTAGTTTTCCCATTTCACTCCGGCCCCAGGTTAGGCTATTTTTCACAGAGAAAGGAAACCTAAACTTTTCGGAATCGAAAATGCGCTGCAGAGAGGTATCAGAAAAACTATCACTTTCGCAGGGCCGTAGCTAGCATGAGGCAAGACGAAGCAGTTGCCTCGTCTTGATTTTGGCTTTTTCTTTTCTCCAAGAAACGTTTAATTGAGAAAATAATCCATAGAAAAAATTGGATCGGTTACGACAAATCCAGCTTCATAAGGTGGATGAATTTAGGGGGAAAAGCATTTTAATGAGGTTTATTTCGTTTCATGTGAACTGTGAGATTGCCACCACGTTTTTCAATCATTTTCTCCTGAGAACTGTAGATGCGTTGCACGTCTTGCATGATTGGGTGCCACAAGGACAACTCAAGATCACTCAGCAGGAGACGCTCATTAGTAAACCTATAGAGTGTTTTCACATTACGTCACGGCGGCCATGTTGGTGTCCCAAACCAATCCTGTGGGAGTTGAACTCTTTTCTTATGCAAACGCTTTCTTTTGTTTCAATAAATTTGCATAGATGCTGGCCACGTGAGTGAAAACACTCTATACCGAATTAGTATGCAGGGAGACACTGACTAGGCACTTAATTCGTATGGAGGAACGCATTTTTTCTCTAGGTTAAAACAATGGGTGACGTCATAGACTCGATCCTTATGCATAT
The DNA here is from genome assembly GCA_038088405.1 of Porites divaricata. Lineage (NCBI taxonomy): Eukaryota > Metazoa > Cnidaria > Anthozoa > Scleractinia > Poritidae > Porites > Porites divaricata. Next base: position 64,366,734 of record JBBMOI010000001.1, on the reverse strand, counting down.
CAATGATTTACCTATATCATATTTATACCTATGCACTAAAGAGGCTTATCTTTGACCCTAGTATACTACTAATGGGCAATTATACCATCTTTTAGATGTTCGAAAATCCTAGTAGAGGCAGGCAAGCAGGAAATTTACAACAAATGTTCCGAAAATTCTAGATCTCAAAGCGTCTTCCGAACAGATATTTTCCAAAAATTGTTGTTTGGGTGCCCCTGAAAAAATACAATGATTTATACAGAACGTTTAAAACTTACCTCTAGACACTAATTTCGGACGTCCTTTGAGGCAAACGGTTTCAGTCTTCAACGACTTCAGAAACAATGATTTCTACCAAGCTGCGTTTTAAAACTATTGAAAATAAGTTGTAAAACGTAGAAAAGAAAAAATTTACATCTTGCTTTGTTTCTTGAGTTCAGCTGCAAGTTTCAATGATCAGTTAACTACTGACGGTACTCTAGGGAGCATCCTATTTCAAACTCTCCTTAATTTAGATATCATTCCCAGAGAGATAGAGATCAAAATCCACTAAAGAATAACTTAACACAAAATGATGGGGGAATTGGCATATATTACGCACGGCGAAAAAGGTCCACAGACAGTTATAGTAACACTAATGTGTATTTAAATCGTATGTGTGACCGTTTGTGTGTTTTTGGCTTGTGTCAACTCAGACGCAATCAAAACAGAAAGTTCACTAAATGAGACTTTTGAAAGCGGAGGTGTAGTCTTATCAATTCCTTTTTGAAAGGCTCCGGCAGTTTTAAAGTCTAAAGCCATGCCAGAACGCTTGTATGAACGTGAAGGGTTCGTGCGTTCCAGTGAAAAATACTCTTCGTTCTTCGTTTATACAGTTAGTAAAACACTTTAAAAGACCCGAGAACAGATGTTTTGTCTTTGACATACTTGGTACAGCATAGATATAGATAGATAGATAGATAGATAGATAGATAGTTTATTTGTAAAAAGCTTGCAGCTACTAAGCTGAATTGTGTATTTACAATATAATGTATAATACGATATAACAGAATCTTGCAATAGTGAGAAAAATAAAATGATAATGATAAAGTCCAATCAATCGCCCAATCTGCTATGAATTTCTAGGCTTAGCCAAGCCTAAAGGCGGAGGTCTCATTTGAGTCTATGTTATTTTCTTTGAAGACACTTAGAACCATTGCAAAGAAATTGACAAATCTAATTAATTTATCTACTTATTGCATTAATTGATACATAATAATCGAAATCAACATGCAGTCAGCAAGACAGTTCCAGGTATTTAGATAGTGGAGACGGAGAAAAGCCTAGTAAGCAGGAATACATCTGAACTCAGTTCCGGAAATTTAGGCACGCGTAGTCATAATAACCACCTAAGAGCCATACTCACACCAAACAACCACTACTCGCCAGGTGGTAACTGTCCGAGAGTTTTCGCGGTCAAAGCTGCAAAATACAGTTGACTCCCGATAACTCGAACCCTCACTAACTCGAACCTCGCGCTAACTCGAACCAAAATCGATTTCCCCTGGATTTCCTTCTTACATTTACTGTAATTTTACCCTCGGTATATAACTCGAACCCTCGATAACGCGAAACTCCTGCTAACTCGAAGTACTGTTTGTTCACGCCTTCAAATCATTTCTATATAATTCTACCGTCCATAACTCGAGGCATGTAATGAGAGCGTGACAATTCAAAAATTAACAAAAACAGTGTACTGAAGACAGAAACATTGAATTTATTTTATAACAACCTTTTCAATTCTTTGACTTTACTTTTTTGTCACTCCGATACACTTCAAAATCAGTGACCATCTCAGTATATTAATCAACCCTTGTTGTAGCCTGAGTGTTGCCTAATTCTTTTTCAAAATATTAATCTTGACTATATCTCTTGCTGTTCTTGTGGTGAAATTGTGCGTGATACTTGCATTCCCTCCCCATCTATCTACTTATTTCCTTATTCCCGGTTATATGCTTCAAGCTCCCGATAACTCATAGCTTGTTCCAGGCGTTCAGATCGTGGAGACAGCCGCAAGAGATGTGAGCAGAAAAAAAAACACGACGAGGGGGTGGTCTCGCTCTCTTCCTTCGCGCCGCACTCCACTTTCCGAACGCCTAGAACAGGCTAGATAACTCGAACTTTTTTCGGTTTCCCCTGAAGATTCGAGTTATCGGGAGTCGACTGTACTGGGTAGAGTTGTAAGAGGTAAATTGACAACTGTAAGACAGGGCTTTGACAAAAGTAAATGATAATCGCAATTCACTATCTTAATGCTTTTTTATTATCCCTTGACCCTCAACAATTGAATATACAGAATATAACAAAATAATGTCTCTTTCACAGATATGTTTTGGGTCTTATAATAGACACGCCTTCCCTGAAAGGCACAACTAGTTGTTCTACTCTTTTGTCATTCTTGACCATCTGGTTGAACTCATGTAAGGCCTGTCTTCTGGAGTCATTTTCATCGTAAAGCAGCGCGCACAATGAGTTGTCCGCCATGATGAAGCCAGAGGGTGTAAGCATGTCAAGAGCGATTTTGTAGTAAGAGGTGTACTGATCCTTGGATGCGTCTAAGAACACAATGTCGAACTTCTCATCCGCGGAATTAAGCTCATGCATGACGCTAACGGCCTCTCCAACCTAAATGGAACAAATAATGGGAAAATTAAATAGAAAAAAATTAACTAGTAAATAAAATAGATAAAAATGATGAATGAATATCTGTAGGATCGAATGAACGAGTACCAATTTGTGAGGGCGGATGAATGGAAGGCAATTAAGGGTGAACGGGCTGGGCCGAGTTGTTGAAAGCTGGGTTAAGATAACCGAGGGTTAGTGCAAAATTTGAATTCAGATTTGAAAGCTTAAAAAGCATTTCAGTTTTAATTCTTTTTGTCTACAAGTTGATGATTGGAAGCTCTAAAAATTGCAGAGAGAACTGTCCGAGAAAATGCTTTTGAACACAAGAAAAAGAAAGTAGGATTAAATCTAACCCCGAGCGCTAATCGGCCTTCGAACAACTGGGCCCTGGTGGGTAAATAGAACAGGACAGGATGTCTAGAATGAATGGCTCGATGGATCTCTAATTAATAAGCTATATGTTTATATGAATTGATTTATAAATGGATGGATGAATCGCCCTAGGCCGATTGGCAACTATCCAGAAAAAGACGAAATTATCATGTGAATTATTGATATCGCCGCGGAGCTGAAGGTTGTTAAGTTGCGTAGATTGCAAGACATAGCGCTATGTGCAAAGGTGAAGTGTTAATGACCTACAAAACTTGCCTTAAGAATTAACTTGTGGGAATGTGACGAACTGCGGAACAATTGATCAGCGACGGAAGCTATCTTAGGGTCGAATTCAATAGTCACTACTTCACCATCAGCTGGCAGCCCTTCAGCGAACGCCATGGCAGACATCCCAGTAAACGTACCCACATCAAGTACTCTCTTAGCATTGGCCAGCTGTGCCATCATCTTTAAGAACTGTGCTTCCAGCTGGCCCACCATACATGGAGTGAACATTTCTTGGTCCTCTGTAGCGAGGGCAATCTTCTGTATATCTGAACTTGGAACCTGCGTCATCTTAATAGCGTAGTCTTCAACACCTTGAGGAAAGAGAGTACTTTTTACTTTCGGCTTGTTTTTTGCCCTTTAATTTCATAGTTTGCTATTGTTAAGTGATGAAATGTACGAATAAATAAAATTTTACAATAGGTGACTTTTCTATTACAAGGTATCATATTCAAATGCTATGATCACATGGGTAACATTCTTTAAAGTACACAATTTTAATTTTTGTTAAAGAAAATAGTTCACTCGAACTAGAGTATTGTTCCTGGAATTTTTCCTGTTCTTGGATTGTATCTAGAATATATTTTAGGTCACGTTTGGATGACAAGCTAAGATTTTAAGAACTTCCGATCATTAGAAAACGGCACTAACTGAATGGCCGGATATCGTTATCGTCTGACGTGTATTTACCTGGATGGCACAATTCGTTGGGCTTGAAAGCGGGTGGTTTTTGTGTATCATCAGCTTGTTCAAAAGCGACATGGGAAGGAATGTTCTTTGTTCTCTTTTTCTGTACAGCTTCGATCCATTCAGCGTACGATAGCTCCTTACGTTTTTCACCTGGCTGAAAATCTTTTCCGTACCCATTGTGTAGTTCTGGATGGCCATTGCTTACGAGGACGTCGTGGATTGGCAGATGTTTGTCTGTCGTGCCGTCATGATAACCATTTTCGTACCCGTTGAGCACCACGGGAAGTTCCTGATTCACGCTGCCCCCTGTCGGGTCTTCTAATCCAACATCCCTGCAGTGTGGCTCTACTCCCAGGCCTCCTCTAGGGTAACCTTGGCAGATATTCAGGTACTCGTGAAGGCGCATGACAAGGAGCTCGTAAGGCAAGTGATTGATGTATCCGCACTTGCCAATACCCTTGGGTACAGGGGCTGCGAGATTGCCTCCACGTTTTTCGATCATTTTCTCCTGGGAACTGTAGATGCGCTGCACGTCTTGAATGATTGGGTGCCACAAGGACAACTCAAGATCGCTCAGCAGGTTCAAGATGCGATCAAGTTCAGCCCGAGTAGTCCAGCCCTCGCAGAAAGAAAGATAAGCTCCAAATCCCATTCCAGTCGATACAGCATGGCCATGGAGCATGCCGGCTGGAAGCTCGTATCCAGGGCTCCATGTATGACCAAAGGCATGTGGACGGCACTGGTGCGTTTCCCAAAGGTTTCCGTATTCAGATATCACATAGCTGTAAAATATCCAAGACAATTGACCATGAACTATTGCCTAGCTATAAAATAAATAATGTGTGAACTTATTAACACACCCGACTTTCTTGAGCATGGTAAAGGGCAGCAAAAAGTTTTACCATAGCTTTCTTATGAATCACCGGACTCTTCAAGATTTCCGGCGCATGCATATGTAATGAAAATTAGGCAAGAGGGCGGTCAGAGTATACTCATCCAGAAGTTCACAGGAAGTCTTATGCGAAGATGCGAAGACGCAAGTTAAAACACTTACCTTTCAAGAGCTTTTCCAATGATTAAATCGCACAGCTTTCCAAATTCTGTGTGATCACCATTAAAATCTTCCATCTGTGTTCCAAATTTTGTCCACACAAGATCAGAGGATCCTTTCTCCAGCAAGTTAAAGAGACTTTCGTCCTTTACTGCTGCCATTTTGACGATTTCAGCGATGCCATGTCTCAGCCAACCATGGTGAAGGGTTCGGAAGAATGATCTATCTGTAAGTGTAAGCACAGGGGGATGATATGCTCCGTACAGATTCTTGAAGCCAAAGCCATCACAGCAGGTGCGAGGGGAGGGTCCGGCGTCGATTCCAGATACGATGCTTGTACAGAGCATAACGTATGGGGTGTTTCGGTGATACAGTGCCGTGGCAAAGCCAGCGACATCTGATATCACACCACCGCCAATCACCAGCACCGGCTCGTTTCTGGAGACGCGTTTCCTTTTCAATGACACAAGAATATTTTCCACAGTTGAAACATCTTTGTCGGCTTCATTCCCCGAGAAAACCAGCTTGCACAGCTCGATGTTGTACCGGTCGAAGTAGGCTTGAAGTGCGTTCCCGTAGAGTTTCTCAACTTTGTCGTCAACGACAGCAACGCATCTGAAGAAAATAAAGAAAGGAGATTGTAATGTTGAATCACCTTGTGTATTAGCTACCAAACATAATGTCATGCCGTGGTTGCTGGAACAACAATGTGAGGGACGATTTTTGCGCGGGAAACTCGTGTTACATTTGTCAAAAGAGTGGTTGACTCAGTTTAGAGCCTAAAAACCAGGCTGAAGAAATTCCCCAAACCAATCACAATATTTCCAATCGATAAAGCACAATACAAATCAGCTCTCGAAAAAATGATACATGCATAGCCGACGCCATGCGCATGGGTGCAAGATTTGATTCGTCTTCTCTGCTTGTGATTGGCTACTGAATAATGGCGTGAGGTAATCTCCTTTTCAAAAAGACTACTCTGAAATAAAAGGTAAACATTGCTACGTCTACCTCATACGCTAAGCACAATTAAAAAACCGTTCTAACTAGCTACGACAAGTAAGTAAGTTTTTATTTTAGAGCGAAATGTAATCGGGGTCGCGTAAGATGGTATACCTTCCAAGGGGCTGGTAAATATTCCTCAGCTCTTGATTGGCAGGATTCAACACACCACTGACAATTTTAATAGTAGTTGTGAGAGACAGGCTCATGGTACTTTCAATCATGGAAGCATCGGGTTTGGCCAACACGTAACCCTCGCAGGTGCGATAAATGGATGTAGGATATACTGCGTGCGGGTCTGCCTCTTCAAGGTACTCAGCGTTATCCATGTAGCATTGGGGGCCTTCAATTTCTTGGAGTAAAACACGAACAGACATTGAACCGAGCTCGTATGTTGCAATCTCCTCAATGATGCTGTTCCATTTCTTCGTTGCCTCTACATTATCCGTTCTATGGAAAGATACGTTTGTCATCTGTTAATGATAATGAGGGTAATTTAAAAAATGGTTCTTGCTGCCGTGTGAAAACTAGACTGCGTGCCGTCTTTCTTTTTCTTTAGATCTAACGAGGAGGGTGAACGCGCTCGAATGTTCAGCGGCGAACCCGCCAGATGAGGGAAACGAGGGCGGCAGCCCGAGGAAAATATCCAGTGTTTCAGCTGTGTTCTCATAACAACTCCTATACACTCCTATATCAGTACAATCGGTCTAACCAACAGAGCTCTGAAGGACCATTGTAGCCTCCTATGTTCAAGTAAAAGGATTAATGAAGGTAATAAATATTGGTTGCAATTGCCTAAATAGCAGAGTGAGGAAAGGCCAACAAACAGGAAAGGCTTAATTCGCGGCTGTTATGTGTAGCCTGCGTAGCTGGAGGGATTTATCGCGTGCAATTGCTTAAGTCCACGGGTGCTTTTGATGTACTTTGTTTAGGCTGTTAACACGTAATAGGAATGGGGAAGAGTCAAATTGCGCTTCACTCTACTCTTGTTCCGCCAGCTACCCAGCTAACTCATGAGAGATCTGTTCATAGTGCTTTGGCGACTTGTACATAATTATAATGCGCCTGCATTGTAAGATCGACATGTTTAGAATTCCGCCAAACTGGTCTTAATATTTATCGTTAGAAGGTTACAGCACTTACCTTGCAACGAGTTTCGCAAACTGCTGCAGCACAGCGACAGTTGGTAAGTTGTAGAAAAACTTGAGTTGCTTAATAACGGCAAGTGCATCAAGATCACCTCTGAAGGACTTGGCCAGCTCTTTAGAAAACACTGCCAGGCGCGAGGAACGAATCAGAAAGTCGCTAACGATCGGATCTGCGAAGATTTTACGAGCTAAATCCGAGGGCTCCTTCGAGAACTTTATGGAACCATCTAGAACCATTCTTGGAAGCTGCGTCAGGTAGGTCACTATGGCACTAAGCGTGTCCTGGTCAGGTGATCAAACAAGAAAAAAATTTAAAGTTCTGCGGGTATCAGAGCGTACGATAGGCTAATTCCGAACAACCTATAGCCTTTTTTCACAGCAAGTTATGTGAAAATAAACTTGCCATAATACAACACTGGCAACTCGATGGGAAACTGGGGCGGGGCTTTCCGCCGGGGCTCATCCACTTCCTGTTCTTAGGTTTGCTCGTATTTAGTCTCTCGCTCGACTATCTAACCGGAGTCGATTTGTTGAAGCTTACCACGACAGCTGGATATGAAAGCAGCCGTTTATTTTTCTCAAACTAAATCACTGTTGTAAGGTGTTAAAGACAGCTGATCACAATGTGAATGTTCGCTTGCGAGCTTCATTTTCCCCACTCTCACTTAAGTTCACGCGGGATACTCCCAATCATGGGTTAGATAAGTATGTGCCGCTTAATAGGGTATAGTACTTGAGGGTCTTGAACCATAATTAGCAGAGGATATCATTTTTTCCTTTGTTGGCCTTGTGTTCCTGGTGTGATCCAAAGACTGGATATACCAGCTAAAATTCAAGTGCGTAAACGTCCAGCAAGATGATGAGACTGAGAAAACATCTGTTAAAACTGAACTATCCCTTAGTGTAGTAGGAAGAGAGTGTCATTTTTTGGTTTGGGAAAAGAAGGGGTATAAGATTTCTTTTAGGGAATTTAAGATTTAAGACTAGGGTTGAAGGCTACGGTTGGACGAGTACGCGGGATCTGGGTTGAGCTTTTTTGCGCATGTGTAAAAGTTATGGGATGGCGTTTTGTTTACCGTCGTGTTTCACTACGGTAGGTTTTGACAGCTTTTCTCGTCGTAGTCAAAGATCTACAGCGTGTGACGTCAAAGGTGAGAATTTCGTAATATGTTACTCAAAGAAATAACACATTTCTTTTTCTTTTTGATTTATTTTCTGAGTTTACTAGTGAGCTTCGTTTGTTTCTTAAAGAACTGACACTGATTTCTTTTTACTTTCGTTTTATTTTCAGAGTTTACGAAGCGGTGCGAGAGAGAAAGCATGGATATCCACGGTGGCCGTTCGTAAGTAAACCGATTGTATTGTAGTAGATCGCTGCATATGCTTCAACATGAAATAGGTTGAAATTTCCGAATGTTTTTAATTGCTTATTTGCTTATTGTTAAAATTATGTTCACTTTTTTGACAGGGTCACTACCTCGGCCGCCGCGGCGAGAAACAACAGGGACCTTAAGATCAGAGGACGGCGACGGCAGAGAAAACGTCGCTGAAAAAGTGAATTCGTATTCTTTCAATCTTCATCGCAATTACTCCAAGTCACTAACTTTGTCAAATGTAGGCGAACCCTCCAAAACTTGAATTCCTAAGAACCACATTCAGGTTCAGAAAGAGAGAGGAAATTTCGTCGTCGCTTGTGTACTTCCTCTGTACATCGTGAAATTACGTATTTTCACGTCGTAGTCCTGCAGTGACAGCAACGAAATGTACAAAAAAGCGTGATGCACGTGCAAAATTTTTGTTTTGCTAATTAAACCTATTGTTTTTACGGCGTTCCCGCTTCCGTCGCCGTCGTCGGATCTTAAGGTCCCTATTAATAAGTAAGCTTGTTAAGCTTAAATAAGACCTGTTTAACCTTATGTACCTAGCTAAGGTCCCGTATTCCCAGCGAGGAAAATTTCAATTTGTGGACTCGTACTCTTCGTAAAGATCGAATAAGAAACTCTTCTTTACTGATCACTCCTTCAGAAAAAGCTTAAACTAAGGCTTTACGAAGTTCATGAAATGACATTTTTCACAGGATGACAGTCGATAAGTGATTCAACCGTAGCAGCTTGCTTGTTTACAATCGACAAGAACCAGACCTCTCCCGCTCGTCCAACCGTAGTCATTCAACCGTAGTGCTCAATCTTAAATTCCCTTTTGTCTCATCCTTAAACATCACGTTTTAAGACCATAGGCAGCACACACCTGCCCGAAATTTATGGGGGTATCCCACTCTCCACCTGGACTTAGTTTTTGTACTTACTCCAGACCTTTGATTTGGATACAACGCACCATTTGAATAATACATAGAAATACAACTGTCTTTAAGTCTGAAAACAGTTCAAAACGAAGACATTTCCAGGTGATCTGTGACGTCATTGCGGGGGCCTGGGGAAAGAAATTTTAATGCCGTATCCCATAAACCAACGCGCGCACCAATTCAATTCAATTCAATCTGTTCCCGTCAGCTTTGGTTTATGGGATACGGCATTAAAATTTCTTTTTCCAGGGCCCCGCAGTGACGTCACAGATCACCTGGTTTGGCTTTCGTCACACTGACCTGGAATCCGGTAGCATTATCATCCAGTCGATAAAACGTTATTTCCTTCGCCATAAATGAATCTTTCTCGACATAATTGTCATTGTTCCCGTATACTTCGTTCATGATTGTAAGATAGTCGTCAGCCCTTGGAAGAGATCAGTAGTGACTAATTAAGGGTCAGTAGTTACTCAACATATCTTTTCCACAATTAACTTTAACAGACCATCCACTTCTCAATGGTTTTACTGTTTGGCACGAAATTTTTGCAGGAGTGTATTTTTGCAGATTAGTGGAAAGAAAGTCGACTAAACGGCGTTTAAACCGGTCGTAGGACACAGAGTGGCTATGAAATAAAGGTAAGGGAACTTTTTGAATCAATATTTCGAGTGATCATGATTATTTTTTTCCTTAGCGTTGTATATTCGAATACATTTGATAAAATTATAAAATTCGAACAGTAAGGGCCCGAATCGCAAGTAATAATGCAAGAAATATCGACCTTCGTTATCTTAAAAGGCTACTAGTACAGATAGACAAACAAGAGGACTTCATATCTTTAAGATTTTGTATTTATTTGGCATCAGATAATATAGTAATAATTCTAGTATATTCCGACCAAATGATCTCTGAAGCCCGAACCCACACATAGTGCGCTTGGGCTGCCTGTGGTAAATGTGGCTTAGAAAGAGCAGAAGAGAAGAACGGAAGCCGGAGGGAGTGGTGGAAAGTGAAAACTTCAAGATATTGTGGGATTTCACGGTCCAGTGTGATCGGAAAATTGAGGCAACAGAGGTTGTCATAATTGATGTTGCCATCCCAGGTGATGACAGTGTGAAAGATAAGGAACTTGAGAAGTTAGAGAAATACCAACTATTGAAAGACGAAATTGCAAAAGTCTGGCGAATGGGAAAAGAATTATTGTAGTGCCTGTTGTTATTGGGGCCCTTGGAGCAGTATCAGTCAACTTTAAGAAGTACATGAAGCGAATCGGCGTGAATGTGAGGTTCAAAGGTATCCAGAAGACGGCATTGTTGGGGACAGCAAAGATACCAAGGAAAGTAGTGTCCCTGTAAGAAGAAGGAAAAGAGAGACCTGGAACCCGTGGTGACTTGTTGAAACCCGCTCCCAAGGACTATAAACCAGGCCGAACATCCTGCCTGAGTCTACAAGGAATGGACATAATAATAATGATAAACTAAATAATAAGAATAGTGATAACCATATGATTGCCGACGAAGGTGATCTATTGTTCTTGCGGAAGTTGCATAAGCTGTAGACTTGGTGCATAAATTACCGCATGTTTCGATAATTTTGAATAATAATCAACGTTTTACAGTAAACTATAGGGCTTAACAACTACAATCAACGGCCGTTGAAAATTTAAATTAATTGCAATTATTCCAGCTACGCCCAGTAGTGGGATCGCAGCCATTATGGTCAGTAGACCGCCATTATTGAAAATTGATCATTTGAAATGTTCGTTGGCGTATTTTCCTCCCAAGTGCTATGAGAAGTACGTCCACCAGGCTTTTGCTGATCGAAGTGGTATTTATGTTGGAATGTTGGGATCGCAGTTAGGGCAGCAAGAGGATGTCTACAAACCGCTAGACCTCAAAACAGTCGGTTTTATCAAAGCACTGCGCGCCGGCCGTGCTGCGTCAGAGTTCCACACGCGCCAAGAGAAAAATACGGTATTTTTAGCTTCTTTGCCCCAGTCTCACTCTCCGTTTTCAGCCTAACTCTAGACCTTTCGTTGACTGTTCGCGTGTACTCGACCACGCAGAAATACGGATTGTCAGTTGAAGTCTAACAAACTGCAGATCGAAGACCCAAACTGAAGATCCGGCCATGTAAACTGATGTAAAACTAAATGAAGATGACTGGAGATGACGGCTAACTCATAACACACTTCTTCACAGACCAAAACGCACCGGCGTCAGTTATCGTATTGTTAATGGAACTCGTTCAAACCTGGGTCGCAGACGTAATCCTATCGAAGGTTAGTTCCGTCTGTAGTACAGGCTCTGTTGAAAGGGTCCTCTTAATTTAGAAATAGTCGGGTCAAACTACAAACGAGACCTCGCCTTCCCGTTTTGTATCGATCTTGTAGTTACTGCAGTACGAACTAGAACGAATTAGCCTGCGTAGCAAGTGTTTCTGTGCGGTTTAGGAGCAAAGAACGAGGAACGGGAGTCAAAGACCGCGCGACAAATGGCCCAAGTAAAAGAACGGTCAAAACCGAAAATCCCGTTCCTCGGTCTGTCTTTGCTCCGAAACCTAACGGAAACGCCTGCTACGCAGTCTAGAACGAATCGAAGACCCTATCAATGACGTGTATCACAACGCCCAGCTATACCTGAGTGTAGCCAGCGAAAACGGTGCATTTTGTGGACAGAAAAAGCTTTTCAGCGAAGGTCTTTCGAACGTACTCAGCCCCAGTTTTTTCTACTAAAGGAAGACTCTATTAACTAACCGCAATGATGACCCTATCGATAACGTGCCTGTTGACCTGTGACGAAGTTTGTTATGAATTAGCCATCATTCCCATTTAGCTTTTAATAAGTTTACATGGGTCTTCGGTTTTTGGACACCAGCAAGCGAGCAGCTCATGGAGTCGTTTATTGCTCTTTGACGGCTTCTAGAATAACTTAACATCCTCAGTCGTTCTCTCTTGCTCTTGGTGTACTTGAACTGTCTTTGGTTTTGCCCGGTAGAAATTTGAGGTTGCATCAGATAACTTAGGAGTTGCACACGACCTGTTTGGCTTTCTCTACAACGGTTCTATTGCCGCCATCCGATCGAAACCGAGCTCGAGTTGATAGATATCGAGTTCCGAAAAGGTCCAGTGTCTTCGATAGACGTTTCAAGATACCGAAAGAGCCTTTCGTGCAGGATCTCCGTTGCTTTTCAAGATTGCGGCCACGATGTACCTCCGAGGTTAGGGTTAAAAAACGCCTGCTCTGCAGGCTAGCAGGATCTGCACTTAGCTGCGTTAAGTCGCGGCTGATCGATTCAAAAGTCTTGTTTGAGTATTTTAGTCAGTAATAAATATTAATATTGAGTATTTTAGCCAGTAAAGGACACTGAATAATCAATGCTGTAAACATTCTTCTTATCAGTTTTATCTATTCAATAAGACATTTTTTCTTTTTAATATTAATTTATTAAACTATTTTTTAAAAATTTATTTACGTCTTGCGTTATGGCATCCCCGTTGCAGGACTTGTGACTTTCAAAAAATAGGTTGAATACAACATATTTTGATCAAAATTCAAGGAATTATGATCATAGTACAAAGTAGTGGACGAGTCTGAAACGATTGTAGCAGAGCTCGCCTTTACTCCCTTGTGCTGGGGCATCCGCCATTGACTGTCAGTGGACTGAGCGTATGACACGTGTCCTCTTCATAATTTATTAGCGGACCTGCTTTCAAATTAGCCGCAGGGTGGTCACCAAGATAATGGCCAAGCTAAGTTGCATAAAGTGCTTTCATGTGGCATTAGAAACAAGAAAAATAGGTTACTTTTTGCTGAACAGTTAAAGTTTTCTTGACCTGTTCTGCCATTTTGCTCATTTTGTAGCTTTAATCAATAACGATTTCTTAAAACATAAGCAAGCGAATATTGACGTTAAAAGCCGACGTTTCGGTATCATCATGACACCATTCTCAAGGCAAAATGAATAAGAAATGCAAAGGATTGATTTCTAAAGTCTCTACAAATTAGCATAATAACAAACTGGCCAAAACTAGCCCTTTTTTGGGTTCTACCCATCTGAGAATTAGAAACATTTAACTGTGAAAATTCCTGAAGATATAAACAAAATACTCTGATGTCTTAATTTTCCCTAATTATAACAAAATAATACAGAACAAAAATGCATGTTGGATAGTACAAGCTGGAATTATTTGAGTTATATTTTCAGCTGAGTAAAACAGCTCGTAAAAATTATGAACCTGAACCAAATCGATTATGTAACCCTTGCACGATTCAGAAGCCCAGGCCAGTTAAAATGAAAAAAATATAAGTTCCCTGTGCGGTGAAAATTATTGTGTTGGAGTTCTTTTTGCTAGGGTTTTTTTTTCTTCAGCTTGGCCGGAAAAAGCTCATATTTATCCTGGATTTAAATTCAGTCTTTAAAATAGTTTTTGCTAACTGCTGATTTAAACGCTACACTATCATATTAATCACGATATAACTGAACTCACGGTATAACTGAACTGAATATATATTTTTCCATCGGATGGAGGAAAGTTAGCAAGGACCGTACTCCGTTTTCACCTTTTAAGAGCCTGCTGTTGGTAAGGAAACAAATTATTAAAGTGTATTTTTAGGGGTACAAAGCTTTCCAGTTACATAACTCAGTTGCTAAAACCTGAGTCAAAAATATATCTTTGCGATGAAAACAAAAACGAATTAAATTCAAAAAAATAACGAATCACAATAAGACTAACGAAAATCAGTTGTAAAAGTTATGTAGATGTTTCAAATCACCTGAGTGATGCAAGTTTTGTCGAGCCAAGTTATGTCGGTAAAACAGTCCACCCTACAAGTATCGCTCCACCCTACAAGTATCGCGCCCAATAGTGAATAATTACCGATCAAACCCTCCCGAGTTATAAGTAAATTTACATTTCCGGTGACAAGTCAATCACCAACCAATAGTTACGTAGCAATACGATCCTATAACCGGTTGTTTAGGCCTCCGGCGAATGTCTAATTAACGATTGTCAAAACCTGTTGAACCTGAAAGGATGATAATTGCGGCGCGCACCTAGCCTGCAATGCAGGCGTATTTTGGGTGGGTGAAACCTTGTTCGTGTTCGTAATATAGTTTCCGTCGCTTTTACGTTACGCCAAAGAGTCAGTTGCGAAAAATCAATGGACTTTTTAGTGAAATTTAATTAATGCGCATATAATGAGAAGTAAGTGTTAGATTCTCGGAGCAAATATCGCACAAAACGGGTCAAGCGTCACCAAGTTATGCAATAAGTATCATTGCGGGAAGATATGGGCCCTTCCGATGGCTCGTGAGACTTGTGATTCTGCTGACGAATTCTCACTGCATGGACCAACAAGAAAATGAGGCAATGAACAAGGACTCATTCGGTCAAAGTAAACAGTAAAATTATTCACGCTTGGTTCACCTTTCGCTTCGCTTTTTAATTATTATTCAGTTGGTAGCTCTTTATTAAACCATGCACTGTATCACATTGTAAGCCGAACCATGTAGGCTATTATATTACGTGAAATTGTATTATATTATTATTGTGTGGAGACCTCAAATCCTGCCTCCGAAATGAAGCCTTTTATCACACTCACCATGAAAAAAAAAACCCCCGTGATTTATTTAATTTAACTTTGAAATTAGTTCTCACGTTGTCAAAATTCGCTTTTATTTTTAATTTCTCACCGTAGACAGCACTCTTTTGTTTTACAAACATTTTCAGTTCGATTCCGTCACGCAACAGGAGACTGATGGTCTGATCGTTTGTCTCTACTGTTGTGCTTTAAAAACGGCTATCAAATTTTTCCGAACCGGCGATGTAAAAAAGAAATTCTGGCTTTTCCGATACCTTGCAGGCTAGACTCCAATAATGTTTTAACCGTAAAACGTAAAGCACGTGATCGGAAGAAAACATTTGAGGTCTCAGGCAAACGTCTAACGATTATCAAAACCTGTTGAACCTGAACTTAAGTAATCATGCTGCGCGCATCAGGCCGCGACAATCCCGACCCACAGACTAAGTGCTCTTATTCAAAACTATTGTGTACCACAGATCCAAGCATATTGACATATTTGTCTTTCATGATTGTGATTACATAATTCGTTCCCTTATTTCTCCTAAAAACGTAACAACGTAGAACTAGACCAGGATGACATGTTCCAGTGCACGCGAATTGCAAAAAAGTTTAAGAACCCGTAAGTTTCCATCGCTTTCACGTTGCACCAAAGAGTTTGCAAAAACCAATGGACCTTTTAGTAAAAATTAATTAATGCGCATATCATGAGAAGCTAGCCTTCTTGGGGCAAACATCGCACAGAACGGGTCAAGCGTCCCCCAGTTATGCAATAAGTTTCATGTGGGAAAGATATGGGCCCTTCCGTTAGCTAGCAAGGCCGCTTGTTTTTCTGCTGACGAATTCCCAGTGCGTGGACCATCAAGAAAATAAGGCAATGAACACGAACTCATTCGGTCAAAATAAACAGTAAAACTATTCACGCTTGGCCCACCTTTCTCCTGGTTTTTTTAATTAGCATTATTAGTATTAGTATCAGACAGCAGTATTTATGAAACCGTGCACTGTATCCCTACTATAAGAGCACGTAGGCTATAATATTGTGTCGAGACCTCAAATCCTGGCTCCCAAAATGAAGCCTTTATAGATGAACAGGCCTTATTATTTAGTTTATTAGACTTAAACTACCACGGAAAACGTGTGTTGATTCGGTTTTTTTTTAACCTCGTAATTATTCCATATTATATTATTTCAACTATTATTTGGCCGAGTTTCAGCACATCTAAATGACATTTTAGCGCTACTCATCATCCAGTTCCGGTTTTGCTTATATCATCTCAATACTCCGAATATTTCCTTTACGCGCTGCACTGCACCTACTGCTTTCCGGTCCAGTTCCAGCTGGATGTAAGTATTGGCCGTTTTTACGCTACAGTCGCAGTATCCGTCTGGACGAACTCGGGCAAACACTTTGTACTTTGTCTGGTTATGCGTTTCAGGTATAACTATGGGTACAAGACGCATTATGCGTCCAGGCGAACTATCGTAATACGTCGTTTAAGACGCATTACGAAAGATAGTTCGTCTACACGCATAATGCGTCTTTTTCCCGTCTCTATTCGTCAGGGGTACCCAACGGCAATTTTCGGAAAATATCTGTTCGGAAGACGATTTGAGATCTTATAGAATTCTCGGAACATTTGTTGTAACATTTCTTGCTTGCCTGGCGCTCCTAGGATTTTCGAACATCTAAAAAATGGTATAATTACCCATTTTTAACGGATTTTTACCCTAAAAAAGGCCACCTAGAATGTTCGGGAGCCTTTTTCTTGCTCAAATTTTCGAAAAGTTAAGTTTTGATCCCTATAATTTTCGGATCACTAGACTTTCAGCTAGGAAATCCGAACAGATGAAAAGTTTTTAGGGGATAAAAATATGCCTATATGTACCATTTAAATACTTAAATACGTTGAACAAGGCTATGTTAAGTGGTTTTGAACTATGTCCTCGTTGGGTGCCCCTGATTCGTGACGCATAACAAGCTAGACGAACTACATAGGTTTGCTCAAGTTCGTCCAGACGGATAATGCGAATGTAGTATAAAAAAGGCCACCGACGCATCGTCCGTCTGGACGGATAATACGTCCCCTAGTATAAAAACGGCCAATAGGTCATGCTTGTGACCTCAGTAGATCCTGAGAAAAATAAGGAGTAATTCATACTCGTTTTGTCCGATTCCTCATAATTTCCTTTGTCCAAGGGCCTGGGATATCAGTAAACAGTGCTCAAGTGATTATGAATTTTTGCCCATGCGAGCTGCAAGTTGAGCAATTGAAGACTAATTGAGGGTCTTTCTGGGACGGTCTATTAGTCTATCAGAGTTTCGCACACTCCAGGTAGGCTTTCACATACCGGAATCCATTGTTTTTAATCTACATTGCTATTCACGTTTCGTCCTTTATCTACTGCTGATCCACCGTCATCTATTATTATCGATGCTTTGTTAAACTTGTCACTCATTTCAGATTCCGGGCACAATCCCACACTCCGCTTAAAATGATTTAAACTCTTCCATGTTGTTAAATTCTCTTAACAATGTAGCCACTGACTATTATTTCTCTTTTCTCAGAAGAAATTAAAGGACATAAAAATTGACTTTTATTTTTCTCACCATAGACAGCTAATACTTTGTTTTAGGAAGAAACTTCGAGAACACAAATGATATAACCTTTTGAGTTCAATTGCCTCAAGCAACAGGAGACTGATGTGCTGATCTTTTGTCGCTACTTATGCTAAAAAAAACGGCTATCAATAATAATCTCGTTGCACGTACCAGGCCGCGACAACTCCGACCTATAGACTCATGCATTTAAAACTATGGAACAATTGTGATTACATAATTCTTTCTCTTATTGCCCCTAAAAACGTAACAGCTAGACTTGAATGGATGTGTTTCAGGGCACGCGAATAGCAAAAACGTTTAAGAACCCGTTAGTTCCCTGAGTTTCACGTTACGCTGAAAGAGTCAGTTGCGAAAAATCAATGGACCTTTCTAGTGAAAAGTAATTAATGCACATATAATGAGAAGCAACTGCAAACCAGTGGAGCAAATATCGCACAGAACGAGTCAAGCGGCCCTTCCAGTGATGCAACAAGTTTCATAGTGGGAAAGTTATGGGCCCCATGGGCGGTTAGCAAGGCTTGTCTGCTGACGAATTCTCACTGCATGGACGGTGAACAGGAAAATGAGGCGGAACAGGGCCTGATCAGCCTTATTCGGTCAAAATAAACAGTGACATTTTTCACTTTTCGTTTTTTGATTATTATTAGTAGTAGTAGTAGCAGTATTCGATTCACTAAACCGTGCACTGTATCAGTAATTGTAAGACCATGCAGGCTATGATATTGTGGCAAGACCTCAAATCCTGCCTCCAAAATGAAGCTTTTATAAACTTTATAGATCAACAGGGCTTATTCTTTACTTTATTAAACTTAAAAAAGGAACTACCACGGAAAAAAATGTTTTTTTAGGAAAAAAAATCGTGAGCATTTTAAAATAAGCTTTTAATTAGTTTTAATTCACGTTGTTAACCAGTAATTACACATTTTAATGATCGATTATTTCATTGATTTTTAGCCCATCTAAATGACTTTTAGTACTCTTCATTATCAACCATTAGGTCATTACCGTGTCCTTGGCAGAATCGTTTTGCTTAATATACTGTATCTCAATACTAGTTCCTTTAACAAATTAAATACGCACTGCACTGCATGTACTGCTTCCAGTAAGGTTCCAGTTGAGTGCCTGTGTGTGTAATCATACTTGTGATCTGAGTAAAATTAGGGCGTAATTTCACACGCGTTTTGCCCAATTCCTAATAATTTCCTTACGGTTTTAAAGGGCCTGGGAAATCAGTGAACAGAGCGCAAGGGATGATAAATTTTTACCAATGCCGCAAGCTCAAGAGCCATGGAGGGTCTTTCTGGGAGGGTCTATTAGTCTATCACGGGCTCGCACACTCCGGGTAGACTTTCACTTACCGGAATCACGTTTTTAATATACATTTTTATTCATGTTTCGTCCTTTATCTTTTGTGATTCACCGACATCTATTGTTATCCATGTTTTGTTAGGTGAAACGCAACCCCACTGCTCCACTTTAAAAATGATTTATAGACGCTTCCAACTTCTCTTAAAAATGTAGCCATGCACTATTATTTCTCTTTTCCTCAGAGAAGACGACATAAAAAATTCATTTTTATTTTTATTTCTCACCTTGGATAGCACTCTTTTGTTTTAGGAAGAATCTTCGAGAACACAAATGATCGCAACCTTTTCAGTTCAATTCCCTCAAGCAACAGGAGACTGATGGACTGATCGTCTGTCACGTGGTTTATTAAAACGGCTGTCAAATTTTTACTGAAAACGACGTGAAAAAACATGCAATCCTGGCTTTTCTGACAGTGGTCAGGCTAGACTCCGGTAAAGTTTTCAAAAGAAAGCCAGGCCAAGCTGTGGTCAAAATGCATACTTGGGCGCAATGCGCTTCACTGCCGGAATGACAGTGGTTCCCGTTGTTTTATATCTTGCTTATCTTATATCTTTTTATATCTTATATATGTAAATAAGTTGATCCGGTTCGAGTATTGTACCTAGACCGAAAATAACAACACAACCGCTAACCGACCCACAAAATGGACCCGTCAGATTATAATATAGACGCCTTATCACTCGAAGTTTCGCACGGTTGGTTTTTGGGGCTTATCCACGCGTTGTTGTAGGGTATGAGATAAGAAAGTCACACGTGTACGAGTATGATGTAAATAAATTCACCCAAAAAATATAAGTGCTCTCTCTTTCTTCCGAACGGTGCTCTAAAATGAACAAATCCAGCGAACTATCCCGATCCCTTGAGCTGGCCGCAAGGTAGACCCACTACTGAAATTATGCAGCTCAGGTAAAAAAACCTAAACTTAACTTTTGTTAACGAGGTTCAAAAGGTGTTATATAATCCTCTCTTGAATAGAAGTAGATTACAGCATTAAAAGCTGTATAAAGACGATGCAATGAACAGAATCTAGTGCCATTATTAATTATTTTAACGCCCGCTCTACTTCAACCTCGTTAGGAGAGAGAACCTGGGAACGAGGTTAGCTCTACTTTACTTCTTGGCCTACAGTAACCCAGAATTAACGAACTCACTGAATCAAGACAGTCCAAAAACCACGGAGCACAGGAAATTTCTACGGGTTGCCGTGGGGCCAAAACCTTAACACTCAATTTACCGGTAATTGTTATACATTTTTATTCAGTATTTAAAAGTTTACGCATGATTGTTGTTAGACTGTCCACAGTCCCCTATTTTTCCGTGGGATCGTTGAGATCGAGCGCGTCTTACCGTTAATAGCGGCCATCTTGATTTTCAGATAAACGCCCCCCTCCCCCTAGAGCTATAATCCCGACCCCCGCCCCCTCGGTACATCTAAAAATCAAGATGGCCGCTATTAGCGGTAAAACGCGCGCGATCTCAACGATCCCACGGAAAAATAGGGGACTGTGAACAGTCTAGATTGTTGCGGATGTCGGATCGGAGTTAAGTTACGCCCCTATCGAAAATTGCTTGCTTGTATCGGCCATTGTAAAAGTTCTTTCCGTAGACTCTTCTGCTTTTTTTAATTCACAAATTTCATGGAGACACAGAAAAGGACACAAATAAAACTAAAATTGACGAGCTCTGAGGCTAATAGTTATGCAGCCTGTCTCAATTAGCAGCTGATAATGTACTAGTACTACTACCACGGTTTGTAGTATAAAGTAAAAATAAAATCTCACGGCAGAAAGTATTCTTGTAGGCTTCCTACGACGGAAAACAGTGGAATTTCACTTTATTAAATTCATCTTTTTTTGTCAATCGTGAAATACAAATCTACAACTCTCTTTATATAATACAGTGTATTGTAGGATGAAACTCCCACAAAATGCAAAAATTGGTTACGACTGCGAGAAGCACCACGTACGTGCCAACAGCCATTTCGATCTCCTGATTTCTCTCTTTCATTTTGGAAATAAGTGGAAAAGAATTGATTCTCTTTTGCAGAAAAATTGCTACAAAACAATAGAATTACATCTTTAGTAATAAGCAAGCAGTTTCAAGTCAGATCTAGACTTGAATTAAAATCATCGCAGGCTTTCCCTACATGTACTATAATTAATCAGAGCAGAGTTTTGCAAGAAAATAAATTAAGACGAATGAAACAAAGACAGTTTGATGCAGAATGTATGAAATTTTACCTCCAGTTATTACAATTTTTT
The DNA here is from genome assembly GCA_038088405.1 of Porites divaricata. Taxonomy (NCBI): domain Eukaryota; kingdom Metazoa; phylum Cnidaria; class Anthozoa; order Scleractinia; family Poritidae; genus Porites; species Porites divaricata. The sequence goes on along the minus strand of JBBMOI010000001.1, from coordinate 64,345,407 downwards.
GACCGTTGCGAAGCCCAGCTTCAATTAGTAATGTTCACTGTTCGGATCCTCAGGGAACAATGATTACTAGTAAGCCACCGCCTGACACTTTAATTCCCAGGGTTTGAGCCATAATTCTATTCAAGCGCTAGTCGCTAGCCCGGGGGGGAGGGGGGGTACTTCCTTATAAGGGCTAATGGGGACGTGCGGCCAGCCAGGGTATGTTTTTCGGGATTTTTGTCTTAAACAGGGTATCGATTTTATCATTTCTTGTCTTAATTAGGGTATCGATTTTATCAATTTTTGTCTTAAACACGGTATCTTTTCTTGGACGATAAACAGCCTGCGACCTGCGCGTCTGTTCAGTACGAACTAAACTAGAGAAAAACTTTTTTTTCTGGTTTCGGGTTAAATGTCTTAAACAGGGTATCAAAAATCGGAATTCTGTCTTAGACAGGGTAAGAAAATCAGCGATTTTTGTCTTAAACAGGGTCAAGGTATGAGGGGTCGGGCCGCACCTCCCCACCCGAAGATATATCGAGTACCCCCCCGGGGTCGCTAGCCAGTTAGCGAAAACGGGCAGGCAGCCGGTGTTGGGCTATCTCCCTTGGGGGTTCCTGCCAAGTTTCACAGTTTGATTGAGTCAGTCATAGGCGGTAATTTGCCTCAGGGGAGAGGTAGAGGTTATGGGAAGGTAGGGTTATTATGTCAAACCAATTCTGGGGAAAAGGGTAAAACATTTTTGTTTCCGTAAGTGTTCATAACAGCGTACTTTGAAATAGTATTGCGTAACGGACAAGCATAACATAATTAGTTCAATCAAATCAATTCAATAAAAAAGACCATTAAAGCCTAGACTAAAATATTAACATAACAAAGCAAAAGAGCTACAGTACGTGAATACATCAGTTCATGATCGTTCGCTTTCAGTCTCTAGAGTGACCGATGTCAATTTTCTTCCATTGTGATCAAGAGGAAAAGCTATTTGAAATAATAAAATAATCAGTCAAGAGAAAATGCTTTGTTCGTTAACTGAAGAAAGCTTTCTAAACTGAGCTTCCTTCGTTAACTTTCTCAACTGATTCTGTAAGGAAATGTGTGGAGATCAAACTGGGAAATTTGTGTGTGGATTAATGGGTTAAAATGTCCTTTACTGTGGTAGAGCGGTGGACTTAAGTAAAATCATTAAAACAAGAATGCTGATGGATGACTGTAAGCCCCGGAGGGGCACTTCCTAAAATGACCCATACGCGGGGAGAGACTTAAGGGGCTGTCCACACTTGGTGCTCGGGAACCAGTGTCAGGGTATCAGCACAAAATGGTGCCTTGTGTTCACACATTGAGTACCCGCAAGAAAGAATGAGTACCCGATATATGACTGTGTACATAATTTAAAACCGTATTTATTCGATTAACCTCCCTGGGCGATTATTAAAGTTTTGGACCTAGAGAGTGGGCGTTTATTCGAGGCTGGGCGCTTATTAAATATTCACCATTTACAGCAAGTGTATATATAATAAATAGTAATAACAAAACTCGAAAAGATGTAACAAAGAAAGGTTTCTGTTATTAAATACTCTGAAAAAAACTCCGTCTTCGGGGAAGTCTCTTATTAGTAGTTATTCAATTTCAAACTCAATCTTATTGTCACTCACGTCAATAAACTGAGTTCTCTGGTGCTGCCTCCTCGATGTGCGACATCGTAACGCCGGTCGGCAAATGGGTCAGTCGCCCGAGAAGAAGATACAGCTTATTTGAGTTTGAGTGGGAAGGGGAGGGTGGTGGGGCGGGCGGGGTGGGGGTGGGGGGACGCTTATTCGAGGCTGGGCGCTTTTTAACTTTTTCTGCCTTTAGGATGGGCGCTTATTCGAGGTGGACGTTAATTCGAGGTTCGACGTCAATTGTACGCTTATTCGAATACACACGGTACTCTATTTTGCCCTGTCAGACGCCATTTTGAAACATGAGCTTACCAGCGAGAACAAAGCAGTGGACCGCTGCCCGGAAGTCACAAAAATTGTGTGCACACAGGGACTCGGTGCCCACTGTTGTGCCTGAGTACAAGGTCTCGACCTTGTAGTAGGCACCAGTACCGTGCATTCTAGCGTGGCTATGCTTGAAAAAAAGAGTGTGTTCACATTAGTGTCCAGTGATCACCGTACTTGGGCACCGTGCCCGGGCACCAAGTGTGGACGCTGCATGTATGAAAGGGTGTGGATTCACCAGCTGAAGTATACGAAAGGGTAGGAAAATCTAAAAATCTTCGAAAGAACTAACTGGCACATTTTATGGCTGAAAAAGAGAGAACAAAACTTCCTGATTTAGTGATCTACTCAAATTAAATAACCGAGCATTCAGGCAGTTAAAAGGGATGCTGTAGTTCTAAACTAGATATTATGTGAAAGGGGTACCATTTGTTAGTAGAGAGTACACGAGAGGGGTACCTTTCCTGTCAAAAACGGTATGCAAATGAGGAAGGGGTTGGACCTCGAGGCGGCGATCCTCCCCGTATAAAACTTCGTCGAATACCACCCTCCCTGGACTGTGGGCTGGGGAGATGGCCTCCTATACTAGACTAGGATTGACCGTACATTTTGTTTTATGATCACCAAATTAATGTTCTGGTTTTACTTTTGTTTCAATGCATTTCTTTTAAAATTATAATTAATGTTTACTCGATTAAACGCCGTTCTCGAAGAAGACAGGCATCGGAACCTAAACATCTATCTCAACCTGTAACACATAATATAAGAAACTCCCTATTGTAATTGTTGTCATGATCAGTGACACGAACTTTCTCGCTTGCTCGAAGATTTTTGAGTGTTTTTCTGATGTAGTCTCTGATTGTTATTCTGGGAAGCTGATGTATTGCTAGTCTGAAGGTTTTTTTTTATATAGAAAGTCTACGATTTTGCCCGTTTTATTCAGTCCAAGGCCGAGGAGCCTGGATAAAACTCTCCGCGGTCTACGTAATTCTTCAGATCATAGGTAAGCCGAATCTAATAATTTTTTATTATTTATTTAAACGAGCCAACCCAAAACGAACAAATATGTTTAAAAAAATTTCTCAAATAATTGCCATGGATTTAGTTACCAGGGAGGTGAGGGTTATGGTGAGATAACTAAACTGTTTCGCATAGATGCGACCGTAATGGAGAAATGGAGAGGAGAATTGTGACGTCACATTACCATGGTAAGAAAATTTCTGGATCTCAGCATTCTTTCTTGACAGAGACGGCCATTTTCATTGTCGAACGATGGAAGAAAAGTATGGGTTGCCGAGGCTGTTCCTGAATGCAATCATGCATAGGAAAGTCATGCATGTCAATGCTTTTGTTGTTTTTTTTTGGCCATATTTGCTACCATGGCAACGTTGCGTAGCGACTTCTCCTCTCTATAAACTAGGGATAGTCTATACTGCTGCTAAAGAAAACACTTGTATTCTGTCGTTGAATGTATCTGCAACGTAAAGATGTCCTCTTTTATCTACCGCTATTCCAGCAGGAAATCTCATTAAACCATCTCCTTGCCCTTTCCCCCCGAATTTTGTTACAAAAGTTCCGTTCTGTTGAAAGATCTGTATCCTATGGTTACTTCTATCTGCGATCACAAATTGTCCCTGGTCATCAACAGTTATTCCCGCGGGGTTGTTAAGTAACCCGTCTTCATCCCCTCTAGATCCGAAATGGAAGCCAAGTGAGCCATCTTTGTTGAAAACATACACTCTATGGTTATTGTAGTCTGTTACTGCTATGCGACCAGTTTTACATATGGTTACTCCCCAGGGACATGCCATACCCTTGGACACGATCATCCCCACGGGGATACCCTCGGGGGAGAAGATTTGAATTCTGCCGTTTCCGGAATCGGCAACGTAAATACGGTCATCGGTATCAATTGCTACCCCATGTGGGTGGTTCAACCTTCCAACGTCGTCACCAAACCCACCGAATACTTTCGCCAGTTTTCCTGATGGTGTGACAATTTGTATTCGATGATTCTGGCCATCGGAAACTACAATAAGATTTCCTCTTCGACTCAAGGCTAAGCAATAGGGGAAGTTAAACTGTCCTTCGATGGTTCCTTGCGAGCCAAAAGTTTTGAGGATTTCTCCTTTTAGAGAAAGAATTTTGATTCGATGATTATGCGAATCGGCCACCAGCACGTGGTCATGAGAGTCTACAAGAACACTGTAAGGATGAGAAAAACCCCCACAGTCCTCGCTACGCAAGATAAGATGGCTACCTATCCAGTCTCTTGGTCTGACTGTGACAGTAACAGGGCTGTCAGCCACAGGGCCCCCATTTATACTCACGTGCAACCAGTATGTGTCTGGCTTGGTAATAACATATGCCAGATCGTATGTCCCGTCCCTGTTGTCTTGACAACCGTATTTAAATCCAGCGTTGTCAGGTGTCAGACGAGATCCAGCCAATGAGAAGGAGAGCTTTATTTTGTCTCCGCCCCTTTGCTGTCTCTTTCCATGAACACTGACAGCTGTCAACGACATCCGATTGACTTCTCCGGTGATAACGTGTTGGTGTTGCTTAGCAGCGGACAGAGTGCATAATGTAGGCTCGCATGGAGTGCTAGAAAATTGCTCTTTGACGTGACCTAAGTGGCTGATATCGTTTATGATTTTTTCGCTTTCTCCAACAAATTGAATGGAGTTAAATTCTTCCTCAGATGGATCAGTCTTTATTGATTCCTCTATTTCTTCAACAAGAGAAATAAGGCGTTTAATGACAACTTGTCCAATGCTTAGTATTTCAAGTTCACTTCCCTGCTTCACGGCGCCTTCCGTGAACAGACAGCAGCTGTTTGCGTGTCGCAACTTTTGATGAAGTTTCTCTTGTTTTGAGAACAAAAGATCAAGCTTTGTTTTACAAAGTAAGTCAGCTTCATTAACAAGTTCATTCATGCGATTCTTCAGCTCCTCGATTAACCGTTGAAAATATTCTTCAATGCTGGCGCGAATACTGCTCTTGCGATTTTCCAACTTTGAAATATCTTCTTCCAAAATATTTACCTGTTCTTTCAGCTGAGCACGTTTTCCTTTGATTTGCTCTGCAAGATTTACCATATTTACCTTAAACGTTTTTGCGACCTTGTCGACATCACGGTATTCGTGCCGCTCGTGTGAAGTCAGCGTACATTGATGACATATTGCCTTATCGCAAGTCTGGCAGTAAAAACAAAGCTTCTCAGATAAGTGCTCCGAGCAAAACGAAGTTCTTGAATTATGATACCCTTTGTAAAGCACTCCTCTGAGCTCGTCGATTGGTTGTAGTTGATGCGATTTCGTCGCGCTCATTCTCCGATGAGCCGTTGAACAAAACTCGCAAAGAAACAAGTGACAACGATTGCACCGGGTTGTAACTTTTTCTCCTTCCGTTTCGCAACTGTCGCAAACAAAAATCAAGGAAGAGTTTTCATGTACAGCTGCCAAGTTAACCAAGTTGCTCGCTACAAAATTGGCTGGAAATTCTTTCCGTAAATCTAGCGGTTGTGGACATAGTGGACAACGCGGTAACTTGCCATTTCTCGGAGAAATCTTCTCAGCGTCGATGCATTTTTTGCACAATGTGTGCAAGCAAGGCAAAAGTAGCGGTGAAACAAACCTCTTTTGACAACTTGGACATCGTAAGTCCGCCGAATTCAGCATTTCGTCGGCAAATTTAACCTTTGTCCGTTGTTTTTCCATCAAAATACTAACACAAGAATAGCCATTATTTTCTTCACAGGATACGAATATAAAATAATTTTTTTTATAGTTCCCTGTCACTGTTGGTTTTCAAAAGAACTTTTTTCCGAAGAGATGAACCTTTTTCAGCTTCATCTTATAAAGCAAATTCGACGCTGAGCTGTACTGCGATGCGTGACAAAAGTGTCAAATAAAATGAAATTTTAATTTTCATGATTGTGGTCATTACGTATGGCTAACTCGAAGACAAAGAACTTTTTGACATGTTTGCAAAACCTAAATGAATACACTAACTATTGCGTAAAATTGTGACGGACCGCGATGAAGCTTAGTTTTGGCGATAAGTTTGCTATAATCATTCCCAAAGCAGCCAATAATGCTATGGTTAAATGATAGTAATAATATAATGAATTTGAAGTTTGAGAAAGTGATTTAACTATAAACACAATTTCTTGTCAATGAATTGTTTATGTTAAGTTTATGTTAAGAATGAGTTTTCCAATCAGCAGACCAATGAGAATTTGTCCCTGAGTCGTTTTTAATATGCAGAGACCAAAACAAGGCCTTAATTAAAGTATCTTTTGAAGATATTGTTATATTACTCTTACGGATTTTACTGATACCTTTCAAAGGGGCCTCGTCATTGCTGTCTAGTTCATTCCCGGAGGGGGGAGGAGTACTACTGGGAATTCTTGGTGGAGGTGTGCCGCCCTGTTCTCCAAATCCTGACCCTATTTCAGACCAAAAAATGTCATTTTCCACACCCGTTTTCAAACCTGGACTTTACGTAGAAAAGATGTCATCATTACTTAGATTAGAGAGCAAACAAAAAAGGTCTTCAAATCCATTTCGAATTCGAATGTTTCTCTTTCTTTCTTACTCATTTGGAATTGAACGATAAGTACATTCATACATTCCCGTAGTTCCCTCGAAAACCATATCCGATTCCAGACCAAAATGGACAAAGTCTAGACCCGTTTTCAGACCAAAACGGCCCAAAAACCACACCCTTTGGGGCGGAACATACCTATATGGCTTATATAAGGGAGTACCCTCCGCCGGGAGCTCATTTTGCTTTTAATACCAGTTACACGTCGGTCCTTATTCGCTGTGGAACTTGAGTTATTACTCAGTGAATGCAGGAACGCATTACTCGGAGCGAGCAACTCCCATACTCGGCCTATGTCACGGCATTTTGACGAAACAGTTTATTATTAGATACATTGAAGGGCACTTTTTCCCGCGAAAATAGAATCTCTAGCATGTCTATGAGCGTATTCGACGTATAAGATATCAAAAAGGAAAACTAAACGTTATTAAAAGGCAAAAAATATCATTTTTAGGTCTGTAGCCTTTTGCTGACTGGTTTGTGGAATTTAAAAGATATTCAAAATTCGCGCCAAAACCGTTCTAAAAAATAAACTGTGGTGAATGACAAAATCAGAGCCTTGTGTCGAACAAATCTGTTTGCCAAGCAATACATCAAACATGACAACAAATAGGAACTTTGAGAAAGCGTTAGGCTACCAAGTTTTCAAAAAACACAAATGCAATCCATTTCAATCTTCTTCAAGTTTGTCCATCCGTTACTCTTTTTCTAATTAACAAGTCGACCACAATTTTCCATAGTCTGCACTCTTATAGACTCATAGAAATGACGCCATTAAATGCTCAAAACTCAAGTGGAACCACGAGCCGCAGGCGAGTGGTTTCACTGCAAATTCTTGAACATTTTATGGTGTCATTTCTATGGTCTATATAAGAGTGTAGACCTTGGAAAATTGTGGTCGATTTGTTTTTTACAATAACATTTATGTTTAGTTTCCCGCGAAGTTTCTCGGAAAATGTTACGCTATTGACTCAGAGGCCATAAGGGCGAGAGGAATAATTGTTTTAGTAAAATCCAACTAGTTGGTCAAAAATATCGAGAAGAAAACTTTAATCCTTTTTTGCTACCAAAAGCCAGCGCTTTTCGCTACTAGTGGGCTATAACATATAGCCTAGTAGTAGCTCAACCAATCAGAACGTAGCATTGATGATAGACCACTAGTTGGATTTTACTAAACTCTCATAGACCATAGCTTTCGACCAATCAGCGCTCAGTTACCGTAAATCCTCTATTCCCTTGCACCAAAAGTCTGGTTAAAAGCCTGGTGAGCCTGGTAAACGCTGGTTGAACCAGACTTACCAGGCTTTTGACAATTATTAACTAAAATTGAAAGCCTGGTTGAGCCGGGTTTTACCAGGCTTTCAAGGTAAGCCTGGTTATAATTTACCATGAAAGTCTGGTAACTCAAGTCTGACTTAAAAAGCCTAACCAGAAATGCTTGGTTAGCCTGGTATTACCAGGCTTTCCTGGTGGCCTGGTTGAAATTTTCCACCTCAAAAGCCTGATAAACCTGGTTTAACCAGGCTTTTCTGGTAAATCTGGTTTAAAATTTTCACGTTAAAAGCTTGGTAAGCCTGGTTTAACCAGAGTTTCCTGGTAGGCCTGGTTAAAAACCCCTACCTCAGAAGCATGGTAAGCCTGGTTTAACCAGGGTTTCATGGTGTGCCTGGTAAAAATCTCTCACCTCAAAAGCATGGTAAGCCTGGTTCTCCCAGACCTTTTTCTAGTAATCTGGTTTAATTTAAACCTTAAAGGCTTGGTAAGCCTAAATAAATCATAACTGATCATTCCACGTTAATCGTTAATTTTTTGTGAAGAATAAGGATTAGGGGAGGGGGAGGGGGGGGGGGGGGGCTTAATAGAGGATTTACGGTATTGTAAAATTGCTGTTTCAAGTTCTGAGCAGTTCTGATTTGGTGGAGGTTCCACTGTTAATAGTCCAGTTTCGAATTAAAAATTACCGCTGAATATAAACATTAACGACACATTCATACAGGGTTAGCCTCGACGTAAAGTAAAATATTCAGAAATTCCAGCAAGCAAGTGTTTGAAATTTGAATATACACAGTAGACAGAGTAATAAACAGCCCTTTTTCTCGTTGAAATTTGTGAATATATTAGCGGAGCTCCACTTTGGAATTTGTGAATATATTACTTCAGGTTGAGGCTAAGGCTGTTACAAGATGCATCTTCACTTCTTTAATTCAGCGGTCATAGTAAACTCGAAAATGGACTATTCAGTGAATTTTGATAAATTTCGTGACATAAGTGCTCCGATTCTCGAATGTTAGAGCCTGGAGTTGCAAGAGAGTATACATGTGATGTAAATACGACAAGATAGGAGATCGGCGATCGGCGGAGATTGGACAGTTTTGTTTATTATAGTACCCAAACCTCAGTAAACAGGCCATCTACTCAAAATCAGATATCAGTAATTTTCTCTGTGCTTTTTAAAAACAGTTGTGTAAAAGTTCTTCAGTATTTAAAGCAATTCCATCGACTTATGGTTAAGTTACTGAGCTCAGTCCAGTCATTCACAGTCAGTGTTAATGACAAAGATCTTGAAAGGGTATACAAATTTAAATATCTGGGCGTGATTCTGGACCCATGCCTAACTTGGAACGATCACATTGAGCATATCGGTAATAAGATTTCGTCCCGCCTTGGAATGCTACGTAGAGCACGGAAAGTCATCCCAAAAGAAGCTTGCATCACTCTGTTTAATGCTATGGTTCTACCGTTATTCGATTATTGTTGCGTTGTGTGGGATGGTTGCGGTCAGGGAAATAAGAACTACCTTGACCGTCTTCTCAAGCGAGCTGCGGGAATAATTGCGGGTCGCAAGGCTACCGATACTGATATACAGCAAACATTGAAATGGCCATCCCTACAATGCCACAGAGAACACCAGAAGTGCATACAGGTCTATAAGTGTATCAATGGCTTGGCTCCTGTTTATCTATTAGACGATTTCCACTCCTCGGAACAGATCCATAACTACGACACTAGGAACAAAGACCTTATCCGCCTGCTCCTTGCCAGGACTACTAAATTTCAAACATCTTTTAAGTACAATGCCGCCAAATCCTGGAACACTCTTCCTCGTAACTTACGCCATGATCAGTCTCTCACTAGTTTTAAACTGAAAGTCAAGAAATTTCTGAATCATTTTAGTTAGTTTTCCACCTTCATGAGCTCTTCGAATGACTTTTTGCTTTTATTTCTATATTTTATTATTTATTCGTTTTCTTTTGCACAGATCTCCATTTAAACCAGCTATGCTGAACTGGAATTTCTGTATAAATAATGTTTATAAATAAATAAATAAATAAGTTACAGCACCTGGAGTTGCTTTTTAAACCTACGAATCTATCTGAGCGCTGTATGTTTTCGTTATACGGTGCCCAGTCCAAGCGCGGTTCCGGGTCCTACTCGAGACAAACTGCTTGCTCGTCAGGCAGCGTCCGTGCCTGGGAACGGTTCTCCAAAATTCCAAAAATGTATTCAGTCTAGTTCCTGGACCTTCCCGCTTGCTCGATTTGTTAACTTTTATGCTTAACTTGACAAAGGGATTTCTTGCAGTATTTTAAATAAATTGTGATCATTGAGCTGAGTCTTTCATAATTTTGGCCCAATAGACCTTTTTAGTTTGCGTGTTTCTCAAGAACTGTTTCCTTCAAATTTCGTCTCATTCGATCAGGTGCACATGTACGCATAATTTACGAAAAGACAAAGGGGTAAATTTCCTGACACCCTCACTGGGGGAACAAAACACACAAGCCAAAGAGGTCTATTTCAGCATTGAATGATCGCTCCACGGTTGGCTCTTTAAATGACGTCATTTTGTCACGTTAATAATCACTAACATAGCCTGATCAGGGTCAGGTGCTTTGAACCGCACAACGGCCTCCCGAGGACTTTTTTTGAAGGAAGGGGAGGGGGTATGACGTTATAATGCTAACAACCTAGCTGATCGTGTGCCAGTTTTGACCAATCAATATGTAAGTGCGCCAGGGGTGTCACTCATTTCCGAGAATTCCAATCCTGAGCGCTTGCACCATAAACATGGGCTCCTGACAAAAGAGGAAAGTGAAAGAACGATAAACAGACAAAATAACAGATACAGTTTCTTTGTTAACCAGTGTATATACAAACTAGCTAAATAAACATAAGTTTGTATAACTTCTTTGACGTGTGGATGTTCTAACGACAGTAACACCCATCAAAAATATACACAACATAAATTAAAGGGTACCCCTTTACCTTAAGTATAGACTGCAAAACAGTCGGTTTTTTTCTTAAAATCAGTAAAAAAAGGTAGTGTTGCGTAAGAGTCTTACGCGCGCGAAGCACGCGAGCCTCACACGCCTCGTTCCAGACCTTTTGTTTGACTACTCGCGCGTGCTTGAATACGCAAGAATACGGACTGTTTTGCAGTCTACCTTAGGCAGGTCTCGTATTTACACAGAAATGCAGTACATCAGAACTACTGTCATACCCCAGACACTGCTTTTAAAACTGGATTCTAACGTGATTCCAACGTTGGAGTCTGTGCATGAAACCCTTAAGTATGACCACAGGGATCTAACGCGACCACGAAGAGGACGACAACGTCAAAAGACAATTGGTTTTATGAGTAAAACAACAGCTCTGCACGTGCTTCATGCTTTTTGTATATTCCTTTGACGTCCACTGCGCGACTATGACGTGAAACTCTCCAATGTGACGTTTTATACAGGACGTGAAGATAACACGAGGAATTTCCCTTTCTCTTTTTGAACCTGGATAAAGTCCTTAAGAATTCAACTCCTGGAAAAAACGGCTACATTTGACAAATTGAGCGAATCCATATATACGCGATAAAGTTTGAAAGGACGCAGATTCATTTTTTAGCGACGTTTTCACTGCCGTCGTCGTCGTCGTCGTTGCTAACGCTCCCTCATTCAAATGTGTAAACCGCTGAGCAGTACCTTTCTTTGGTGCTGTTATGACGCTGTACAAGGCGGTATTTTTTTTCCTCGAGTTTTCGGACAAAATCCTAGAGGTTGCATCATTCAAGTAAAATCCACTGACGCAATATATTCCTGTTGCACTGTTTATTATGATATGGTTGTTCTAACTTTCGAGTCGTCTATAGATAAAATCTTTGGCTTTTAAGCGTATGTGTATTTGTGGCTGTTCCAGTAAAATAAAATATTTGAAGAACGTGACACTGGAAGTTTTTTCTTTCTATTTTGACTCCTTGTAGCAGTGAACGGCAGTTTATTTCATTTATTGACTCGTGAACTAATTTTTATACCTCTGAACTTTAACGACCTTTCTCTGCAAGAAGGAATACTGAATATAAAATGAAAACTCGATATTTGCACTACGACTGGGTGAATTTAAATGAACATATCATATATAACGCTAAGCTAAACATTCTTGTAAACGTTCATAGTAAAGATTGAACGTCTTAAAACAATACTATGTATAAGTCTGTGGTTGAGATGTTATAGGAGGAATGGGTTCCGTCATCCGTAGAGGTCTGATCACTGGCGACGAACGGGTTAAAAGTTCGCTAATGACCCGTCCCGAGGGACGCGTGCTATCGAGTGGCTGCAGGCAGGCTGTGGAAGGTGTCTTCTCCACACGGCGAGGAACCTGAAGTGAATAAATATAGGACAAAAGTTGTTAGCGGATGATCGACACACTCGGCTGTTTTGTACAAAATATGGTGAGTAGCAATTCAGAGGCTCAAACCTCAACTAACGCTACATCATACACTTTAAAATACTCGGTGAAATATAACTTCGCAGAGAGAGCGCGTTCGTAATTGGGAAATAACCTGTGCGCAAGTATCGGGAAAAGGAATAGGGAGAAAAAACAAAACCATGCCCGCCCCACTACCCCCTACCCTATACCCCCGCCACCAACCTGGACAAGGTTGCCTCGCCCCCACGGGTTTTTACGCAGGGTATCTGCGACTTTCACGTTCCCCATACTACAATTTGTTTTCCCCATAAAATTCACTAAGTTTTTTTCTTAATTTCTCCAGTCAGACCAATGTTAGTCACAAGAGGAATTAAAAACAATACTAATAGTAAATACACAATAGAGCGATTTTCGTATGACCTTGAAAAAAGGTTTCGGTAAGTGTTCGTTTTTTGTTTCATCAGCCAATGGATGAAAAGATCAAAACATGGCCTCTTTGTTTTCCCGCCAAAGAAACCCTAATATGGAGAAGGCATTGTTCGATTGGCCAATCGTGTTGTAGTATGACGTCAAAGCGAAGTATCGGTTGATTTCTAGAAAGTTCTCGGGCATGAAGTTTTTTCACCTGAGCGTTCGCTTAACCAATGAAAAGCCAGACGCGTTTGTCTGTCCGTTCGATAAACCAATCAAATCGTTCTATTTCCGTTCGTTTGTCGTTTCTGTTTTGTTCGCGCGCTTTCATTTCAAGGTCATACGAAAATCGCTCTATTGTGGGGAAAACAAAACTACACTATAGGGAAAGTGAAAGTGCAAGTCGAAATAAAGATCTTTTCCATTGTGACACAAATAAAACAATTTTAAGGTCCCATAATTTTGAGGAGTTCAAACACAGTCCGCTCTACCTGTCTGGGGCCTCGTCTGATTATTTTTCCTTCCCGTACCAAGACACCTGCCGATATATCCATCGTGTCCACCTGAACAAACACCAAAATAAAAACTGATGAGAATAGAATGAAAATGAAAGGAAAGGGAAAAATGAATGAAAGAAAACGGAATGAACAAGTTATGAATAGAAGAAAAGTCAAGTAGATATCGAAATGCTAAGAGCCGCGAGAAGTGGAACGCCCTTTTTTCTCCTGCGTTTTTCTCTTCGCCCCTTCCTCGTGGTCAAATCTAAAAGCCCCTATTTTCTAACGCATGGACATATAAAATAAAGGCCAACACGAGTTCAACGTACAGGATGACAAAAGGGAGTTGAAGCAACCACCAGGGCGACGGCAACGATAACGTCAAAATACAATTTATGATATAAACAAAACAACAGCTCTGCACGTGCATCACGCTTTTTGGCACACGCCTAAGTGCACCTTATTTTCTCTCCCAAAATTTTGCATAACCTTTGTTTTTCATTTCTCCTGGCTGGGTATTACAGCCGTCCCAAGAGAAATTGAAAACAATGCTTATACAAAATTTTAGGGGGTACAAAGGTGCATTAGGGGAGATGTGCAAGTGGTGTATTTCTTTGACATGCACTGCACGTCTACAACGCTACACTTCCTAATGCGAGGTTTTATGGAGAACGTGAACACAAAACGAGGGGTTTTTCTTTCTCTTTTTGAACTTGGTTACAAATAAACTCCTGGAAAATTCGTCGTCCAAATTTTCAGTGACAAATAAATTGAGCGAGGCTAATGAATAAACTCGATAAAGTTTCGTATAACGCATATTCATTTTCTAGTGACTCTTGTTTAACTTGTCACCATCGTCGTGGTTGCTTAACGCTTCACACCCTAAGTGATCAAAATTGAAATTCTCATTTGTTGCCCCTATTCATTTCCTACAGAAGTAGTAGGGAAAATTGATAAAATATCAAGCAAATTTATCTTGTTTGATCTTGTTCGTAATTCTCATGACCACTCTGTTTTACAAAGCATGGATATTACAAGGAAAAATTTGATGCTGATCACTCTCTGCCTAACAAAAGGTCCTGAATAGAAGGAGGCAGCGTGGTGGAGCACCCTGACCGCTCGCTGGATTTGTTCACGGTAGCCCCGAGTTCAAATCCTCTACCCTGCTTGTAAATAGAGAACTGGCTCGGATTCTTAAACCTGTTTAGTTTGATTTGAATTAGTTGTTTCAGTCATTTGCTCAGCCCCACTAGCATTAGTGCTATAAATACTGCCAAAGGTAAATAATGGAATTATTATTAATTATCAAAACCTGAAAGGACGCACAACAGTGGCCTTTCCTTCCACACTATAACAAAGAGAAAGGACATACTAGATGCCCGAGTGCGCTCCCTAGTGCTAAGAGACACCAAGAGAGTCAGCACATACAATCATGTAAATGTAGAATACATAAAAGAAAGGATCACAAACTCACCAAGGGAGGTGGTAATGGTGTTATCTGACCGGTACCTTCGATCTGATATGAGTTGTTATTTATGATACTGGTATCAAAATTTTGTCTACGAATTTCACTTTTGGAGGGTTTCCACTCTTTCCCATGATCTGCTTTCTGAGAACTTGGTGCCAGTTTTTTAGTTCTTACACGGGTGCGTCCAGCCTGGCCATCAAAGTCATCGTCCACGACTGCAAACTTTGTATGAACTCTGTGAGAAAAGAAAGATATGAGAACTTGCGGACTTACATGTATAGAACGTTTTCACATGAGGTCACGGCGCCCATAATGGTGTCCCAAAACATCTAAACAGCGGCCATGTGGGAGGTGAACTCTGTTCTTACGTAAACGCTTCTCTGTTCCAATAAATTTGCATAGATGTTCGCCACGTGAGTGAAAAAGCTCTATACATATGTCTGTTCTGTCTGACTTTGTAATAATCGTCACACTTTGAGCTACTTTGTAATCCCTTTCGCACCTTGTTATAAAATTGTTGCAATTTGTAAACAACACTTGTCACACTTTGTAATATTAAGAAAGCTCTCGCACTTTCTTATAACAGACCAGACACTGTGATGTTATTTATGATCTCATCACAACTTGACTAACCATAAACAATACTGAAATAATATCTCAGATGCTATTATTCGAAATTTTAGTCTAGGGAAAAAAATCTTGACAGGGAATTTAAACTTTAAGGTCTGTTTAAAAATCTAAGATGGAGGAAAGTATTGGGAAGAAAAGCAAATTTATTACTATACTTACATGCTTTTCTTTACAATTTGTTTTACAATTACATGTAAACATTTTTTGTTCTCCTTGAGGTGAGTCATACAGCCTCCTTCACCCCCACCCCCCCCCCCCCCCCCCCTAAGCTGATGGACCAAAATAACTCTGGAAGGGTAAGCTACATACCTGTGTGAGGGAAGTTTTTTGGGGGAAATTTTCATTACAGCCACCACATTTCCACGATCATCATAAAGCACATCCTTAATTCCTGGTGGTCTTCCATATTGGACCTGTTCAGAAAAAAGATCACTCCTAATTGAGATTATTATAATTACATACACCTTATTCGATGGTTTAGCATATAATACATGCGGATATTTTGTGAGTTGCGTAGTATTTTTCCGAGCCCCTGTGGGGCTCGGAAAAATACGAGCAATGAGCAAAATGTCCGTACGTATTATATGCTAAACCATCGAATAAGAGGTTTATTATTCCACTACAAAAAAAATTGCTATTTGGCAATTGGTTTCTATTTTTTGGTAACAGTATTCAGAAACATCCTGATTCCGTCTGGGAGAATGAAGTTAACAATGAGCAAAATATTCGCGCGTATTATGCCAAACCATTGAATGAGAGGTTAATTATGTACTGCAAAAGAAAAATGTTATTTTGGCTTCTATTTTCTAGTAAGAGTATCCAAAACATCCTGATTCTGTTAGCCATAGTTGCTCCTTCTCCATCCGCCAGTATTCGCCCTATTGTAAACCGGTTAAACCAGGACACAACAGTGTATTACGGCCTCGTATTTTGCTTGTTCTCTTGACCTTATATGGTAAAAGGACATAATAGTGGAATAATAAAGAGATAAAAGACACTTGCCGGTTTTGTTCTCACCAATAATAATTTCTGTCATTGTTCTTAAGTTCAAGACGTTTGGCTAGTACTTAATTGAGCATATATCTGTTGATGTTTTTATCTTCATGAAACAACTTTATTTGTTTTGACAATTGGACATTTAATATCTTTTTTTTTCTGTTAACTATATTTTATTTCTCATTCCATTTTTTTTTCCTAACTTTTATTTTGTATATAAACTTAAGAAATTCTTTAATAAAAATAAACTAAAAAATAAATAATAATGTATGCAGAGATTCTAATTGTTGCAGCTAGTTCTAATTTGAAGGTCAGGCCACTAACAGAACTGCTAATTGGGTTGATGATATATCAGTAAATTATGTTCAAAGTCCAAAAAGTAAAATTTAATGCAATACATTCATTAACTGTAAGGGTTATTATTTTGGTAAGTTATAGGTTATTTTAAACAACTAGCGAGGCTTACATCTCGAACCAAAAGAATCAACAGATTATAGCGATTTATTTATTGTTTAATTAGATTTTACTTAGCTTGAATCACTTTTAAACGATTTGTTACCTGTGAATTAGAGTTGAAGTAACTAGTGCTCCATGAACGGGGAGTAGAACTGTTTACAGAGGACCACTGAAATCTATCCAATCTACTGCTCTGTTTATTTCACAATCAAAATAAAACTGTTGCATTTAACAGTGTCACAGAAACATTTTTAATTACTACTTAAATTTTCTCCTATTTCCCTACTTTGAATCTTCAGGCATTTTCACTCCACTATTATAACAGTTGCGGAACAGTCGCCATGCATCATACAGTTTAACTCATAAGCTGAATAGTCAGTTGTATTACATTGTAATCACCCATAGTGTTATAATTTAAGTTTTATGTCATTTTTTTAGCAAACTAAAGTTGGTGAGTCTGCAAGATGGAGGGAAAAAAGAGGGTGTGGCTGATTGCCTTACAGGTAAAAAAATAGCTATGTGTACCGGTATATATGGATTGTATAGCGGGTTTTAAAACTGTTCTGTTTTGCTCATACAACATTGTTCACAATGTCTCCCAAGGTCTGTTTAGTCCCCCTTTCTTTAATTACCTCACCCAGACTGCTTCCAAGGAATAACAGAGGTACATTAACCAGTACAGTATGTAATATATTATTAGACCTGCCATGGCTGTTTTGGAGAAAAAATTTACACTTGAAGTTTGAACCGCACTTACATGTATTTTAATCAGGGCCGAGTTGTAAAAAACTTCGTAAACATAACCCAGGGTCTAAGTGAAATTTGAATTCAGATATCCTAACGGAAGCTTAAAATGCAATACATTATGACTATTATCTTTCCCTGCTCTACAAATTAATGAAAAAGTAACTGTAACTTCCTTAGGGGGAAAACACACACATTCAAACTAGTTTTGCCCACAGAAAAAAGCTCAAAAAGTTAGAACCAAAAATCAATAGACCTTTAATAGTTTAACTTAATAATAATTTATTGTTGTTACAATTCTGCAATAAAAGAGTACCTTTAGAATTGATGTAGATGACGATAACATTTTAAGGCCATTAGTGTCTGAGTGATAATGTCTGGCCTCATCTTCTTGCTCTTCTTGTTTCTTTAGAACGTAATCATCAGTGAGTGGAGTAAGATCCACACCGGAAAATGATGGCAGCTTACCTTTGTGAGCTTTAAAAGGTACAGAAGTTCTCTTTTTATTTTGAATCTAAAGTCAGGATGAAATAACGGAATTAGAATTTATTGCTCACGGTGAGCATCAATAACTTCATACACATTACTCAAACAAGAAAACTGCCATAACCCATCGCAAGGGAGGTAAATGAAATTTCCAAGTGGAAGGATTGGTCAGGTCTCAATGGCTGAATTGTAATTAAGAAAGTGCAAAGCTATGATCAAATTAAAGTCTGTTTTACAGGCGAAGCATGTTGTGTGTGTGTGTGTCCGGAGGGGAAAGTTTCAAACTTCTAGAACCTGTAGGCACAGGAGGGGAGACGGAAAGAAAGAATATTTTCTTGGGCACTACAAAATGCCACTCAGAGGAGTTTCAAAAGCTGTTTAAATTATAATACTTGTTTACACCTTTTTTGTGTGGGCTGACTCCTCTTGATGTTCCTCTTTCCTCTCCACTGAAGTCAGTGGCGGGAGTTGTGCAGGACTGCTGATGGACAGAGGTGTTGCAGAAGCTTCAAGGGCTTCAAAAGGAGGTTCTGGGGCTCTACCATTAACAAAGGATAAAATACAGTAACTGTTGAAGTCACAGCATTTATACCAAAGAGGAGGTTTCCAGAAATATGCAGGAGTGAAAATTAAAGAAATCTCTTGCTCAAATATTTTACTGCCAAAAAAATTCAATACCCCAAAGTTTTACCAGTTTTAACAATATAAGGGCACGCTATCTGTTGTGTGACACAAACAGCATCCAGTGTCAAGCAACAGAGACAAATACAGTCAAATCTTTCGATGACACCCACCATGTGGCCATAAAAAAACAGAACAAAAGAAAACAAAACAAAAACAATGACACACTAGGCACAGACACAAACAATCAAATATGGAAAAATATTAACCCATTCGCTCCTGGAGATTTTGCCGAAAAACGCGTTTTGAAGCTAGTCGAGTGGTTTTCTGGTCACTGTCATGCTATACAGAGCTAAAACTTACCACAAACCCATTTACTGGTCGTACACTTCACGGCCTTCTGATCCAGATGCAAAATATGAGCTTGCGAAGTTCGGGCATGCGCAGAAAGCAAAATTTAGACAAAGTTTTTGGGTTTAAAAGTGACACAGCAGTCTTGACTTTTACTTTCCCCTTTCTCTCCTCCCCTCTTTTTTTGCTTTTCTTGCTCACTTTTTTTTCTCTTGCTGGGCATTTAGTAGGCTTCATTTTGATGGGAAGAGTTTTTAGGAAAGCTTTTAGGATCTTAGGATTAGGTGAAAGGAAAGGTAGGTAGGCAATGGAACAAGATTTACATGGAGATTTACAGGTCAATCTTGCATGGTTTTTTGCCTTTTTCTCCGGTGTCCTTGACCGAATTGTGCTCATTCTGGTATGGTTCGAAAGATCTCTTAACTCTGCACAAGTTAGCGGACAAAGTTGACCTTGACCTTTAAAACTGATGACATCACGAGGGGTTGAAAGGACGTGGATCTGCACGGGCGGTTAAGGGGCGAATGGGTTAATTAATAATAAAAATAATTTTTATACGCAACGTAGAAAAGTCAAAAGAATCTTACCCTGGTCTTTCCTCCACAACAGATGAGAGCTCTGACTCACGATCTGATTGGACAGAAGATGTTGATGATGCTGATGAAGGTCGGAGCATGATGGGGACAGATCCCTGAGCCCATGAGTCAGTGACTGGGGTAACAGGTTCTAAAAAATACAATGCAATTATTTTCAATGGAGCTTTTCCTGAGTTAGCTTGTTAGTAATGTCTGCCAACCAGCACCAATATCCCTGATCTGGGCCCCCAACAGACTCAATGAATTACTGAAAGAGAGTTTTGAATTTCCTTTCATATTGATTGGCAAATTGACAATGGCATTTTAAACAGGTCAATCATGGCACATACTCAAATCCTGGTTCACAGGTGGTTGGGACCAGAACAAGGATTTTGACGCTGTTTTGCAGACGGACTCAACCAAAGCTTTATTAGTTTTGTCTGTGGCACAGGCTATCCCTGAATTTGCTAGTTAGTTTTTCATAATTCATTCTAGATGTCAAGATCAATAATTTTTTGTCACCATTTTTATAACTACATTTACCGTCAAACCTGTACTGAACCTTTATTAGGTGCTCACTTTCCCAACATCTCACCAAGTCATAATCTTATTCTCTTCACCTCTTTTTAGCCTTGCTATAGTATACTTCCAAATTGGATACTAGTACTGTCTCAGATACTGTTGCGATATACAGTACAAAAGCAAATGCTGCCAGCAACAAGAAACTTCACAGGTCTCTATGGTCATCACACCAGCCGGGCTGAACTTGAGTCACTCTAGCATTAGACTGAGATGGCCTTTGTTGCCAGCAGCTTCAGTTCTGGTATTGTGACAGTATCTCAGAAAGTGATGAAGCTATGTTGTAGTTGGTTGGTGACTATTTAACACAGGTTTTGCTGTATACAATGTAAATACATCTTAATTAGCCTATGAGCAAGCTCTCTGGGACACTCTGGGGGTGAGGTGGGAAAAGGAAGGAGAGCTGGCAACCAAGGTTTTTGCCAGAAGGGTGTCCAGCTGTTCTATGGACACCCATTTTTGAAAGAAATAGAGGGAAAATAAACTTTATCTCTTATAATTTTATGGGAGAACATGCCTTCAGGACAGCCAGTTTGCAATGTCTGGCTTAAAGCCTGCTTGCAACTACGTCTCTGGAAAATCAATTCCACCTCCAATTCTCCTGTGGCTCCCCATTGACTGAGCTGTCAGATTTCCACCAATCAGCATTTTGCATCAACTTTTCCGACGCAGGGACAAAAATGTAGTTACAAGCTCTCCTTCCTTTTCCTGCCCCACTGCCAGAGCGCCCCCCAGAGAGCTTGCTCGCAGGTTACATTTTAATACATGGCTGATGTATCAAAGTTACACAGAAATATTCTTCAACATCAATATTGAAAGTTACCCAGAGCTTTCAAAACCATCCAGAACCCTTCATCAGTATTACATGTACACCTTTCATTAATTTAAATTAATGTATAGAACAATTTTGCAGCCTCAACAAAACAAGGCTGCAAATAACAGCAAACATCCCTGATGACGGGATCCGGATGGGATCTAAAAGGTCTGTGCACCTTTCAAGAAATTGTTGGTGTGGAAGAATATTCTGAGTAATTTAAGCTTCATTCTGTCATGCACAAAAAGTTCGCTGTTAATGAAGTTGACAACTTTAAGAAGTCTAAGATTTGTTTTGTTGCAGAGGAGTGGAGAAAGATGTCAGGAAGGAAAAGACTTTACCTGAAAAATGCCCAGTTGATCTACATGTATACAGTAACAGGTGCCCAGAATAGATAAAATGTTACAAAGAGAGGCTTAAATCCCCCAGCCCTTAATTAAATTTATAAAATCTGTTTAAAAACTAAAAAGATAATCTACCTTCCTCTTCAAGCCATGTTGAATCGCATGCTGGATTATTCTCTCCCGTGTCACAGGCTAGAAATTGCCACTGAAAGATACAACAATAATGTTCCACTTAAATCTACCCAACATGGATGTTCAATATTGTCTCCCTCCCCCCCCCCCCCCCACCCCCTTTTTGCTCTGAGTGGCTGGGGATGCTTTGCAAGAGATAAGTCTGACTCTGCCTTTTGGCCTTAAATATTCCATACTGATGCTGTACATGTACCATAAATCTAATCAGATTCAAGTCATGGACTCTGATTTGTTGACAAGATAACAATTTTACACACCAGATTTACATAATCAGCACGGAATTTTTAAGGCCAAAACATGGAAGTGTCTTTCAAAAAACGTCCCCAGTGGCAGGGAGCAATGAAAGGTGCATATATAATGCAGGCTACACATGACACAAATAAAGTACCTCAATTATTTGTAGTAGCAGATTTTTTGTCTCCTGAATGGTGTATGGCAATGTTTGACTGGCGATGTACTGATCATGCAGCACCTTCATCGTGGACTCCACAATTTCATTGACAATTTCTACTACAAATTCCTCGCCATCCTCTTGATCAACCATATGGTGCCTGGAAATTCACAAAATGGAAAGATAAATGAAAATGGGGTAATTATACATGTATCTAACAATCATTCTGCATGTTGAACCTTCTAATTCGGGTATACCGGTACGTGTAACATGTATCAATCAATCAATCAATCAATCTTTATTTGCCACTTACTCTCTAATTTATTAAGTCTATTACATGATCTAGTAGCTGGAGATCTCTGCGAGCTCAGTGGAGCTATACCAAGGAGGTCATCTCATTTAAATTTAGTGATTAAGCTTCGGTTACAGACATTGTATTGAATACGGTGGCCTTACAAACTGTTAAGCAGTATATTAAAAATAAAGTAAAGAGACGATTTTTTGTAACTTTTACTGCTGACTAGTAGGTGGTACGTTTAAGTCTCAAAGTTAAATAATGATCAAGGACGGGAAAGAAACAGAAACGTCCATAGTTTAGTTGACATGTATGTTCCTGTCTTCACGATAAGTGTTTCAACAGATCGAGTGTGCGGAAGAATTCCCCAGCGCATATAAGTTCGTTCGGAAGATACATTATCTAATAATTTAAGTGCACTACATACCATTCAGCTTCTGTGAATCTCCCAGGAATGATATCATTGCTTGCAGGCGGCGGAGCCGTTGCTTGCGCTGGAGTTTTCGTTTTATCTTGTCGACTTTTGTTGGACATTTTGAACGTTTTTGATTTTACATTCCCAAGAGAAGCGAAAAATTAAAACTCAAAACAATTTTTCAAGTCACTGCAAAGTTTACGTGAGTATTATTTTCTGGATATTACAATAAAACTTGCAGATTTCGTGGAAATCTAACAACCAACATGGCGGACTCAACTCGTTGATCCCAGTTGCTATGGCGCTTTTGTCTTTTTAGCTCTCGCACCAGTCTCCATACAGCAGAAGGTATGCGTCGGTATGTTTCCGTACGCGTCCGTTGCGTGATCGTCACCCCAGGGATCTTGACCCCGACGACTGCATGCAAAGAGGTAGCAAAAAATTCCAGCCGAGTAACAAATAATCTTATTCGTCTCGCCAAATAAAGATTTCCGTATAACCCCAAACATTTTGCAAACACCAGGAGCCCATCAGTAGCTAGGCTCCTGGGCCCAGTTGTTCGAAGGCTGATTAGCGCTTAATACAGGGTTAAATTTAACCCGGGTTTCTTTTTCTTTTGTTCAAAAGCATTTTCTTGGGTAATTTTCTCTGTTGTTTTTAAGAACATCCAATCATCAAATTGTTGACAAGAAGAATTAAACTGAATTTACTTAACCTTTCATATCTCAATTCAAATTTTGCACTAACCCTGGATTATCTTAACCCAGCTTTGAACAACCCGGCCCTGGAATACACCTCGGTTCAATGAAACAAAACCAAGGCCAAAAACTCACTGACAGCCTGGGAAGCCCTGATACTGGGTAGCCACAAGGGGTAGTAATAAGTCAGAGTACACAGCAAGGGTCAAAGAACATTACATTTCGTTATTTAAAAATAACGAAATGTAATGTTCTTTAATAGGCTAATTTCATAATGTAAGGCACATTTGGGAACAGAACTGATGCGCTTAATATGAATCTATATTACTATTTTTATTATTATTATTAAAGAAGCGGAGAGTGGTCTAGGAACAAATTCATCACTATGTGATTTTTTACCCCTTGATTCCTTCTGAAGAAACAGGGGTGGGAGACCAGAATATTCAGAAAAGGGGGCTAGTACAATTGCCAATTACTATATTCATGATACCTGCATTTATTTTACAGAGAATTCTTTTAAAACAATATTTCACAGAAAAAGGGGAGGCCACAGCCCCCTTGGCCCACCCCCTAAATTCACTCCTGTGGAGGGCTGAGGTGCTCAAAAAGTCAGCCTTTTGATTGTTTTTAGGGAGTAATTGAAATTATATTTTCAGATCCCCCTTATCGCCCAGCTCCATTATGATTCTTTTTGAAAGCTCAATAATTCAAGTAAAAACACAACAGAACGGCTGATCAGATACATGTTGTAAAGAACAGTCTAGTATACAGTCTACAAGAACAGTTTTCTTAAACTGACAATCAATCCACTTCAGAGGGCCATCGACAAAAGTGTAAACAAGTCTCTAATATCCACAGCATGTCAGCCTTTCAGTCTTGTTTTAGATTCAGCTGCTGTGAAATTCACTGTCCTTCTTGACAAATGCACAAACACAAATCACGGTTCCATGTTTTTCAACCAAATAGCTTCTTCCTCATACTTTGCTGATCCCATCTGTCATCGCTGGAAACAATATTGTCCTCTGTTCTTATTGGCTGATATTTGTGGGCACAAAAGATAAATCTGTTTGCCATTTTTGCAATGCCAATAACACAATTCATTTGCCCCCCAAATTGTGCATATAATCATTGTTTTCAACTGGCCACTTTCGATATGTTATAATTCAGCATAGTGAGTCTTAGAGGGCACAAACAAAGAAAATTAATAAACATGTTTCTTCATTTTCTTTGTTGTGTCCTCTGAGACTTCGTATCATGCTGCATTTTAATATATCAAAAGTGGCCTATTTCAGTTGGGATCGATTGTAAAAGACCTAGGAGAAATTAGAAACAATGGTTATCTTAAATCTGGGTGTGTGGGGGGAGGGCACAAAATGTGTCAGCTACCCATGAGAAAATGGCAAACAAATTTCCTAAAAACACTATGAAGTACCCTGCAGCCCTAACAGGGCCCCGCATGCAGTTTAAAAAAAGTTTATCACTGAAGATGCATATTAGGCCAGACATGAACTTATACTTTATAGGTAATATATATCTAAAGTGCAGCAATGGTGAACCAGGTCAATGTCTCTGTTTTGTTAGAATTTTTTTAGTTGACCCTTTAACGAAGTGCACAACGTTGAATGCCGGCCATTCCTAGCATTTTGAACTTACTGAACAATAGAGACATCGCATTTAATAATTTATTCAGTCACGATTTTTGAACAAAAACAAAGCACGGCTGGTGCAGCACCGTTGTCTTCATTTTTGATGTTTGCCGGTCTTCATAACGATTGCCCTCTAGCTAGTACAAACAATATGCTCATATCGCGTAGGAATTTGTGAAACGAAACATTAAAGCCTCCACTTACGCTAAAGATTTGCGCTTAAAAGAGTGAATACTAGAAATATGAAGCCTCTACAATTTGCCCAGATGCCCTATCTCCAGGCCTATGTCCTCCAAGCTTGAAAGGAAATCAGTGTCAAAGTCGTGATGAACTACTACAACATCTAGTTTTCCATAAAAGACGAACTTGAGTGGAATATACAGCAAATAAAAATACAATACTCGCAACCAGCTTTTAGCAGTTTAACGGTCTCCACCACAATATATTGCTGAACTGCTTGATGAATCACACAATGAATTTCGTGCGATGATGAAGCTGCATGACACCTGACAGCGGAGAAAACATTTTGTGTCCAGCGGCCGGGGGATTTTGAGCTTGCTCCCATTGCCGAGCTCAGGTGGAGTTCAACAATACTGAAAATTAGCTTTGAAACATCTTCACGAAACAAACTCCTCCAGCTATTGATGCACTGATGACCCCAACAAGAAACAAAACAATCAGCAACTGCGCCATATTTGACTTTGCACTCCTCTCTGGGGACTGGGTCTAATCTAAGGAAATTTGGGTTGAATGGATCACCCCCGATCACCCCCCTGGTTTTTGCCGACTCGAATGACCTTCAGGACTGATTCCTCGCGGGCCTCGCCGGCACTTTCCATGGGTGGCGGGGTGAGATGAGAGCTATAAACAGAGAACGGGTAGTGTATTGCGGAAAGAGAGGATAAAGGACCTGGTCCTTTTATCCTCTCTACAATCTGCGCGGTCAGGATAAAATATGGACTGCGGACTGGGGGCCACGGACCGTGGACTGCGGAATGAGTATATAAAACACAGACGGTGACGGACTGTGAATCAAAAACAGCTTTAGAAAGGTAAAACTGAGAGAAATGGATAGCGGAATAACATGAAACAGTAGTCCTAGCTATTTGCCTCACACAAAAAACATTCCTTTAATAGCTCGTCGCGCAGGCTCTCCAGGCCACCGTTCATAGTTGCGGGCAAGGAATCGAAAGGAAGGTTATGCCGCTCGTACTCAGGGCGACTATATATAGAATGACAGAATGAAGAATTCAATTCATAGTTTTAAACCAATAGAAGATACGAAATTGAGAAGCACCGAATAGTGTTGTGTGGGTTCTTTTAGACCCCACAAGGGTAAGTAGCTGTGAGACGGGACCAACGGTTTTTCGTCCTTATCCGGCCTGATCGTCGGAGACCCAGGGGTAGCCCGAGTCGACTGTATGTGGGAATGAACGTCAGCCAGGCCCATAGGCTCGATTTCCGCCGCTCTCTCGGTCCTATTTCCCGAACTGCGGCTGGTCTGATCGAGCCTACCAGGCCTACAACTAGTCGAAAAGCTGACTACGCCCCAGAAAGTGCCAACATACGTGCTGATATTGATAGTAGTGTTGTACAATGAGGCTAACATTCGTTATTTTAACAAAACTAAAGGAAAGGATTAAAGCTACAATTAAAGACGCTTCGTGATTTTCTCGTTTTACGAAATCTTTTAAAAGAACAATGCCGGTTCAAAAGTTCAACATGTATGTTTGAAGTTATCTACTGTTTTGCAATAAGTTAACAATACACTTGAGGTTTGTCATTCATACTCTGTTTATTTAATACTTGATTACAATACTCACAACAAAATAGAATTTATTTTGCAAATAAAGAAAATAAACCTTAAGAAGATGTTCATATATTCATTATTTTAAATCAAGGTAATGTCACTTAAAGTTTTTTCTATATAAAATAATACATGTATCCTTTTTTGGTACATGCAAAATATTTTTATAAATTGGATATCATTAATTAAAAATTATTCAGTTGGCATAGAGGAGGCAATGGTATCTGATCTGATCAATCTTTGTATAATATTTTATTTATGACAGTAGTATAACTTTATCTCAATGTGTCAAAAATTTAGCTTTACAGCCAATAAGGGACATTAGTGAGATGATTACATCATATGTGAATAAAAATTTACCTAGAATGATAATAGACTTTATTTAAAAAAAATACTGAAATAAACCTAATGACCAGTAGTAAATAGTTTTTTGCCTGTTATCCGAAAGGGTTTAACATTTGTCTTCCTAAAAAACAGAATAAGACAAACTTGAGTGAAGTTGAAAAGTTTCGGAATAAAACGAACAGAACCAACCACCATCTAAAGAAATTTTCGAAGAGTCGCCGACTCCGCGTCTATTGTGCAGTGGGACCTTAAGAAATCATAGAAGGAGAATCGTCTTTCTCGAGTTTTATAAAGCTGGAATAATGCCGAGGTATCAATGAGGGTCGATGACAACAACATGATTTTACTCGTGCTCGCCTTACAAATTTGGGGGCCTTATCTCATTCCTAGTGGATTTTTCCAGTAACAAACGCTCAGGACCATTCGATCGGCCAATTCTCCTCAAAAAGTAATCACTTGTCTGTATGTTTTTTGACATGCCTGCTAAGATGACCTGCCTGTCTAAAATCTTTGCCACAATGAGGACAATGATATGGTTTCTCCCCAGTATGACATCTGAGGTGCCGGTCTAGATTAGATGCACTTCCAAAACACTCTTTGCACTCAGTGCATTGAAAGGGCTTTTCTCCAGAGTGTGTCATTTGGTGTTTCTGTAGATCCGACGCCTGCCCAAAGCATTTTCCGCAGTGGGAACACTTATGCGGTCGTATTCCACTATGTTTAACTTTCACATGTCTCCTAAGATGTTGCGCTTGCCTAAAACTCTTGTCACATTGGGTGCACTTGTAAGGTTTCTCGCCTGTATGTGTTCGTTTATGTGCTTGAAGAGATGCACTGTCCTTAAATCTCTTTTCGCATTCATCGCAGCTGTAGGGCCTCTCACCTGAGTGTCTTCTTTTATGCGTGTGAAGATTCGAAGCCTGGGAGAAGCTCTTATTACAGAAGTCACATTTGAAAGGTTTTACTCCCATATGCTTGTCCTTAACGTGCCTGTTGAGGTGCTGTGACTGGCCGAATCTTTTTTCACACCACGAACATTTGAACGGTTTGTCACCAGTGTGTTGTCTCTTGTGATCAGTCAACCCCGATGCTCGTGTAAAACTCTTACCACATGTTTTACATACAAAAGGTTTCTCGCCTGTGTGTATTCTGACATGTATCTTGAGGTTGGACTGCTGTTTGAATTGCAAGCTACAGTAAGTGCATTTATAAGGCTTTTCACCTGAATGCTTTGCTTTTATGTGATTTGAGAGATGTTGCGAGTTCCTAAAGCCCTCGTCACATTGGTCACACTGGAAAGGTTTTTGTCCACCGTGCACAACTCTCTCATGCATCTGCAAAGTAGAGAGTTGCACAAAGCACCTGCTGCATTCTTTACACCTGAAACGCTTCTCGCCAGTGTGTCTTCTAAAATGCACCTTCAGGTGCCACGCCTTTACAAAACACTTGCCGCACTGACTGCATTTAGAAGTTGGTTTTTCATTACAGTGTGAATTTAGATGTCGCTTGAGATTTCCTTTCTTATTGAAACTTTTTTGACATTTGGAGCACTTAAACAGAAGAGTCGCATCACTTTGTTCTGTGCTGAGTGTCTTTGAAGTGTCACTGGCTGCATTATTCCCATTACTTTCACTTTGTTTAGAGCATTTTTCAGGAACGAGTCCGGAGGTTTCGTCGGTCAGGGAACTTGCAAAAGTGCACACACGAGTCACATCACTTTGTTCGGTTCTAAGAGTCTTTGAAACGTCAGTGGCTGCGTCATTCTCATTACTTTCACTTTGTTTAGAGCGTTTTTCAGCAACGAGAGCGGAGGCTTCATCGGCCAGGGAACAAGTCGAGGTGCAATGCGTTTGATCTTGGTTATTTCTCCGACACTCCTGACTCTGTATTTCAAATACAATGTCCGACAAAGAGATCATGTTTGGTTCATCGATTGGTTCTGACTTGATCACCACGTTTCCCTGCAGGGAACAAAAAGTTCCTTTATAAATAGCTGATAGCTGATAGGATGGTGTTGAGCCACACCACGCACCTGAACATCAGAAATACTGTGGCCCGTGGAGTTGAAATGCTGGGCCACAGGAAACCGAGGAGTGTTGTTGCGTATACTTTGGAAATGTTCGCTAAAACAATTCCTGAGGTTTCGTTCAGTATTTCTGATGTCCAGGTGCGTGAAACGACGATGATTTTCAAGCTACGAACCGTTCAGCCGAAGGACAGTCACTGAATATCAATTTCAGCTTCAACTCTCTGTTGGAGAGATGGAGCCAGTGTGAATGAATTGACATCAACTTATAAGAAACGAATTCCAAAAATGTCACATATTCTTTTGCTAATATCAACTCAATGAACTATAAATTGGACATGAATACACAATATGTTCAAGAAATGGATCCAGGAATTTTAGTAATGGAGTCTACTGTTTTGTCAACTTAGCCTGCATAACAGTAGCCTCCCACGCAGACATTCTTAGGGGTTCGTGACGCGTTCCTGGCAGGAACACGTGACGAAACCCTAAGAACGTCTGCATGGGAGGCTAGCAAAACAGTATTTTTTTTTTTGGCTTTTGTTTGGAGAGCGAAGCCAAGCGTGAACGAGCGAGGAGCGTCTTTCCACGTCGCAAGTGTTTTAGGCTCCTTCCTCGCCTTGCGCTTGCCTTCGCTCTCCGTGAAAACGCGAAAAAATAACGCCTGTTAGGCTATCTATGTTAAACCTGTTTAATAATTTCTGCCCTCACACGTCGTGCATATGTTTTATAGTTAACATCATTGGAGGCAACTTTCATTAAAAGCCTGTGATTAGGTAGCCTGCGAACAGCAGACGCATTTCCGGTCGTCGCTTCTCTCCCTCCGAAAAATAGCTTTCGGAGGGAGAGAAGCGACGACCGGAAATGCGTCTGTTGTCCGCAGGCTAGTGATTAGGTGACGTATTCTATGGTTAAGAGATGAAATGTTAAGCAACTTTTATTTTAACCCTTGGCCGAAGGCCAGCTAGTAGCGTATCTATTTAAAAAAAAATGCACTTTTTATTTGAGTGTCAATGTATTTAGCACGAAAGTGCTAATTGGGGACACTATTTTTACGTCTCCTCCTGGAGACGGGACCGCCATTTTACGCAGTCATCCGAGCCACGCGAAGGTCTAGCCATTTGCAGGGCAAAGGTAGTACCTTCATTTCTCAGTTATTTTAAGACCCTGAGTATTGGTCCGACCTCGGGAATCGAACCCGCGACCTCCCGCTCTGCAGTCAAGCGCTCTACCGACTGAGCTAATCCTTTTCCTGGTAATTGGATGTAATTATGCTCCATTTTTGTTGCTGGCTAGACTGTTCAGACTCCTCTATTTTTCCGTAAGATCGTCGAGATCGAGCGCTTTGCGTTACGGGCTGTCATCTTGCATGACTGTCAAAACTACTTAGGGGGTGGGGGTGGGGGTGGGGGTGGGGGTGGTTTGTGAGGAAACATTTTTCTCGCCCCCCCTCTCCCCCTGGAGCTATAATCCCCGACGCCCGCCCCCTTGGTACATTTGAAAATCAAGCGGGCGTCATTAACGGTAAGACGCGCTATATCTCAACGATCTCACGAAAAAATAGGGGACTTTTAACAGTCGCATAAGCGAAATTGGAATTCTTTTTTTTTTCTTTCGCAAATCTATTAGGAAATTTTGTTCTTGCTCTCTTTCTTTCCTATACCGTTCTTTTTATGTCCTAGTTTTCTTGCACACTTAATTGTCTTTCTTTCCTACGGAATTGTGGCTGGCTGAGGGGAAATTTAACATGGAAATAGTAGCAACATGAACAGAGAAAATGGCAGTGTATTTTTTGCCAAAATGTTTGAAGGGATTTTGTGTGTAACTCTGGCGGGATTGGTCATAGTTTCCAAAATGAGGTACTTGTGGAAAGACCTGTCCTTCCTTAATTCACTGCTAATCACCTTAATTGTTATACTGAAAGCTAAATGGGTTCAGAAATGCATAACCTGCATTATTGCATAAGAATTGAAAAAGACTTCACCTGCTCTCAAAGGGTTAAACCAGAAAATGAATGCTGTAGGTGATCCTTTTGTGGTGGAAACTTAAGTTCAAAATTCAAAGCACTTTGTTAAGTATTAAAAAGTAAGTATGATCTGATGGGCCTATTGACGGGAAGGGCCTAGGGGGTCAGTAACCGTCACAGGCCCACTCCACTTGACCCATCGATGTCATTTCTCTTCAATTTTCTGCATGCTGATATTTTGAATCGACAATACATCATTTGTCCCCAGTATTGTCAAGAAGCAACATTAATTTGTACTATGTATCATTGGCAGCAGTCAAATGATGCCCCAAGATTCAAAATGGTTGTCGGAGGAAAAGCAAAAATAGAACATTCCTGATTAACTGTTCTCATCACTAAAATCTTCTTTTACTTGTTTTAACTTGATTTTGATTTGAAGAATGTAAAGTCAATGTGCTGAAACAAAGTTTGTTTTTAAGACATAGCATTCACTTCGGCTATCTTTAAAACAAGGAACGGGGAATGGGGGAATGGGAATGGGGATGGGGAACGGGGAATCTTGAAAAGCGGGAATCTTTAAAATGGGGAATCTTTAAAATGGGGATTCTTTAAAAGTGGGAATCTTTAAAACGGGGTATCTTTATTACGTTGTTTTTAAAGTTTCCCTATTTTAAAGATTCCCCATTTTAAAGATTCCCGCTTTTAAAGATTCCTGCTTTTAAAGATTCCCCGTTTTAAAGATTCCCACTTTTAAAGATTCCCCATTTTAAAGATTCCTGCTTTTAAAGATTCCCGCTTTTAAAGATTCCCGCTTTTAAATATTCTCCATTTTAAAGATTCCCGCTTTTAAAGATTCCCACTTTTAAAGATTCCCACTTTTAAAGATTCCCCCTTTTAAAGATTCCCCGTTTTAAAGATTCCCTCTTTTAAAGATTCCCCATTCCCCATTCCCATTCCCCGATTCCCTGTTCCTTGTTTCAAAGATAGCCCATTCACTACACTTTAAGCCCACATCATCCCTATGATTTGCCTACAAAAACAGCTGTCTCTCCTCGCTCCTCACTGCTGGGGATGTTTCGTCAGGAGGAACGTCTGCGACTCAGCAACAGAAATTCCATACTGATGACGTAAATCAATGTATAATAAAACCAGTAGTCATGGGGTTCTAAATGCAAATTTTGTTCAATTTGACGTTTCTCCTGGTCGATTTTTGTAAAGTTGTGCTCATCTGCAAACAAGCTCCAGCAAACTTCAAATGCTTCTTCTAGAGGAAGAATAATATTCCCCAAATATTGACGGTTTTGTTATAGATTCATCGCCTTTAAATTTGACCTTTGTAGCCTTTTGTCTTTTGTCTGTTATTCATAAACAATAGCTAAAACAATGTAACTACTCTATCATGCAATCAGCGCTTATGTCTGGATTCCGGACAGATTTTACATCATCAATATGGAATTTCTGTTTCTGAGTCACAGACAATCCTTCTCGCGGAATGTCCCCAAGCGGGGATGAGCAAGGAGAAACATCTGTTTCCACAGGCTACCCAGTGATAAACAGTTTCTCAATTGTGGACACTGCTTCACTCGTTACTGCACATACAGGAAGTTCCAATGAATTCCCACTTTAGGGAAAAGTATGGATTACCAAAACTCAACAAACAGCTTTCCTTCTGAGTCTAACTTGAATAAACACCACTAACTACAGGCATGGATCCACATCATTTTCCATCATTTTACAGAAATTGGGCAGATTTTTCATAATAAATAATTTTTAATAATAGAAAAAACTTTCCAAGTTGAAATCAAGAGGTGAAATAGTCCACTGATTTGCAAGGCTTCATCCGAGGAGAACGGAACTGGCCAATGTCATGTCTGAATGACTCAAAAACCCAGGAAAGGGGACTTAACGAGGTTAAAAACATTTCCTGGAAGAGCATGCCCCCAGGTACCCCTAGAAGCTTGCCCTTCGGCCCTCATTTAGGAAATCGGTCAGTATTTATCCTAGATCCACGCCTAAGATAAGCTGCACCTTTCAACAAAAATTTTGCTTAAAATTGATGGAGTTGCTGATCAACCAGAAAAAAATGGGATCTTCTTTCCATGAAGTGCCTAAATATTAAATTACAACCCTTGTTATACAATATAACAAGGCTTAAAAAGTGTGCAATGAGTCAGGCTACAGAGCTGAATCATTGATACACAGAGATAGCTTACATTCACTGAATAAAACTTTTTTCTAACTCTGCCATCATTCAAATTTCTAAACGTGGGGTGTGGATTACCTACGAGTGCAGCTTATCCACTGGTTTTTACATAATTCAGTGGAAACTGGAAAACAGAAAATGATAACCCACTTGAAATCAACATAATTCTCCTTCACCCATATATAAAGTATTAAAATTACTGTAAAATTCCAAAAATAAGCCCCTCCGTGTATAAGCCCCTCCAAATATAGGCCCCCAAACTCGTAATGCAAAAAACCCTCAGTTAAATCACCCCTCCAAATATAAGCCCCCCCCCCCCCCCCCAGGGGTTTGCACTTGGAAATAATTGCCCTCAAATACAAAGTAAAACAAAGAAAAATGGTCAATTTCCTTCCAAGAATAAGGCTAGCCCAATCGATTTTGAAATGCAAATTTCCCTCCGTACATAAGCCCCTCCAAAAATACGCCACTCAAAAAGGGCCTTTGAAAAATATAAGCCCTGGGGCTTATTTCTGGAATTTTATGGCATTTTAATACTAGGAATGTTAAAGAAACAGTCACATATCTAAAAGAGTGTGGGATGAAGTTCTTGGTTACTTTTACCATGTACATTGTACTTTTTAATACCAGCAGTTGAGGAGCAGGCTACTCATTACTAGCTGTTGCAGCAACTCTGCAGAATGTAGCAAAGGCTGCTAAAAAATCTGATATAATAATATATTAGTTTACTCACGCGAGAAGTTCCCCCATTCAAATGGCAAGCCTGGTCATGTGAAGTCTGACAAGAACCATTCTCCATACTGTTTGTTTGTTTCTCATTGACCATGATTTTATTCAACGCATTTTTAAAAGCTAAATCTGAAATAAAATAGAAAAAGCATTCAACAACTATTGTAATGTCATGTTGAAGGTAGACACAGAAGACAGGTACTGCAAAGTTCAAGCATATTTGAGCCAGAAGAGAGCTCGACATGCTCTTTTCACCTGACTAAGCATGAGGTACAGCGTACGTCAAGAGTTCAATGAGGCTCTGTTAGGGAAAAATACTAACAAGCAACATGACCTTGAAACAGCAACATAAAGTCTAGATAAAATCAAAACAAACAATGTAAACATCGGTTAAATGCCAACAGGGACATGGCCTCCTCCTCAAAACGGCGAAATTCAAACAAGGGATATACATACCCCACTAAGAGGGCCCCTCCAGTGAGTGACACCTCCATCAAGCAGACAGTAGCAAGAATGATCACTTGAGTCATTCAAACAGCTGAAGCGTTGTAAAGTCAGCTGTTGGGTAATTCAAGGATTATATCTGCATTTTGGGACAAGAGAGCAGATCAAATGGTGAGTTTGCTGTGATTTAACTTTCGTCAGGTTCAGTTCTTGATGTCGACATAATATCAGCAACCTTTCAGGTACTTGTTGGCCAATAGCTGGGTAACAGTCACACAAACAGCTGTTCTTCACTTAAACCCAATGTTGTTTACTAAAAAGTTAGTTTCTTATTAAAACAATCAGTTATAACAAAATTCATTTCTATTATCACACCAATCTTAATGGTTAAAAAAGGTGTAATCAACTAAAAAGCTTGCATCAGAAGAATTATTTTCAAGTCAGATTATTCCTGCATTTATCATTTACGCTAGCTTGGGCCATAAAAATCTAAACAATCCCAGATCAATTAAGAATATCTTAAAATGACCTTTTGATCGTGATTTTCTACCAGAAAAAACACTGAAAACATGTACATGTAGTAATTACGGTAATTTTCCTGTTAATATGGAGCAAATATGCCCAAAATGTGGATATAATGCCAAAAGTATTAAAGCTTACCGTCAATCAACTGTACTATCAATACCAGTTGTACCTTAAGGCATCGATCGGCGCCTTTAATATTTACATTAAAATTTCCGTTATCCTTATCTTCCAGAAGCCGTGCTGTACCTTTTTTTGCTCCTTATAAAACGGATCTGCCATTGACTCGTCCTACAACAAAAATGTGCCTACATGAAGTAGCTAGACAAAATTGGAAGTGTCGCTGGAACTCGGCCCGATTCCTCCTCGCTCGAGATGGCCCTGCCCACTGCCCATCGTTCGCCCGTTAACAAATTAACCTTCTAAATTTTTTCAGGTAGAGTACGAAAAAAAGTAAGTTTTTTAAACAAATTACTATCTCACTAAATCAACTCAAAAAAAGAAAGGAAGTCTGTGGACAGGCTGGCAAGCCTAGCATCGATTAAACCTAATTAAATCTAAACTGCGAATACTGTGCAGTAAGAACGATTTCATGAAGTTGGGTAGCTTTTTTCTTGCGAAAGGGACAAAGAAAAGGACGTTTTAAAGAAAGTAATAAACATACAGAATTGACACAGGAAGAATCCGCAAACAGCTACAAACTTCACTCTCACAAACTCATCTATAACGTGGGACAAACTGGTAAGACCAAGGGCGAAATTCAGTTCATGAAAGAAAGACATCAACACGACACCGAAAGAACTCAAAACAGAGCGAGATTGTAGCCATAGACAGCTGTTTCGCTATTACTGTAGCTCATCAGTATGGAGTAACAGACAGAGAAAGGAGCTCTGTTGGAAAATAACCCACAAATTCTGATTTAAGCCCTAACCTAGAACTCCCAACACGGCCACAGAATCACGCCAAATCACGTGTATCCTGGGGGCCAAGAGTCCAAGTGTCAAGTTGATGTCTCGCAAAGAAAATTATACTGAAAGGATTGGCCAAAACAAACCTAAAGAACATAGACAAAACCATGCAAAAATTACAGCTATTGGATCAATAAGATAGATCAACGGTCCCAGAATACATACGAACATTAACCCCCCATAAAGTTCTAACATCCCTTATATAACTCCCGTATATAAGCCATATGGGTATGTTCCGCCCCACCGGACAGGGTTTTTGCACCGTTTTGGTCAGCTAAGTGATAGAGCAATGCTTATGGCAATTTGGATGTCAAAGGTTTGATTCCTGCTGAAGGTTTTTCCCAAGTAGGAGGTGTTTTTTTTTGGCTGAGGCGGTTCCGGGTTCAGGGGAAACCGTCCCTCCGCCACCCTAAATACAACCATCAGACCAGGACATTTTTTTTTTTTTTTGTATACAAAATTTAATGAAAAAGTGCCAAGAAAGTTAAATTGACGGATTGCATATGACGAAATGCTTACTAGTTAAAAAATTTCTAGAAAATAAGGTAAATAACTACAAGAAATATGATTAGCTGCGAAAAGCCGATTAAACAGTTAATATGAAACATCATACGTCTCCTTGTGGAGACGTATGACATTTCAGACTATCAACAGTGAGCAAAGTTTTGACCCTTCAACTAAAAAGTGTCCTGAATCCAGCCTTGTGCTCTATGATCAATCTTTCAAGGTTCTGGCTCTTCTATTCCCCATCCTTCCTCCAGTGCTTTGTATGCTGTTTGGAGGGCTCCTTCATTCCATCCCACCATCACCGCAAACGCTTCACCGACGATGTATATCTCCTCTCCTGGAAAAGGGCGCTTGGCCCATTCCTCTGTATCTTGACGGCTGACGTTAGATCCTGCCCTTGTGTAATGCCTAAAACATTACGTAAATGGTCGAATTAGCTCCACTCTTTAGATAACACCCGCTCCTTACAGAATCATACGGTATGCAGTGCGTAAGTTTTAAATGAATACAGCATAACATGTAAAAGAGAGGGAGGGGGCGGAGAGGGTATTCCCTTATTAATGCCAAAAATGTGCTGCCCTAAAGGGTAGGGTTTTTGCCCCGTTTCTGTCTGAAAACGGATATAGACTTTGCCTATTTTGGTCTGGAATCGGGTATGGTTTTCGGGGGAACTACGGAAGTGTATGACCGTGTCTGGTGTTTCAATTCCAAATGAGTAAGAAAGAAAGAGAAATATGCGAATTCGAAATGGATTTTAAGAAATCTTTTATGTTGCTGCTCTAATCGAAGTAATGACGACATAATTTCTTAGAGGCCAGGTTTGAAAACGGGTGCGAAAAATAACGTTTTTTCGTCTGAAGTAGGGTCAGGATTTGGAGAACCGGGCGGCATAACCCCCCGAAAAATTCCCAGGAGTACCCCCCGGGTTTTTTCCCCTAGAAAATGGGAGGGGCCATTTTCTAAGGTAAACGTTCTGGGA
Organism: Porites divaricata; assembly: GCA_038088405.1. Classification (NCBI taxonomy): domain Eukaryota; kingdom Metazoa; phylum Cnidaria; class Anthozoa; order Scleractinia; family Poritidae; genus Porites; species Porites divaricata. Next base: position 64,308,036 of record JBBMOI010000001.1, on the reverse strand, counting down.
ACCAGGCTGGAGTCTTAAGGCTACAAATTTCTTTAGGACGTATCACAGCGTAGAGACTGATTCATCCCATTTTTAAGCTACTTTTCTTTCAAGAATTAATGCAGGCGAAGAGTGTTTAACTTCTTAAAGAAATTTGCAAGTGATAACCAAGCAGTCTTTGATGTATCATGTACTGGCGTGCAGCGTGCGGTCTAAGGACACGCCCATTCCATATTAAAAGAAACTGGTTTTGAAAAGTAGTAAGTTTTGAGCACAGAACGCGTCGGTGGCCTGGATAGCCGGTGGGATTGTTATTTAGCACGAGCAAAGTTTTTCGCAGAGGAACTGCAAAGCCTTGCGGAGAATGGGGAGGTCGCTTCTCGCGGCAAAGTCCGTGAGAATGGCAGCTTCGCCGCCAAAACTCTCACACGCTCAAAAACAATTTCGCCAGCTACGCAGGCCACGCGTCGAGGGTTGGCAAAGGTCTTTCTTTTACCTCAGGCTCCTTCTTGTCTTGCTGTGAGAGATCTCTAGCAGGGAATAATTCTTAGTTCCAGTCTGTTTGACCTATAGTATTTACGGGCTTGTTGCTATGAAACTAGATTTTTTTTATAATCGAATCAATTAATTTAATACTTGCCAGCACGCTTCCCAGTACTTGAACTTAACGTCCAGGGGTTCCGGAACAACCATTTCGGGAAACACTGCCTGCACAGCTTTATTCAATTCCGATAGGAATGTGGCTCTAGGTAATTTGGAAAGCTGGCCCCATTTCACTGCGCAGTCGTAAAAATTGTAGCTTAGTTGAATGATTCCTTCACCTTGAGGTCCTCGGCTAAAATGCAAAGAAAGACAAACTTGGCAATTAGAATTTGCGGGATTAGTAACAGGGAGTTCTAACATAGAATGAAGATGACGTGAACCACGGACATATCTTCATTTAAATTTTATTTCCCCCGTTCAAACAATCTTTATTCTGTGTTTCATTTCTTTCACGGGTTAAGAAGACCTCAAAAAATTGGCCAACCTCGGGGGGGGGGAGGGGGGTAATTTGCAATTGCGTAAATTGCTATGAAAACTGCCAAGATCATATCTTCATTTAAATGATAGTGCTTTATCAGTAAGGCAGGAGCCTGTAAGTTGGAGCGAGCAACTTCCATGTACTCGTGTCACAACGTTTTTACGTGCCAGTATATTTTTAGAACGGTTTTGGCGCGAATTTAGAATATCTTTCAAGTCCCACAAACCAGTCAGCAAAACCTACAGACCTAAAAATGAAAGACTTTACGTTTTCCTTTTTGATATCTTACACTTCGAATTTAGACGTGGCGGAGATTCTATTTTCGAGGGAAAAATTGCCCTAAACTGTGTCTAAAAATATACTGGTCTGTAAAAACGCCGTGACATTGGCCTAGTATAGGATTTGTTCGCTCCGAATCCATGGGTTCCTGTCTTGGCTATTTACTCGATTCAAGTGATCAAAGTTTAAAATGGTCTCTTCTAGGGGTCAAAAATAGGTTGGGCCACGCCCAGATTGGTCTCCTTTAGGCGTTTAATTCAAAATTCCGACGAGCATCCCTCTCCTTTTCATTTCGGAGTCTCCCTTCCGGGTTGGGGACCCTCCAATTCGACATAAAGTCGCCCTGGCCAGTCTCAAAGCAACAGCAAAATGGCCAATTTACCTAAGCATCATGAAAACCCTGAAATAAGCCCACCTTGATAAAATTTCACCTTTACTCAGCCAGGATCATCCCAATGAAACTAAAAAATATTCCGCTCGGCTCCTATCATAAAAGGTTACTTTGTCCGCGTTGAGATTACTCACTCATAGCGGGGGATGACTTTCGTTATTTCAGCTTATAATTACCTGTAAGGCATCATATATATCAAACAAGTAGCACTTGATACGTATCTTTTCCAGGTCTTTAACGACATGTTTTGGACCGATCGCGACGTTGCGTTTTCCCACCAAGGATACTTGTAAATCGCCACTGCTTTGAAGCATTTTTGACCAATGATATGTGTAAAATAAGCATGATTTTTTATTTCAAAGGCGATATCACCGTTTATCTCTTTTAAGGGCAAAAATGGGATGGCAACGATAACCTTTCTAGCCGATACAAGGTAATGTTCAGTACGGACTACAAACTTGTCTGGTTCTCCGTCTCTGTAATTGATTGATCTCACAACTTCCTTTGCGTACATTCTAACCCCAAAACGCTTCACAGATTTTGCTAAAGCATCCACAATTTCGGATAATCCTCCTCTTGGTCTAACGTATTCAGATGTAAAATTCATTGCGTTATTACTCTCGTATCTAGTCAGCGTGCTTCTCGCTATATTATAATTCATTTTTATTCCATAAATCAGTTTTAAAAAGGCACATCCTTCACTTCCAACTCGCTGGCAAAGGAAATCGTGGTAAGACGGATACTCTAAAGTTTTCTCTTTGGACATGTTCCTCCAAGCAAACGCAAACATCTGAGAAGGAGTCATGTGAGCAAAGACAGTGGACATCAGAGTGGGAAAGGCTTTTTCCTTGAAGGACTGATGGTTGTCGGCATATACTCCTCTGCCTTCTAAATAATCAATGCTCAAAGGAGGCATCTTAAGCATTGAGATATTGAGCCTTTTCGCTAAGTTTCTGAAAAAGAAATAAACATAAAAGGTTCGTCTTAATAATTTAGCTTGAGTCTGAGGATTTCAAAGTTGATTTTTGGCATAAAGTGAAAGGTAAAAAAAGAAATGCAGCAATTTTTGAAAACTTACAACATTTTCTTGTTAGCTGTGTTTACTCTCCAAGCTCCCATACCTAAAAAAAGGAACACATACTGAAGAATGAACGGTCCCTTGTGTGGATTTGTTTTACAGTTACAGAGATCCAACTCTCCTTTTAACGTTTTCTACGAAACACGTGTTTCATCCGACATCTAAACACTAAGGAAAAAAACTTTTTTCCTTGGTGTTTAGATGTCGGAACCTGAAGGAACGAGAGGCGTTCACTAATAGCTGGATATCGGATCAAACATCACTTTTGAACATTGCTATGGAACATTACGCTGTAAAAAATTTTAATTTGGTTTTAATCAACCCTAACTTTGTTCTTTTGTGTCTGATGTTAGTGAAGGGTTTGAGAAAGAGTTATGCTGGACATATCCTCGAAGGGTTAGTTTCGAAATATAAAGAAATAGTTTATTTCATCGTTCCCCTGTTCTCTTTATTTTCTAAACAATGCATCCACGAGTTCCCTTTAGTTTTTACTTTGATTTGACTTTTGTGTTGTGCAATCTGTTGAATCATCACGCACCGTGCTGGCTTCGCCAGTAAACGTTTCCGATAGAGTTATTACCTATCTAACAAATTTGAGCTTTTGACGTGTGACGGAGTCAGGAAAAGATTTTCATATGAATAGTTAATAATTAAGTTTTTTCTTGGTTTTCATGTTAGCGTAGCTTCACCATTCAATTAATTAAAGTAACACCGCACACACAAACAGCAAGCATAAACTCGCTCGCGCTATTGAAATGAACAACAGACTGAAACATGAAGGGCTGGCGATCGAAATATTATTATATCTCTTCAGCGGTGGCCAGTTAATTCACTTAATAATATTGTATCATTCAGGGTAATGACTCCTTTCGTTGTATGATCGGGAATTATTAATGGCGTTTGTTAGATAAGACTAAAATCCCCCACCCCCTCAAATAGTAAATGATCACATGTTTTATTCAAGTACTTCTTATGATAATTTATCAAGTTCAACGAAAATGAAGTTTCTTACTTAGGCTGACGTTTTGAGCTTGTTTAAAGGCGACGTCATAATTTCTTCCGCCGAACCTTGGATCTTTTTCAAACAAACACACGTCATGTTCTTTCTTCCTTCGCATGAGTGTCTCTGCCATGTACAATCCTGAAATACCACCTCCAACCACAACCACATCACAGGATAATGGGTTCGAGGATGACTTTTCCTCTAGTAGAAGAAAAATAGAAAAGATAGAGTTAATTTGAAGGAATCTGTGATTGGATACAGAAAGGCTGTAAACGCTCGGTTCTGTTCTCGGAGGGCGCACGGAAAGGGAGCCGAGGAGGGTGCAACTCAACAAAGTAATTTACTAGGGGGCTTTGCTACGAGTTAGAATAGAATAGAATAGAATAATTCTTGATTTAAACACGGTAAAATTTATCACGAGTATAAAAAATTTGAAATAAACCTAACTACCCTAAGCAATATGCAAAGCTGTCTACAACTAACCTAACTAAGACCTGTTTTTCATGAATGCCTTGTACACAATAATACTTTAAAAATCAGAAATTTAGATGAGCCAGTCGTTTAAATTAACTTAAAGATTTAGCCTCTCTCATATCACAAGGCAGACTGTTCCAGAAAACTGCTCCGCTATAACTGAAGCTGTTCTTCATGAATTTAGTTTGCGGGAACGGGACAATTGCTTAGACAGTAGCGCGTTTCATATCATTTAACAAATTTAGAGGACAAATATCCTGGAACAAGATCATTTAAAGACTTGTAAACCATGCCATTAGGGCTTTTTGCATTTGAAACCGAGTGCTCAAGTCTTTCCAATGTAGTTGTCTAAATAAGCGGTTGGCATCAGCATCGTATCTAGAAAAGGTTAGAACACGAGCAGCACGGTTCTGAAGTTTCTGTAGCCTGTCAAACAAAGTTTTTCCACAATTACACCAGTCAATATTACAATAATCGAACAGAGATTGAATGAGAGCGTTGTATATACAATGGAGAGTATATAGGCGTTGGAACAAAATCTGTAATTCTTTTAATTGCTCCTATCCCGGAAGCGATCTTCTTTGATAATTTATGGATGTGCGTTTGCCATCGTAGATTTTCATAAATATTCCAAGCGCGATTTTAAAGAGGTAACTTTTTCTATCGGAACAATATCAATCAAGAGCTCGGGTTAGCTCGACAAAGTACTCAATCTACGACCCCAAAATACATAAAGTACGAAAATTAACCCCCCGGGGTGGTACTCTTAAACATAAGAATCCTCACCGGAGACTGATTTTATACCAGAACCCCGCGCGCAAACATCAAACTATGGGCGGAAGCGGACACGGGAGACAATTATGTTAGTTGGGAGAAGATAGTGTTTTGATATATAAATTTTTCGACACCTGTAAATAATTTAGATTAATCTTGACTGGTAGCTTTGCTTGTATATACAAAAGAGAAGCGACATGGAGTATATAATTTAAAATTCCTTGCCAAAAAAACTGTGACCCTCCCCCGGTTGAGAATAAAACAGGTTTGACCCTCCTCAATTTGTAAAAAATTTACTAAAGACCCTCTCCTCCGAAGTCCCAATAAAAACGTACCATCCTATTTTGACAAAAAAGGCACCTCTTTCATATACCTTCCAATTAAAAATTGTACCGTCTTCACTTACCTGCTTAAAAACAGTGCATCTATTTTTTTAAATCCCGGAACTGGGAAAATAATGAACACTATTTCGAGATAACAACAATCAAAGCCGAGTAAACAAACAAACAAACAAAAAAAAAACAATTTTATTACTTTTGTTTATCATTCAAATAGTGTTGAGCAGATTTCCTGATTCTGGATGTAATAGTACTTCAACTTAAAAAAATCCCTATTCTTTAGTTAATTTATCTGAAGCCCGACTGAAAAGTTTCTTAATTATTTTATAGCCGGAACCTACCCATTTAGTCTGGAAAGGACTCCCTCACCCTCCTACTGGGCATATTTTCCTTTCTACTCGGAATGGACTTTGCTTGGCAGTTGTTCATTAGTTAAGTTTTGTCAATTGTTCGCTATGAAACCGCTCAACGTTACCGTTAGTGAACCATACATTTTTGTCAGAACGACAACTTGAAGGACGTATGATCAACAGCATGAAAAACTATGGTTGCAGTATTTCGACTCGGTGGCTAAAACCAGTCTTTATCATTATGACGCAATTCGGCTGGCAATTCGGCTTCCAAGACACAAATCACTGTTTTGTGACAAACAAAAAAATATGTCCCTCAGGCTTTAAAACTGGGCGTCGCGCGTAAGTGGAGCGGACTTTATCCCCACTGCAAAAAGAATGTGGGTTCTTTTTACCACTAGTGAGGAATCTGTAGGGCTTGATAGACGTAGGCAATGGCCGGGTTGTCAGATATTTTTGAGCAACAAATTAATTACTCAGAAGTAATTGTATTAGTAACAACATAAGTAAAAAATCATGCGGTGAGCGTAAGTAGAATCTTTTATTAATTGTATCACTTTTTTGTTATTGTATTAAACATCTCTGGCAGGTAAACGTGCTGCCAGCTCAAGACTTGGTAAACCTAATTAATCCCTCCATTGTTGTCGTACGCCGAGTCACTATTCCATTTCAGAATTACGTCGGGATCATTTTCGAGTTATTTAGGCTCCACGGTCTACGCTATACCAAATCAAGCTTATCACGTCGAGATGAAAAATATTGTGGCCTCGATCGTATGAACACCTGTTCAAGATCGATGCAGCGCTGCTTTACTCCGTCACGGAAACCGCTCTGAAATCACCTTTCTCATTTGTTAATTTAAGTTAAGTTAAGACTCGATTACTCTTTGCTATTTGCAGGTTGTGTACGTATTTTTGAATTTGTAGCTAAGATTTAGAAATTAAGAAAGTTGTTGTTGTTGTTGTTAAAGATCTTTCCGATGTGGTTCGCGTACCGGCGCAAGAGATATTCGGTAGAACATAGAAATAGCCTTATTACGTAACATACGGCGGAGCTTCATGACCTTCGTAGGAGAATTTTATTTATTTATACAGCATAATTTTCGAGTATTAAGTGAAAATGAGTCAATGCGTCAGTGAGAGATAACTAAGTCAAGCTAACTTCGAGTCTATCTCTTATGTCGAGTCAGTGCTTAAAGCCTAACCACCATAGTCGGTCATGTGAATCATAAAAAAATAAAATAAAATAAAATATTTACACTCACCAATGGGATCATCTTTGCCGTCGCAAATCTTGCCTTGCGTTCCCTTTTGTTGAGCTAACATCACTGCTAGTACAATTAAGACAATCACCAGCGAGACAAACGCTAGCAAAATAAGGAATGCTTTTGCTCGGCTCATGAAGTATCCGGGCGTTTCCTTAGGGCTGTATACAGGGTGGTATTCCATTTCCTTGGTGAGCATGTTGCAGGGTTGGATCTCAGTTTTAACAGAGTCCACAAAGATTCCGTCACCGGCAAAACTACAATTACGTGCTGTTCAGTCATCAATGACCGCGTGCAGGGGGTGGGTGAACAAGTGGTCAGAAAGATGCACCACTTATTGTATTTTATTTTCTTTTAATGCACCCTTCCATTGTTTTGAACAGGCTCCCAAGATAGTAGTGCAGTCGTGCAGTAAAAAGTGAAGTGAAAAATGCGCGGGGGCTGGGGAGAGAGAGAGTTAGCGATCTGCCAGGCCTGAGTTGCTCAAAGCATGGTTAGCTTTAACCAATGGTTAAGCAGTATCAAAACCAATACGTTGTCAAGGTATTAAACGCTGGTTAACGCTAACCATGCTTCGAGCAACTGGGCCGTGGGGCCCGTTTCTCGAAAGTCCCGGTAACTTTTCGGGCCCGAAATCAAATATTCAAATCGAAATATAAAGAATAAGAGCGCGATCGAGTCCTGGCTAGCAAACTACTCTATTTTGTTTCATTAACATTAATTGATAGTTTTATCATGTTACATGCAAAACTATTGAAATTGAAACCTCGATCTTTAATATAAACGGAGACAGCTTACCGGGCCCGTTAATTATCGGGACTTTCGAGAAACAGGCCCCAGGGCCGGGTTGTTCAAAGCCGGATTAACATAACCTAGGGTTAGAACAAAATTTGAATTCAGATATGAAAGCTAAAAAAGCAAATTCAGTTTAATTCTTTTTGTCTACATTTTGATGATTAAATACTCTAAATAGAATAAAGAAAATTTGGGCTGGGTATTTGGGTATAGGTGTTCAATAGCATTGCTTAGAGCAATGAGAATGTTTGATAGGAACGTTATTTATATTCAAGGAAGGCAGAGAAGGTAGATCATTGCTTTTGCCTTCTCTTAGCAGTGAAAGGCCAAAATAGCGCTAACTCTTACGCGCCGAAAACGCTTCAAAACGGCCTGAGGCGCGGGCAAACAACAAAGAATACAACAAGGCAATAAGGTAAGTCGATTTTGTTTTTAAAAAAAAGGTAACATTTTTCTCTCTTTTAAGAAAAACCGTTTACATCCCATACAAGCGTAAATAACCGTTTGTAACACAACACCGCTCGCAAGCAAGAGTCACGTCCGCGTTCCTGTAGTGAGCTTGGTCCGCCTGTGTTTAGGGCAGAGACGTCAAAAACCACACCCTGTCCAGCGGCACATCCCTCCGTGCCTTCCGAAATATTGGTCAAAAGATAATATATTCCCGACTGTAAAATCAGCCTTCCTTTTTTGTCTTATATTTTCACTTACTGCTGATTAGATCCTTTATTAGGATCCGGTCCTTCTTTTTTGTAAGCTGGTCCTTGCTTAAAAAATTGAATAGATCTAGAGGACTTGCTACCACCCTATTTTAGGAATTTAGGACCTGACTGAAGCCTGCAGGGCCAAAGAAAACTATTAATCGACTCCTGTTACGAGCCAAACTATGAAGTCAAAGATACAATTAACAACCCAACCAATTGGAATCGTGCATAGGCCTGTCAACATTATATACATTTTTTGAGGTTTTGTTAGTTGACTTTGTTCCGGGGTCTTCAAGGGATGTTAAAATATACTGAGTGATGTTTTTAGGATCGAGTCCGAAAGTCCCATGTAATCTCTTCGAAATATGAAATGTTTACTTGAAAAGATCTCGGCCAATATGAATAGCTGAATGGAAAAGCAAAACCGAGTTACTGTGAGTGTCGACAGGACCCTAATGGCCACAAAGTTAAGGTCGCGCGCGTCGACTGATACGGAAGTGGAAATAATCCACGCGAGAACTTGAGCAAGATGGCGGTGAGTGAGGAGGTAGCTGAAAATTTGTCCGCACTGGACGCTAAGACCGTGGACGAAGGAACAGTTGTAGAGCTGTTAAGAAAAAGATATAACCGTGATGAGGTTTATGTAAGTGGATTTGATTTGCTTAGTCTCAGGTCTCTGAAAGTCGTACGCAATATTTGTAATTGGAACGAATGACCTTTTCTTTTTTGTCGCGTACAGTTTGATATAGACGTCAGCAGGTAAAACACTACTGATGTGCGAACTTGTCCTTTTGTAGATGGCCATCGGAGATATCTTGCTGTTGGTGAATCCATTTAAACCTCTACCAATCTATGATCTTGAGGTAAACTCTAAGTACTTATATTGATATATTGATCGCTGTTTGGTGTTGAATATTTAGCTTTCAATAAGTGAGGTTCATACGTACGGCTGATTTGTTTGCATTATTTATCAACGCGCATTAGATATAATTATGCTTTTACCTAAGGAGGGTCAAAACACATCACCACTTTGCAATCTAAAAGCAGAGAGGCATCTACGATCTAATCGAGGAAATTTTGGGCTGTTATTACGTTCGCTCTAATGAAAAATCTGGTAAATTGTTGGAATGTTTCTGGGTTACGGTTGCTTGATTTCTACTCCAATCACAGCTGAGTTTCTTTACAAATGGAACACAGCGTCCCAATGTTCAAACAGTGATTTATAACTGCACGATCGGTATCGGGTAATTGATTGATTGTGGGTCAAAGGAAATAGTTTTTCATCATGAAGATTTTTATTAACTCAGCTAGGTGTTGAGAGTGGAGCAATGAGGCACTGCAGACTTGCATAATTTAAAACCATAAAAGATTATGGCTGACGTCATTGGTTCTTGAAACAAAAGAGTTTTTTGTTTCAGTAGCTGGAAGGAACATCTAAATAAAGGGTTGTTAATAATCATTTTACTGGAACAAATCAACAGTCATTGAAGCATGTAAAATATTTATCCAAAGAAGAACCGAAATATTTCAGCCATTAACCTCAATGGATTTGACACATTGAGACTGACAGCAATCTCAATACTCAAACAGAGTCAGACTCTAGATCTGTCACTCTTTTTTTCTATAAGAACATATTTTATTAGAATATCGAGGCTGGAATTTGTGAAATTTTAAGAATATTTTAAGAATAAACCCCAGGCTGAGATTTTGAAAAGGATATAATTGTGTGTGGTGAAAATCTGTAAACAATATAATTATATGTTTTCAACTTAGCAAAACTAGCTAACAAAATGAAAAAACTGCTCTAACTATAACTGATACCCCAAAATATTCTAAAACAGAAATGTCATAAGCTTTATACAAGAATATTTTCAGCCAAAATCGGCAGAAAAATAAGAATATTCAGCATGGTCTGGAAAAACAACATTCTTAAATAAAAAAAGAGTGTATCTGATAGAGTCAGACTCAACAATGGACTTACGATGACATAAGACAATTTTTTTTTGCTTAATATGAAATTATTTGTGGGTCTCTGCAACTTTTGATACAATTCAACATCTTGGAGTGTTTGTCATGATGAGTCAAAAAGTCGCATGTGCATTTAATTTAATTCCTTCTTTCTCCAAAATAGTCAATTTTATATACATGTAATTCTTTATCAGTAAATTGCAAAATCCCTGAGGGAACATGTTGCAAGTTTTAAAAAAAAAAGAAGATAATAACAATAATTATTATAAAACAATACACACACAAAACACAGTCAATCAATAAGTGATGGCAGGTTTGCAAATCAGCCAGTCATTTTAGTATAAAAGCATTTGCAGAAGTTTGAGACTTTCAATCAAATCAATAGCTAACTGTTAGGTGTTAGAGAGTCCAATCATATGGGATTTTGAAGCAAGCCCATTAATGGCTTGTTAAGGATTACTATATTCCTCTACCTAGTAATTAGGATACAGCTGCTTTTTGCTTGCTGTACTGTTTGGTTTAATTTTGCAATATTTTGAAATTTAAATAAACATAATGCTAATGACTGAGGATTATGATCAGACTGATGAGGATCAGGTAACTTTTTGTTTATTCCAGGTCATACAAGCTCATCAGCACTCTAAACCAGGCAAGCGACTTTCACCCAATGTATACAGCAAGTGCAAAGATATCCTTAGATCAATGCAGCACTCTTCTAAAAGTCAGTGCTGTGTGTTAACGGGGGACAGTGCTTCTGGAAAGACTGAAAGCCTTAAGCATATCCTGCTTTACATTATCAGTACTAGTATACCCTCTCAACCAAGTTTGAAAGCAAAGTTTCTGCAGGTAAAGCTTTCCAACTTAAAATTTCTGAGAGTATCTGAATTATTATGTGCCAGATGCAAGTCAGAGGCCTCTGGTTTGAATTTTATTAAAATATTTAGATTTAGCCAAGGCCAAAGCAAAGCTCTCAAGAGATGTTTGAATAGCTTTTTTAAAGTGTTCGAACGGATAACAAAAGGGTAATGAACGCTTATCCTCTTGAAACAGCTGATAACTGTTAGTGTCTGTTTTGCCTTTCGAATTCACAGTCACAATATTATTGCTCCTTCTGCTTACATTATCCTTGCTTGTCATCTTCAGCACCTAATCTAGCAACCAAACTTAAATTTTCCATGTCTTTCCAGGACCGATAATATTATATTCCGTGACCTTCCAGGCCTGGAAAATGAAATTCTTAAATGCCACATTTTTTCCTGGTTTTCCATGACCTATATGAACCCTGTTGTAAACTCACACTTGCAGACCAGTTCCTCTCACCTAGCAAAAAAATATGAGTTAATTTTTGAATGCCTTTAATGCTATGGTTTTAAAAAGTGATACTACTGGGCCGAGTTGTTCATAGCTGGGTTAGGATAACCCAGGGTTAGTTTGAAATTTGAATTCAGATATGAAAGCTAAAAAGCAAATTCAGTTTAATTCCTTTTGTCAACAATTTGATGATTGGCTACTCTAAAAAGAATAGAGAAAATTGTCCGAGAAAATGCTTTTGATGAAAAGAAAAAGAGACCCGAGTTAAAATTTAACCCTGGGTTAGCGCTAATCGGCCTTTGAACAACTGGGCCTTGGTATAAAGAGAAAACTGATTAACTCTGAAGCTAGTACATGGAAAAAAAGTCCATGTAAGTGTGATGAGAATATACCTTCCCTGAAATCTCTAAATATTTGAAAAAAAAAAACCGGAAATCAAAGCACTTTGAGGAGATGAGAACAAAAGAACTGAATATGTCTATTTTATTATACACACAAGAGGTAGCAGGGTAAAGGTGCACATGAGCCAAAGGCCCAAACGGCAGAGGCTTATACTGGTTTCCATAGCATGAAGCATGCCTAGGAGTATTACTACTCCCCCCTGGACAGGATGCTGGTCCATCACATGGTTACCCCCGGCAGTATGTCGCCGGTACCCATTTATACACTTCTGTGGGTGAAGAGAGACAAAGTGGAGTAACATTCCTTGTCTAAGGAAACAACACGGCGGGCGAGGCTTGAACCCCGGACCTCCAGATCCAGAGTTTGAGGTGTTAACTGCTTGGCCACACACGCCTACACATATACTATACACACGTTGTTCTCTAAATCTAATCTTTATTGTGCACTTTATCTCAGGTTCAGTTTATACTGGAAGCTTTTGGTAATGCTGTAACTCCACAAAACCATAACTCAAGTCGGTTTGCATTGTACTATGAACTCTTCTTTTCTCCGGAACACAAATTATCTGGAGGTAATTAAGTTTTAAATTTTGCACCAGATATTTATTTCATAGCTGATAAGATACAGATGGTAATAAGATATTATACCATAAGGTTCCAAGTTCATAAACAGTCTCCTATAACGAATATATGTGACCCTATGAATGAAGGAAGTGATAAAAAATTAGTAGATGTTAGCTAATTTCAAAATTACTGAACCAGCCCCCTTCCTGAATGGAAAGTTATGTAAGCAATCACCAGAAACAATTTAGTTATACTTTTAACGAAAAATCCAAAAACAGAAATTAATGGAAATAGCTATATTAAAATGATAAAAACAAATGTTATGTGATACTAGTCCAGAGACAAGTATTATTTTTATTGCAGGTAAAGTTTACCACTACATGCTGGAAAAATCAAGAATTGCTCGTCCGGAAAAGGTGCATAAATTCTGTATTATGTTAATGTACTGATTTGTGCCGTGCCTCCCAGAGGGGGAAGGGTGGGAGGAATGGCATTCTACCCCGGCCCTGTGATTTGCTGTTTTGATCTATAGGAAGTGCAATACTAGATGAAGTGAATCTACTGCAGTGGTTTTACAAGTGTATTATTAAATGAAGCTTTTTTTGGAGTGTGTTAGACCTTTCACAATCAAGTAAGAAGGGCCACATTTAAAAATATATGTGTTTACCAATAATGATTACTGTAAGTACTAAAAGGAGATGGCTTGTGTACATTGCAATACAGGTGGAAATACCTCAACCAGATTTGGTCTTCACAATAGTGACATTTTTTGTCCAAACAAAGTAATACATTCATTCTTCTTTTAACGCAACATTATTTGCAATGGCCACCCCTTTAGAATGGCCCGATAGCACCGACTTACTGCATTCATGCAGGGAATTGTAACTAAGGAAAAGTATAATTTATAGGCAGGCTGTTTGCTTAACTTAATAATCAGTCTCATAACTACCTCAAGTCTTTGTTTTCCTGTACAACATCAGCTCTTGGTATTAGCTATCTTTCAGTGGGTGAAATTCTCCAGCAAGTGCTGTGCCTTTGATCGCTACTTCCCTGCCCAAGGTGGCCATTGTGGAGTTCGCGTTAGCTGCATGTATTATTTTTTTGTCCTTCTTAATTCTCAGGGTGGCAAAAATTTTCATATTTTCCACTATCTCCTGTATGGGATGGATGCCGATAAACTTCAGGAATATTGGTTATCTAGAGACTTCCCTCACAGGTAATGAAAGTAATTTTAGATATGTACACGTATGTGTAATCAATGTGGAATAAGGGAATAATTTCATGCGCGATTTGGACAAAATGCAAGTGAAATTATTCCCTAATTTCACTAGTATACCATTTGATTACCTGTTAATATCACAGGTGACGAATTATGTTAGCAATGGTGAATTTTTGACATGTTTATCCTGGATCGTATCGATCGAGAACTCCGCTCTCTTGAATGTTTAGAGCTTAAATAATTAGTCTTTCAATAATTCAGTGCTAATTTGCAAATTAGCGCTGAAATTGCGTGCCAAATTTAAAATTAAGGAGTAATTCATCATCTATGATATACTGATCATTTTAATTTACTGTAAGTGTTTATGAGATTAAGATAAATACTATATAAATCTCCTGTGTTATTGTTTGGATTTTTAATACCACTATGTATCACCCTGTAATTTCTATAATTGTAAGTTTATTTATTTATTTATTTATTTATTGCCTTCTCTATATGAGTTTTCATTTAAATTTTCATTAAAAAAATTTATGTTCTTTTTCCTCTGTGATTTATGGCTCAGCCACAAAGCATGTGGGCTGCACATATTTTACTTGGAAAAACAAGACCTTTTGGTTGGGGGGTCTTCTTCCCTAACTAAAGGAAAATAAACTGAATCAAATTAACTTCCACAATGCCACTTGAAAATTTGTGACCAAACAGTATCTTTAACTGAAATGTAGCCTGCGAGCAAACTCCCCTGGGGTGCTCTGGCGGCAGGGTGAAAAAGGAGGGAGAGCTTGCAGTCACATCTCAGGAATTTGAATTCAGCCTCCAGTGTCCTCTGTGGCTCCCCGTTGACAGAGCTGTCAGTTTTGGCCAATCAGCATTGAGCAGCAATGAGCACTGAATGTAAACAAACATAGAAACAGCACGTGAAAGATAAATTTCCAACGAGCAAACGAGCCCTTAAAGTTATGGCTGCAGTGAAAAGATGAAACACCAGAAAATTCTTTAGTTCTTGTTTTCATATGTAGGTCTTTGAGTGTGCCAGATCAAAAGGACAAACCACTGCTAATGCCTGCTTCAGCCCTTGACATTGAGACAAGATGTTTTGCAAGCTTTGTGGCATAGGTACCTTGAACTCAGAGTATTGCTCCTCTGAAAGTGTTTTGAAAGGAAGATGTCCAGAACAACTAGTAAATAAATTGCATGTCTCTCCTGCAATTAAAACGGATTGCAAATTGACAGGAATACACCAAACTGAATTTGTTTGTTGCATAAGATGCCAAAATATTATTCTGTCCACTACAATGAAGCTAAAGCAACTAGCAAATAACCCCCCTATAGTGCAATTTTAAAAGCATTAAATCTCTGAAAGAGATCTTCTTGCTCGAGCAATATGTATTCAAAAGAGATTTTCAAAGATTGTATGCCAATGAAGGTAGGTGTCAAGCCTATTAGCTCCCAGGGGAACATTATGTCAGCACCTGATTAAAAATCAGCCAATCAACATCTTGCATCCCATTCTGGGACGCAGAGATTAAAATTTATGAGACGTGAGTGCAAGCTCTCCTTCCCCTCTCCCAACCCCATACCTCTGGCAACCCCAGGCAGGCAGGCTACTGAAGTGCAATATATGTGGTGTCATTGGTGAAGCATAGTCATCACAAAAGAATACTAATTTAATTAAACTGTCTTTGTTTGAAGGTAAAGTTCATAAAGTAACTACATATAATTGCTTTCCTAAAAAACAAGTACTCATAGAATGATTTTACTTAATAACCTGTAAAATAGGTAATAGACTACTTCGCAGTAGTAATTACTCTGCTCTAATTTCATTGTTTTCTTTTGTTCACTTGTAACGATATTTGGCACTAATTGTTAGATATTTTTTCACGGGTTAAGTAAAATCACTCTATACGGTTAACTAGTTTATTATACCGTCATTTCAGTTTTATAAAGAACTGGCATTTTCAATCCAAACCATTTTTTTGCCCAAACAACAAGGTACCTCAAATGCGATCCATCAGTACCTGCAGAAGACAATGCCAGCAAAGAAGCCAAAAGCACGAAGTATTCAAAGCTAATAAGCTACATGCAGTCTTTGGGCTTCTCAAATGAGGTAACTATTTGGGGAATAATATTAGTTTACTCTTGCACATGAAAACAACTGATAGGTTTGGGGGGGGGGGGGGGGGGTGGTCCTACGCACGTTTCACGGACATTTAGACAAGGTAGAAACAACGCATCACGGAGATTTCAGAATTAAAAGGCATTATGTCATGGATTTTGATATCGTATTTTCACCTTTCATGAAAATTAAACCCCTTAATCCCTTATTTTATCAACCACAATTTGAAGTTGCTATTCAAGGGATCTAACTGTCATTCTTGTAAGAATTGTTAATTACAAAAATGGTCTCTGCTAGCAGGGAAGAAGGACGTTTTCTTCCCTTCTGACAAGAGAGACTTGACAGAAATACAATACAGCAGAACTACCTTCTAATCCTTTGCAACCTTGGACAATATCTAGTAAAATCTCTCGTCTGGACAGATTCTTTGTTGTCATTGTTTTTTCATTGAAACTCACTCTCTTCCGGATCACCCTTAGTAACCAGGCAAGTGTTTGAATGAGAGAAAACTGGGACGAAATATTTCGTGATAGTTTTTTGGCACGAGTCGGCACGGCTTTTTTTCAAAACCCTAAGGGTCTGGCTTAGGCCTAGACAGATTGTGCTCGCAAAATCATGAAAAGTTGCTCTTTTTAAAGCCAAAAAGTTGCTAAAATGTTGCCCAAAAACCCAAAAAGTTGCTACTAAAACTTCAAAAGTTGCTACTTTAATATATCAATATTTCATACAAATATTATTAAATATCATCTATCATTGTTCTTTTTGGATAATTGGAACTTAAGAAAGTTCAATATGTTAATCTGAAGTGTATATCTTGGGCACATGTATATTATAAAAGGTTTGCACAGTTGCAGAACAAAACTTAATATATTAAATGCTCTTGCATCTTATAGATGTTTCCTTTTCAAAATTTCAACCACATCACATGTGGTCCACATGTTAATTTTTGTGATTCTTTTTAGACATCAATACAAAGTTGCTCAAGGTTGCTAAAATTGGAAAAAGTTCAAAAGTTGCTCAAAGGTTGCCGAGCACAATCTGTCTGGGCCTAGGCTGGATACGGCACTGGGAATGTCTGAATAAAACTACCGTGGACATAATTTGAATTGATTTTTTAACCGGTTACGACTGATGTGGCCATGTATGAGCTCAGATTATATTATTTGCAAATTCCTAAAATTCTCCGCAATGGTGGCCATGAGAGTAATACTTGTACCCTGTAATTACTGATGACAGTGTTACTGTTTTAACGTAGGAAATCCAGAACATTGTGAACTGTTTGGCATCAGTTCTTCATATTGGAAACATAGCATTTTTCTCAAGAAGTCCAGAGACAAATTTAGCAGTTATCAAAGACCTTCAGCCTGTTCGTTGTGGTAAGATACAGTCGCAGTCACCCTATATAATAGTGACACTGAGCTTTTCATGTTGTAAGATTAAATTATGTCGCTGTTGAAAAATATTTCAACTTCTCCGTTTGTTTTTCAAAACGCTTTAGGGAAAAATCGAATTAGTGTATGTGGACGTCAACAAGAATGATTGTAGCCAAATATAAGAAATCGGCGATTACCCAATTTATCATAAAAAAATGTCGCGCTCGGGTTAAAGTACCCATAACCTCTAAAATGTTTTATGATGGGGACTGAAAAAACACATTTCTACAAGAACTTCTTCGAAAAAATTTTGCAGTTAAACCAAAGGGTATTTTTTTCCTTGGCACACTTGTCCCGAAATTGATCACGAAATTCAAAAACGGGATTTTATGTATGCTTATCCCTTTCATAGGGTCGCCAATATTGTTGCATCTTACTGCAACGCATCGTACTGGCATGTATTACCTTTTAACAGCAGTTTCAGTTTGTGAATTGGAAGGCGAAATATTCTAGAACTCGAAACTTACTTACTTTTATCTAAAGTCATGTGTTCCTTGATTTACGTCATAGTTCCTTTGTTTCCGAGAGGCTTCCGAGAGAAGGCTAAAGCCCCGTGCAAACGGACGCAACATTGTTGGCCAACAACTCCCAACATTGTTGGATGTTACATGTTGCGTCCGTTTGCACACCCTGTTGCATGTTGTTGGATGTTGTTGCGTGTTGTTGTGCAAAGTTTGAAACCGGTCAAACTTTTCAGCCAACAACTCCCAACATTTCTTTTGTTCCGTGATCGCCGAAGCGTAGCGCAACAATGTTGGGTCCGTTTGCACAGTTCTTCCTTCACCGTGATCTATTTCGGGCAATGTCATTGGCTCCGAGGCAAAAATGCCCGTGAAATGTTGTTGAGATGAAAGAAGCGATGGCAGCTTTTTTGGCAGTGACAACGTTGCAATTTCTTGCCACTGTAAGAGATCAAAAAGTATTTTGGTGGAAGTTTTGACGGAGATGTGTTCTCTAGAGAATATAGCGTCCTGGAACTGACGAAAAATCGCAGTAGCATGGTCTGATTCAGTTTTGTTGACGTTGAGATCGCTGGTTTGCATGTGGAAGACAGGCCGAAAAGGTAGGTAATTTTTACTCTCTTTGTTTACTGCATGTTCCGTGCCACCCGGTACAAAAAGAAATTATAAAGTAGTGGAAGAAAAATTATTGGGCTTTGTTTTGGTATATAAATGAGCTTGTACCGAGTGGCATGGAAGCGACAGCTTTGTTAAATGTGTATCCCGTTTTTGTGTCAAAATTCGACTTTAACATTCGACAACATTCGACTGTTGATCGAAGAGCGTATTACAACGCTACCCAAAATGTTTTTGTTGTTTAGTTCGAGTTTCCTATCACGGATTCAACAAAAAAAAAAGTAGAGGGACGGACATTTTTAAGCTTTGTTTCGTTAATATGACTTAGCTTGTATTTTGTTGCTGGAAAAACTATATTTAGATGCTAAATCTCCGTGTGTTTACACTGTGTATGGCAGAAAAATAAGCGTACGCTTGGTTCAACTTAATCTCGTGTCACTCGGTACAAAAGAAATATTCTTAGCCATTGTCTTGCTGTGTAAATTGTCTAGCTATTGTCTGGCTAGTGGATCGAAAGTGGCCGGGTTGCGGCAGTTTTCTAAAGTGCGTAGTTTGTAACGTGATTTTGTCGATCGGTGCACATTTCATTGTTGTTGCACATTATTACAGCTTTGTATGTTACAGAAATGTGAGTTTTATCCGAACTGTCGAATGAGAAAATGTGAGAGTGTTTTCATTAAAATGCTTAGACCGTCTTGGAGCTACAGTTCGATAGGTCCAGCTGCATTTTGATTTGTAAAAAAAATTCTGTTTACAATGTGCACAACTGCTTGCAATTTTATAATTAAAGGATCGAAGTTTAGATTATTTTGCTCATAAATTTGGCTTGGGATTAGACACACAACGAGTTACTTGTTGCTTTCCTCGTTAGGAACCGCACTTACGGACATGATTTCCCCCGTGTACAATTTTTTAGTACTAAATTTGTACACAAAAGGCTTTCAGTGGGGGTGCTTCTTTGCTTGAAAATTGGATCCTGGAAGGAGATGAACAGGGTAATTTTTCTGTGAATGCTTTTGTTTTTATATGCATCGTTTTTGGCTGAAATTTTTGGGGAGCCAAGTTATAAATGAATGACAGAGTTAACATGCTATTAGGTATTCAAAAGTTCTTTCCAAGAAAAAAAAATCATCACAAATTAAACTTACAGGAGTTTAAAGCTTAGGTAAATGAAATTTTCGTTGGATCATGTTGATGAATGATTGATGAATGCAGTTGTGTGGGATGTGCAGTTTCCAATTTTGATCTTCTGTCAGAATTATGAGAGAACACTCAGAGATCTCATTCAAAAATTATAGTTTCATTGTAATTATCGTTTGTTTCTATTCCTATAAACTTCTCATCAGGTCTACATTTTGCATGAATTTAATGTGATATATATTTGAAGTGGTTGTTGTTTCACAGTGAAGTAGTCAGTTTCACTTTGTTTTTTGATTTGAAGTTCAGTTTCTTCTTAGTTGTTGGCTAAGGCAGTGTTGAAGTATCTGACATGTTAACATACTTTACTTTTTATTTCTCTTCAGAAAAGATTGATTGATCCTGCATCAAACAAAGTGCAGCCTCACAAACAAGATTTTTAAACGAAAAAATGTGTACTCAAGGAAAGCACATGTCCCTGACAGTGTCAATAAAATTTATTTTTGGAAAGATCTGGGTTTTCACTCCTTTGTAGCACTTTAGACTATGTGCATCACTTTTTTAACCTTCATGTACTAAAAAAATATAATCAGTATTTTTTCCAACTAACACTTGAATCAAAGTTCTCTTCTTTTAAAGTATAGTATTTAGTATTGCCCTTATTTTAAAAATTTCATTACCTTTTGCAGATCAAGCACAATAACCATTGAAAAGAAAAAAAGCCTTGCTCGGTTAAAGACGGCTTTAAAGTTTTGATATTAAAATTGCACCCGTTAACAATGAAAAGACTGAATGCAGACACTAAAGTTCATTTACCTCTTGTTCAATCTTTTTTTGTAAAACTGGAAAGTGTTGCTGAAGAAAAAGTATTTTTGCTTTACCTTTTAGGGAAAAAAATAATAATAAAATAACTACCAGGTGTCTAAGCAATTTCAAAGGACCCATAGTGTCTTATTTATCTGCTGCATTAAGCTGTGAACAAACGCTGTTCTTTCTGGTGACCCTGCTTTTTTCAGAAACATTGTTGTCCTTCGTGATCCGAAGTTGAATCCCGAAAACCGGCCAAATCGCGAGCATCGCAGGAAACGAATCCCATAGGAATAGGTGAAAAAGGATAATAAAAAGTCTAGGCTATTCTAAAAATATCTGATGTGCATTTGCAACTCATATTAAGCCGCAATTAACCTTCTTTCCACTGGAATAAATAAAGTATGGAGGTATTGCCGCCATTTTGAATTTGGCAATCTCACGTGGTCGGGCGACGACCAATCAGACATTTTTCGCCGGTGAAAGTTCTTCCAACATTGTTGGGGCCACGCACGCTCATTACGCATGGATTACAAAGACTTATGGGTTGTATTCTTCCCACGATGCACTGCAGGTCCCAAATTGTTGGGAGTTGTTGCATCCGTTTGCACAAAATTGTTGGCACAACAATGTTGGGAGTTGTTGCGCCCGTTTGCACGCAGCCTAATACGCGGTGTGTTAAAATGGCGGCCAATTTGAACTGTTTAAAATTTAAAAAAGGTGCCAGACGTGAGTGAAGAAAAGAGTTCCAGAAAAAATGTTCTCCAGGTGACCTTCTGGCGTACATGCTTTTCCAAATTAAAAAAATGTTCCACTTAATTTTTTTAATTTGACGTTATTATTATTCAATTTGATATAGATGTCATGACACAGAGACGTTCTATTGCGCTTTTCGATATTCAAAGTATACAATTAGATTTGCACTATTTCGTCTGTAACAGCAATTAATATTTTATTTCCCTGTCAGCTGGAGCACTTCTTGGTGTATCTGCAGAAATACTAGGAGCAGCACTAATTACTGGAACGGTCTATCGTAAAGGTAGTATCACAAGTGTAGTTGTTAAAACAATTCTTTCTATCCTTCTATAATGGGTTTACCTCGGTGTAAGAACCTGTGAACTTTTTCTTTGTTTTGTACCTTTTGTTTTTCTAGGTTTTATTGTGTTGACTTCTTTGTTTTCTTTGTTTTACGTCACCGGTGAGTTTAACAGGTTCTTACACCGAGGATGAGCCTCTATAATTGTCATATCAAGATATAATTAAATACTCCCGCGTTCAGTTGTAACACCTGTGCCTTGCCGTGAAATATCCCCTATTATACTACTACATGAGAATTTCTGCAATTTGATTGGCTTAGAGGAGTGGCATTTAAGCTTAATTTGAAATACCCACATGTGAAAATTACAAACCTTTTTTGGCTAGTAGTATAAACAAAGAATAGCATGATTTGTTCCTGATATTTGCCGTAAATACCACTCGTGATATTTCAAAATTGTCTCAAATTTCACTCGCCTAACGGCTCGTGAAATTACGTATAACAATTTTGAAATATCACTCGTGTTATTTATGCAAAATATCACTACAATCAAGCTATTGCCTATACTAATAGACAGGTTAAGCCTCACGTTTACGTCAAACGGCAAACGCGAATTTGTACCACGTGACCAGGTTTCTCATTTGGTCAGCACTTTTTAACATCTGTCGAAAGGCCCTTGGACACCTTATGAAGTTTACACAACGTAGTATTCCCTATCGTTTTGGTTTAGCCGGTTAGGCACTACGTTTTACAGATTAGGGTTAAGCACTACCTTTACACTGATTAGGGTTAAGCACTGCCTTTACACTGATTAGGGTTAAGCACTGTTTCGAAACTGGTTAGGTTCCTTTTTTGGGTTGGGGTTGATGCTGTGTACTTTAATCTACCTTGTGTAAACTTCATAAGGTGTCCAAGGGCCTTTCGACGGATGTTAACGAGTGCTGACCTTCTCATTTACTTTTCGTTTGCTGTTCGTTATTTCTACACTTAAATTAGTAGCTTCGCGCAATTTTTATTCGTAAGAATTGTTTTGAGCATTATTTATATGCCGCTCTTTTTCTATTTTGAGAAATTCTTAACTTGAATCTAAGATATGGTCCAAATATTAAGGACAAAGCCAAAGGTTTAGTCTGTATTAGCAAGTTAATTTGCGTGGTCAAGAGAAGCGACAGAAATGAGTTATCGCTGTCGTGCTAGAACACGCTTGGTGCATTGTGCAAACCATGTGGTAAATTTCATTATCATCATCATCCGACATCGCCATCATCATCATCATCATCGTCATCATCTTCCTTATCATCTTAGCATCATTTTATCATCATCTCTTTCAGTGTAAAATTCTAGTTATTGGTCTTGACGTAAACCCTCTCACGAACCAACATCATTTCACATTTATTACAGTAACTATTTCAGTGGGGGTTAGGGGTGCAGTTGTTAGATAAGAACCATTATGGCTCTTGATAAGAACTAGTAACGTTTCGATGTTCATTTAGTCACTTGTATGTTGTCAGTGTTTGAGTAGGCCAACTCAAACATCGTCACATCCCGTCATGAGTACCTTGCGAGCAGAGTCTCCTTCGATCGCAGGGTAGTCATGGACCTCGTGTACAGATTTTCAACAAAGTCAACAAACTGAAGCTAGCGGTAAACCGTTTCTCGCAACAGCACTTTAGTCGACATTATTGTTTGCGTACGAAATTGGGCGTTTTTAGGGGAGATGCAGACTCGGTAACATTGTTGCGCACCTTTATGTAGATCCCGATTCTACTCAGGTGGAGCTTTTCAGATTTTGCGCGTGATTCTGAAAGAAGCATTATCGTTACAGTTTTAATTAAGTTAGAGCGATTTTCGTATGACCTTGAAAAAAGGTTTCGGTAAGTGTTCGTTCTTTGTTTCATCAGCCAATGGATGAAAAGATCAAAACATGGCCTCTTTGTTTTCCCGCCAAAGAAACTCTAATATGGAGAAGGCATTGTTCGATTGGCCAATCTTGTTGTAGTATGACGTCAAAGCGAAGTATCGGTTGATTTCTAGAAAGTTCTCGGGCATGAAGTTTTTTCACCTGAACGTTCGCTTAACCAATGAAAAGCCAGGCGCGTTTGTCTGTCTGTTCGATAAACCAATCAAATCGCTCTATTTCCGTTCGTTTGTCTTTTCTGTTTTGTTCGCGCGCTTTCATTTCAAGGTCATACGAAAATCGCTCTACTTGATCCGCTTTTGCGCTCGGTTGCATCGGATATCCGGGCTAGCGGGGAGTAATAGAAGCGTTAGGTGTCTGTGACCTACGACTTTTTTCATTTTTGTCGTTGTTGGGTTTAAAGGACAGAAAGTTTCAGTTCAAAAGACTGTCGAATCAGCAACAGAAGGACGAGACAACCTGGCAAAATCACTGTACAATCTTTTGTTCAGTTGGATAGTATTGAAGGTCAACAGCTCCCTGAAGGAAAACAGAGAAGACTTTAATAGGTAAACACATTGCAAAGTAATCTACAAAGCACAGGAAGGAGTGTTCACTGGTCAAAGTTGGGACTGAGGGTCAGTTCTGTTTCTTTTTAACCAAGCGGGAGAAGACAGGGAGACGCGCAAATTAAGGCATGGGGTGAATGAAGCGATTGGAGGGGTCCACTTTGAAGCTTTCCAATGCGAGAAAGGTAGCTTCGTTAAATGAATAGACTATTATCAATGTGAAGCTACGTTCTCTCATACTTCTGCCACGGAAAATCAACCTCAGTTAATCGTTTTTCCAATTTTTTGTTCATTGTTCTTTGGCTATGCTTGGCCAGATTGTTTTGTGTACAGTAGTTGTGCAGGAGATGAATTTTCAAACTATTTTTCCCTGTTGTATTTGAGTGCCCTTGTTTTCTCCGAAACAGATCAGCATCATGGTAATAGGGTTACGATGGTGTCATTTCAGGCAAAGTTCAGGTCCTTCACTGGGATTGCTAGATGTCTTTGGATTTGAAAGAATGGACGTTAATTTTCTCGAACAGTTGAGCATAAACACTGCAAACGAGCAGCTGACGTATTTTTACAACCAACGTTTGTTTGCTTGGGAACAGGTACTTGGTTTTATATTTGTAGCAGAGAGACCAATCACATCAACGCTATGGAATTAAATTGAGCCAATTAGGTGTGGCCTTTTCAAGCGCGGGAAAATGGTTATAATAGTTGAGAAAATTTCGTGGTATTTTGTTAGCCTATTAGAATGCGTAGAAGCAGTATATGCAGCCACGAAAATTATTTTCCACACGTACACTCCAGAAAGACGACATTTCAGCCTTTTATGCGTTTTATATGTGTTAGCAATGCGCGATGAAACGAAAAAACCCAGAAACATATACAACTTAGAAAAAAAAAAAAAAACTGGAGTAAGAAATTCTGGTCATTATGTTTGTAGCTAGGCTTGTTAAGAGTTGCTTGAGATCTTACACTGAACATGAAAAACTGTTGTGCAAATACTTGAATAATTTTTAATGTGCTGTTTTATTGACGTTTTTGTAGGCTGAGCTTGAAGCAGAAGGCTTGCATGGTATTAAGATACCTTATCTTGATAACAAGAAAACCGTGGAACTTCTGCTTAACGTGAGTTGATGAACTAAAATCTGGAAAGAATTCTTAAATTATGGTGAAATCGCTTCTGTTCTGTTCAGTTATCGAAAGCAAGACAATTGTGGAATTAGAAAATTAGTGAAGAGTTGTCGTAAGGTACGGTAAAAAAGGCAACAACAACTTGCAACTTGTTTTGCAGCATTGCTACAGAACGAGTTGAATAGCGATGTTGCGCATTTTACTAGCTACGTACGTTCAAACCTGTCCGCAAGTTGTAATAAATCACCTTGTTGCAGGCTGTGAAAATTTTTTGCAGAAAGGAGAGAGTAGTTGTACTTTTTTCAACAAAATTTGTACATGTTGCGCGTTGTGCAGGCCCAGGGCAAACTTGTTTTTGCAGCAAGTGACGTAACTCCCGCGTAATTTTATGTAATCAGAAGTCAGTATTCTGGCACCTTGCAACAATCTGATTTGTTGCTAGACAGGTTTGATTCGTGGGCGGTAAAACGCGCAACATGGGTGTTTAACTCGTTTTTCAGCAATGTTTCAAAACAAGTTGCAAGTTTTTGCCCGTTTTACTGTAGCGTTAAAGGGAGAGGGGATCTTCCCTGTACTGCTAATAATAATGCGTAAAGAAGAAATCAACTTGTCGACACTTAAACTGTATCGCTACTTAGAATCTCCTGTATCAAACACAAACTCTAGTTGCAAAAGTTTCAAAAATATCGTTTTGCAATAAAACATAAACAAAAAAGCGTTGTAGAAGAGTGTTCACCGCATATACATAACCGTCGACAACAGAGTTGATCCGCTGAGTCTGTGAAGGAATGATTGCATTTTGTGATAAATGGATTTTTAAGTCGTCGCTATATCATATAAGCAACAAAATTTGTTTGCACGTCTTACTGGCCCAACCGTAAACTCAGAGTCTTGCAACAAGTGACGCACCCCACATTTATTGCACGATTCCCGCGTAATTTTATCGAATCGGAAGTCAGTATTCACGCAACTTGCAACAAGCTGATATGTTGCGAAACAGGTTAGTGGTGGTGAACGTTGGTGGTAAAACGGGCAACATCGCTTTTCAAGTTGTTTTGCAGCGATGCTGTTAAACAAGTTGCACTTTCTTCTTTTACCGTAGCTTTAGTGCAGTGGGTTTCGGCGGCGCTCGTCTTTGATATGTTTGATCCTCTTTCCTTTGTTTTTCAAGCCACCTAATGGATTGTTACCACTGCTGGACGATGAGAGCAGGTCCGTACAGGCCACCGATGCAGGATATGTGAAGAAGTGTGATACTGTTCACAAAAAACACCCCAGCTATGTCGCTCCTAAATTGGCCTATCCTGGCTTTACCATTCGGCACTATAGAAGTCAGGTTAGTAAATCTTGGAATCAATACCCTTCTTTTTCTAATATTAAGGCCGTTTCTGAGTTCTTCTCTCCGCACATGACATTCTTCGTATTATTTATTGCTCAGAGAGTATTTACGTGATTGCACGTCGATGTAGTTGTCTCTCATTTCACATAATGTGACATGCGCGATGGAATCTTGGGCTGCCAAGACTGAAGAGTGTCGTAAGAGTCGCGACCGGCGGCGCGCGTTTTTATTTGGTCTAATTCATCACCTATCAAGCTTACGCCTGACCGCCGCAACCACTGTTCAGTGTCTTTTTTTTCACTTTCAGGTGACTTATGTAGCTTTAGGACTCCTCAACCACAACCGAGATTTGGTCGGTGCCTCCGTTCTGGACTGCATACGAGGTAAGGCATCGTAATTTTTGCTCACACAGTTTAAGCTCAACAAATGTTTATAATCTTGTAATGCCGAGTTAACTTTCGCTAAGATTTCTGGGATTGTTACGGGTGACGCGCCGGTCAGCTATTGGCCATTTTTTTCCTTGCCCCCTATAACAGTCCCAGAAGTCTGTGAAAGCTAACTCGTTCCAGCTTCCTTCTCGTAGCTTAGGCCTCTTCCACACGAATCCGCGGCCGGATATTTTTGAAACCGCATATTTTTTTAGTCCACTTATGAATGAGCGGATTCACTGGTTTCGTCAGTTTCAACAGAGGGCCGATTCGTATATATAGAGGATATTACACGGTGGCGCGAAGATATGAATTTTATTTTCGAGTGGCAAAACAATATTTTACGAACGAGCGCAGCGAGTGAGTAAAATATTGTTTTTGCCAAGAGAAAATAAAATTCATATCTTCAAGCCGCCGTGTAATGTTCTTTTTATTATATAGACAAAAAGACATCGATAAAGTAATAGAGGGAAATGACCGAAATTACGTCATCGATAAACTCACTAGTGAGATTATGGAAAATAAACCACTCGGGTCCCGGATGTAGCGTTTATGAATTTTACGAGTGGTATATTTCCCAGTAAAACACTCGTGTCTATATAATAAATATATATATTTAAAAAATATTTGGTTTCAAAAATACATCCGGATTCGTGGTGTGGACGAGACCTCTTTTAAGTTGGTGTAAGGCTACTTTGTGCTAGGATGTTATCTCCCTAATGTTGTCTGGATTCTGTTTACATGTGCCACGCTGGTAAAATTCTTAAATCTCCTTTCTGCTGATCTTCTTTTTCAAATTCTTGGTTAAAAAAATCTTTCCCCCTTTAGGTAGCGATAGTGAGTTCGTCAGCAGACTGTTTTCCGCTAAGTTGTCTGGAACAGGTTCTCTTGCACTGCAACCTGAAAGGTATGGAGGGAATTTACTCACGTTCATCTGAGCCTGGTGCCGTTTTTTACTCTACGCTTGCACCTGCGAGCTGTTTCTTATATCTGTGTTCTGTTCCTTTTAGGTTGCTGTTGCCAGATATTTTGATGCAAAATAAAATGAATAAGAGGCAAGTGAAGTGCATAGTTTTATAGCGAATTACATGCACATAGTAGTGGTTAAGTTACTTGTCTACCAACGCGACTCGTACATGGCTTTTAATTATTCTTGTTTGTTTCCCAGGAGACCGACCATAAGACATAAAACTGCTGTGTAAGTATACAAACGATAACACTGTTGCTACAATGGAGGTCAAAAGTCTTGGGACACTAAAGACGAGAAGACTTAAACTGACCCCCTCTCCCCTTCACCCCAAAGCAATGTTGTATTTTGTTCACCCTGTACAGTTTACCCTGTCCCTTAAAAGTGGAGGGGAGGGGAGGGGAGGGCCATTAGAGACATCCGAACTATTGCGAAAGTGGATCTGTGGCCACATTTGCATATTTGATATATTTCCGCTGTGGAAGGAAGGTTTTTTCATAACTGTCCTATGGATGTTTGGTCTCCGTTATACTTTTTCAGCACAGAATAAGGTAACGTTGAAATATCGGGCAAAATAAATCTGCTTTAAATTATATTATACTGAGATCTGCGCTACTTTCTAAAGCAATGCCGTCGTTTCTCCTCCCACCCCCTCCAAAAAAAAGGAGTTACCCTTAGGTTTGTTAGTTTTGACAAGTTGTACCATTTATGGCATTTTCGAGTCAGTGGACCGATATTTAGTGTCCGGATAAGACAATTAAGATGTCGACATCTGCCAGGCAATTTTAACCTTCCGCTTTTGTTCTTATCGTACCATGCACGCGATGATCTGTATCTTCTCTTCTCTTCTCCTAAAACCCTGAAAAAACACAATGCGAGTTTCAAATAATGATCTTCCGCTATTAAGATACTTTCGCTGCTCCACTTTCTGATTGGCTGAAAGCTACTTGCCCCACTATGTCAACCTATCACAAGCTCAAACTAGAACCAACCCGTATTTGCTTCGATATCTAATTGGTTTCTTTGACGCATATTGTAATTGGTTATGGTTAAAATACTTTGGTTTTGAATATCAAAACTCGCACTCAAATGAAATCCGCTCTTTTACGTACTGTTTTTATGTAGTGTGCAACATTTGGCGAGTAAAAAGAAGGGGCAAGGTACTACTGCCAGTGTCCTGACGATTGCAACGCAGTTAAGGGTAAGTTTACTCTGTGACGTGAAGTGAAGTGACGCCTTTATTTATAGGCGAATCTTTGCTGACGTCATTGCCAATGACCTCATTAACATACAACTTAACTCATAGAAGCCATGACCGTATATATGAACTAAATCCAAAAGTTGAAAGAGCTGATCAAGTTGAGCAATTACACTTATGTCCAGCCAGGTTTGCATGCAGCAGCAAAAATTGCAGTTTTAAGCTCTTTGCAAGCAATATTGAAGGAAATATCAGCCTTAAAAAACTGCGAAATTGATGGGTGGCAAAAAAGTTAATGAGCCATACTTTCTCTGTAAAATTTTGAGTTCTTAGAAGAGAATTTCTCCGAAACCATTTTGTATTGGGCTCAAATTTTCAGCGATAACTGAAACTATTATGCCTTTCAATATTCAGAGTTATTATATTATTAGCGTCCTCAGATAGTGATAAGCATATGTTAATGAGGCAAAAAGTGTAAACAAAGATTCACCTATAGTGGGCAACACTTGACAGTTATGATCTAAAATGATATACTTGTGGCCCTCTGTAGAGAATCAAGATTTTTTTTTGGCCTTTCATCTCATTTTTTCGCATTTATGCCTTCTGGCAGATCTGAATTCAAACTATTAATCCTGGGACGCACTTAATATCAATTCCCCTTTCCAGAAAACTACCAGGAGATTGGGTGCAAGCCTTCGTCACAACGACTTCTGGGATCATTTATGTTGACAAGCGTTACTTATGATTGGTCTATGGATGCCTTGAATACCATCGACCAACGATTCCAGAAGTCACTGTGCCTAATGCTTGTATAAGTATTTGTAGTGTGGGGAGTAATGGTAACGGTTTTTCTCAACAAAAGACACTTACCACTGAAAACAACGGCCACTGTCCTTAGGATTAAGTGCCCCCAGTAAAACAAATGTTGGCGAGGTAAACACTGAACACAGCTGCTGATCACAGATTATGTAAGTTGTTAAAGACATTGCTTGCAGTTCTATTACATTCATCATTTGTCCCTAGATCAGAATGAACTATTTGAAATCGTCGTTGCAGCAACTCTGGTAAAAACTTGGATGATCTATTCTCTTACAGAAATCTATCGCAGAACTTATGGAGAAGGTTTTGTCCTGTGATGTACATTTTATCAGGTTTGTATGTATGTATGGTACATGGCTCTAGAAGACAGATTTTACGTAAATTTTTTGACAACTTTAACCCTTTTGTTCCGCCCATGAAACCAGGTGTATCAAGCCTAACCGACAGCAGCTGCCCAATCAATTCGATCCTGATCTTGTCCTGTCACAAGTGAGATCTTTGGCTGTGGTTCAGACAGCGCACATCAGAAATCTTGGGTATCCTGTGTGGCTCTCATTTGATGCCTTCATTGAAAGGTTTGGTCCGTTAGAAGTACTACCCATTGGAAAACACAACTGTTTTACTCTGAAATTAGACTTTAATAATCTAGGCTCGTCACACGGAGAAACTGAAATCTCCGTTTTCA
>JBBMOI010000001.1:64127500-64272500 GCA_038088405.1 Porites divaricata | reverse complement strand
GAGTTTTCTGTAGATCGCCCTTCAATTATCATTGATGGATCAAACAACTATTTTGATGTGACAAGGTATACTATAAATTGGCGATTTGAGATCAGCAAAAGCAATTTCTTTCCAACCAGGTGATCTGTGACGTCACTGCGGGGGCCTGGGAAAAGAAATTTTAATGCCGTATCCCATAAACCAAAGCTGACGGGAACAGATTGAATTGAATTGAATTGGTGCGCGCGTTGGTTGATGGGATACGGCATTAAAATTTCTTTCCCCAGGCCCCCGCAATGACGTCACAGATCACCTGGAAGTCAGTGGTAATTCAATGATTTGTTGTGTTAGACAAAAGAATATCCCAGGCGCCACTTGCACTTTCTTCGTATGGAATCACTATATTACACTTATTTATGGAAGTTTATCGAGGTGTCCAGCAGCTTAAAAATCCGGATTGAAAACATTAAGAGCTCCCCAACAATAGGGACTTTAAGGTTCAACGACGCGACGGCAATGATAACGTCGCTTAAAAAGTGAATTTGCGTTCTTTCAGTCTTTATCGCAATTATTCCGACCCACTTACTTTGTCAAATGTAGGCGAACCCTCCTGGAGTTGAATTTCTTTGGGACCACATCCAAGTCAGAAAGAGAAATGAAATTTCGTCGTTGCTTGTTTACGTCACGGTCCTCCATAAAACGCGAAATTAGGCATTTTCACGTCGCAGTCGTACAAAAACGGGCAAAGAAATTTACAAAAAAGAGTGATACACGTGCAAAGTTGTTGACGTTCTCGTTGCCGTCTGCGTCGTTGGATCTTAAAGTCCCTAAAATCTTTTAAAACGACGATGGTTTCTTTCGGAAGACAAAGGAATATTGCATGTACACGCCTCTTGCATTTAAGCAGACCCCTTAGTGAGGGTTCGCCTTCCCTCCTTTTGGATCCCCGAAACAAGAGTAGGTTATTTAAGTGCAAGTACTGTAGTTGCTGTATGATGTATTCGTGAACGTTTACAGAAGTCAAACGCCAGCCGGTCCCTGTTGGACTGGCGGACTAGCAAATTATCCCTGAATTTTCAACTTGTGTTACCTTCCTAAATCCTTAATTTTGTAACCTAAAGTAAGGATATCATTTTACACTTCATAACGCCAGTTCGGCGTATTAAGAGTCTGTTGAAGATTTGCTACGGGGAAAAAGTCCTTATGATTGCTGATTCGCTCTTTACAGAATCGGTCTGGAAGCTCTGCCGCCGAGTTCTGACTCGAAAGTTAAAAAGGTGCGAGGATGCGTTGGAAAGGTAAAGACTTCCCATTCTTGTTATTGCTGAGCTAATGAAAAACTAAAACCAAAGAAACATAAACAAAAAAGACGCGCTTAATTCGAAGTGAAGTTTCACTCAAGGATATGTCACATCACGAACTACCAGACACAGGCGCATAGCATGATGAACTCACACAGAATCTCTTTACGCAACATAACTGATATCCTTTTGTTGATGGAAAAAAACGATTCTTGGTTTTTTGATCCGCAGGGTGTGGAGATTATTAATGATGACGAAGGAAATGTTTGGGCAACTCGAGGAAGTAAAAATGCTATCTTTGTTAAGGTAGGCTAACAGCACTTACATCCCGTTGTAGTAGCTGTGGTGTGTTTTAAACTTGTTTCAATGTTTTTTGGTTTAATATTAAAAGATTTTATTCACTAATTTCGCTAACCAGCGCTTATTGGCTTCCTGTAATACCGTAAATTAGTAATTTTTGCCACCATGCTTGTACTTCTGGGCAGCGAAAAGCATCCTTTCAAATGGGAGTGGCCCAAGTATAGCTGAGTTTATACCTGCGCGTATATAGAGACAAGGTTCGTAGAGTCTTGAAAAAGTCTTGAAAATTGCCCAGCAATTTACCAGACCTGGAAAAAGTCCGGAAAATAAAGATAAAGTCTGGAAAAATGGTAAAAAGTCTAAAGATTTGCAACTAGAGGTGGCAAAATTGACAACAGCTCAATACACGTAGGCTACAAAGACCATGAAACTATGACCCTGATTAAGCGTTTCATTTAATTTTTTTTAGGGTCATTTCTTATCCAACGAAGTGGTTGCTTTAAAAGGTGCATTAGAAAAAGATGCTGCGATGAAGGTTGGTTGAAATAGCTATCACATTCCACACATTTTCAAGAGATACTCAGTCTCTAATATTTTTACACTCAAACTAAAAGTTACTGTCAAGAAGAACGAAAAAGGCTGCGACGGATATATTCTAGTGGGTCGTTCTTTCTTTGGCTCAATGGAAAATCTTCATGGTTTTGCGAAAGACAAGTAAAGCGCCAGATATCGCAAAAAGTAAAGAAAACAGCTACAACAACAAAAACCACAAAGAACTCCCTGAAAAAAATTGGTTTGCGATTGTACACCATGGTCTTAAGACGACGCAAGTTACTACATTGATGCTAGA
Source organism: Porites divaricata (assembly GCA_038088405.1). Taxonomy (NCBI): domain Eukaryota; kingdom Metazoa; phylum Cnidaria; class Anthozoa; order Scleractinia; family Poritidae; genus Porites; species Porites divaricata. The sequence goes on along the minus strand of JBBMOI010000001.1, from coordinate 64,270,070 downwards.
GGGTCTGGTTTTCTTAGACATTCCTCCATTTAAGACAAGGTTGTCTGTTTTAAATGTGTTTCCCTCCCTTTGAGGAGGGGGGGATGGAGTGGTGGAAGGAGTGTGCGGGAATGTTGGGTTGCATAGTCGTCTACTAAGAATTAAGTGCAAACATAATTGTTTAGTGTCATTATTTTTGTCGTAGGTGTTTGATTGGGAATCATTCGCGGATTCCGTTCGGTATCACTGCCTCCATTCTAAGAATTTTGACCACAAGATAGAGCAATTGGTCTTGTCAAGCGCCTCCATCTTTTTCAGCTTTGTTAAAGATGGAAAAGAAGATGTTAACACGCCATGTTGGGTTCAGCTCGATGTTCTGGAAGCTTTTCACCAAGCACAAGGTAGTGTAAGCCGTTCCGATTGCATTCTCTCATATTCTCGCAAAGTAGAAGCTGTTTTCGTTGGTGGTCTATTTACGTTGCTCAGTGACTGAAATATTTAACTTTTTCGTTCATGCTGAGCGAGCCTTTGTTGTACTCTTTAAGGTTGCGCGCGGGACTGGGTCCGTGTGGTGTCGAAGCGCATTATGGGACTGTTAAGGCGGACTTATTTTTACCCAGTTTCTTGCCAAACAAAGAAGAGCTACAATGTCCTCTTAAACATTCCCACTGTGCTGACTGTACAATAGCCTACGTTCGATATATCAAAATTCTAACATGACTCCGAGGCTTTCTGCTCATTTTACTATATTTGGTTTGGCTTTCTTTGTGATCAGTTCTCCTTTGGGAATTACGAGACAATGGAGTCGTGAAAAATTTGAAATTTTGACCCTTAAAGCCTCAGATTCGTGTTAGAATTTTCAGTATATCGAACGTGGGCTAACAACAGCAACCTATTCTCAGGCGCTATAGGCAAATTTCGAATTTCCACAATTCATAATATACTTGGCTCCGAGGCTGAGAGGAATATAACAAATGAAATGGATTATTTATCCCCCTAAAAATCAATGTGATTTCTCTTTTGTTTTTTACCCCAATGCCTCGGAGCCAAGTACGAATTTTAGGAATTCGAAATTAGCCTATTTCAAAATGTCTTATGTAGAGTTGTGATTCCATAACAAAAGCTATTGCCCGCTGAGTTTAGGAGATAAAATGACTTTTAGTGAATTACTCTGTTCAAGGTTCATTTCATGTTAACTGAACTTGGAGTTGCCCAATTATTTCTAAGCACCGGTTTTTTTTTTTTGGGGGGGGGGGGGGGTGGGTGGGGGGTTTGGGGGATCAAGAATCACAAAACCGGCCTTTGTGTTGGCTAAGAAAGATATTACAAGTTTGGCAACGCGCTCGAAAAAAGCTCTGTACGGTTGGGCAAAGCGGATATTCAGTAATCATGTTATAAAATGACGCAAAGTTACTATATTGACAAAAATCTTGTGGGCTTCCCTAGTAATTAGAAATTCAGAAATCGATGGAATATCGGCTGGAACATTTATAGTGTAGTGATATACGCCTGTTTGTTCCTTAGAAGGGAAAGTTTTATACAATAACTGAATGCATGAATGCTGATATTCAGTAAACATGCAATATTGATAGGAAGTTAGTATTAGGAAACAAAAATCAGTGCTCTAATCTGCAAAAAGGCTTTACTGGCTTTCTGTAATAACGTGCAGACATTTCCTCTTTTTGCCTTTCAACAGCTGCTTGTAAATATGCTCGCGACAAACGGAAGCAAGAGAGGCAACAAGCGATCAACGCACTGCCTCCAATTCTTCGTCCAAAGACGAAAAAATCCAGGGAGCTGGCCGGCGTGTCACGCTTTCAGCAAAAAGTTCGACCACGACGCTATATCGACACCTTCCGGTTCAACCGGAAGAAATGGGCCCGAAAGGAAGTTGCTCTGAACCCCTATTTATATGGGAGTACAGATATATCTCAAATACAGCGCCAGACTCCCGTGAACTCGTCACCAAGGAAGAGCACTAGTGACCCTGAAGAAGCTCTCGGTGGTCAATCCCCCGTCCCCAAGTCTTTGTCGAATGTATTCGGCAATAGCACTGATGTTTTGGACGGAGGGGCATGGAAGAGTCCTTCTATGAACGACAGTTTTGTTGTCAGCGATCAGGAAATTTCATCCCCCAGGAACGGCTTTCACCATCAGAATGGACTGGCTTCGTCGTCTATTGTGAAGAAGCCGGACAAGAAAGTCTGGGCAAAGCAAAAAATCGCTGATAACAAATCTAGAAAAGGAAAAAAACGGTCTTGACTGCCAGTTAAATATAGAAACCGATAAAATTAGTTATATGATTATTTGACTCGTTTATTTTTAGCATAACAGGCGCCCTTCGCACGAATCCTATTTAACAGGAATGTTTATGATGATTTTATCGTTTTTGCCTAGCCATGAGAATCAAGCTATAAACAAAGTCTTAAATGTAACCATCTAGAGCCGGGATGTACTGTGGTACTGATTATACTGTATACGTATTATACTGCACAAGATGGTCTTTTTGGTTGTAGGATTTAAAATTTATTTACAAAAAATTGGATAGTATTTCTCTAGCAAACCGCACCAAGCGAGAATGGGCTCTTGACCGCATTTGTTATGTACAGTTCAGGGGCGTAGCCAGGATTTTTCAAAGGGGGGGTCACAGAGGCTACTCACCAGATCACCATCCGAGGATCACCGACTATATATGGTTTATACCGCTGCTTTCCCCACGTGTATCAGCGGGCTCAGTCGTATTATCGCGGCATGAAGGTCCTTATTAACTAAAGACAAGAGCCATTGACGAAAATACTTTACAAAAAACCAAATTTTAAAAAAGTGGGCTTTTCAACAATGGCTTTTACAGCCAAGATATTGTCATGGCGTTTTCGCCACCTGAATATTGTAGGTTGTTTGCTCAAAAGAAGACCTACCAAGGGGGGGGGGGGGGTCACGGGCACCCCAGTGCCCCCCCCTAGCTACGCCCCTGCAGTTTTGGTAAAGTTATTAGTGAGTTAAAGCAAAAGACTTTTTTGAGCGACTCACGTCAATCCGAAGTGGTCTTTTTTCATTTTTGGACGGTGGTTTTGGTTTTGCCCAAATTTTTGGACAAATCGTCTCTATAATAGTAAAGGCACTTAGAAATAAAAAGTTTGCTAGCGTCAAGGTGCAAATGCTTATCACTATCTGATGACGCTAATAAAATAATAACTCTGAATATTGAAAGGGCATAACAGTTTCAGTTATCTCTGAAAATTTGAGCCCAATACACCGAATGGTTTCGGAGAAATTTCCTTCTAAAAGCTCGAAATTTTACACAAGTTAGAAATTTCGCTGTATTTGATGGCTGATATTTCCTTCAATATTGCATGCAAAGAGCTGAAAATTGCACAAACTGCTCAACTTAATCAGCTCTTTCAATTTTGCATTTATTTCGTATATACGGCCACGGTTTCTTTAAGTTAAGTTGTATGCTAATGAGGAAAAATGTAAACAATGACGTCAGCAAAGATTCGCCTAACCTATTACTGTGCTTGTACTTAATGATAGACTGTTCATAATGCCCCCCTGTTTTTCTGTAAGGTCGTGAAGGGTTCGGGCTATGCCATCTTGGTTTCAAATGTACTGAGTCTAGCCCTGGGATGAAGAAACTTACTGGGGGCGGGGGGGGGAGGGTGGATACGGCCACTCGTTCGAAATTTAGAAAATTAAAATGCCTGTGACAGGCAATGTGACATGGCAATTTTATTAACCTAGTAATCTAAGCTTATTCTCGTACTGTTTCTCACGTAAAATGCACTTGTGGCGCTTTATAGCCAAATTTTAAAAGAGTTTCATTTATACTGAAGAAATATCTTAAGAAGTTTTTTCAATTACTGTACGCTGTATCTACATTCCGGTCGTTTGTACAACAACAGTACTGACGCTGAATGCGGCCTACGATGTATTCCTGGCCCCGGTTGTTCAAAGGCTGGGTAGCGCTATCCAAGGGTGGATAAATCGCTATCTGGAGGATAAGTATTACGACAACTAATTTCACTATCCAGTGGATAGCGCTATTCACCTTTCGAACAACTGGGGGCCAGCAGGTGTATTTGTCATTACGGCTCCCAAATCATGAAGTTTGAGCCTACCACAGTAATACGGCCAATAACTTTTGGCCCATAAGTGACCGTATTAACGGGATTCCACTGTACTTACGCGCCATCCCTACTATATCTGAGAGCCTGAAAGGCTAAGAAGATCGAATGGAGATGATATATATAGCTATAAATAATCGATCAAGTGCAAATTAAAGATGTAATAACTATATATGACTATATAACTGTAAATGAAACAATCCAGCATGTAATTATAAACGCGGAGCCATGAAAGAAAGTTGCCCAGGTTTGCGCTTCGTTTTTCAGAACATTGAGACCAAAAAGTTGACTCGGGGGTTCGAATTGTATAATTACGTTTCATTATTCGTGTTCAACTCAGTAATAATCACTCAAGTGCAAGCAGGGTGAAAACAAGCATGGTGAACCTTCTGCTAAGTTTAAACGTACTCTTGGAGTCAGATCATTATTTTTTACCGTAGGTGCTCCAAAGATATTGAACGGTTTACCGGACTATATTAGGAAAGAGAAGAATTTCGATAACTTTAAGAGACTCGTTAAGACAGACTTTTTTTAGAGAAGCCTACAGTGACTTGGTTTAAGTCATCAGAGGTTCTTTTATTTTCTAAGTTTATTTCCTTTTTTATCTCTTGCTTGTTCTTAGCCATGCTCTGGAATTGTTTGTAAAAAACGTAGCAAATGACTGTATATAGTATTTAGTACATACAGTAGCTAGCATAACTTTTGTTCCTTATACGTCTCATTGTTGTATATGCGCATTTGACCATATATCAATGTTAAAATGCTCTATAGAAGTATAAAGATATTATTGTTATTATCTTTTTTTTGCGTTTTTTCAATGTCCTATACAAGGCTTTTGTCAATTGTGCCCGAAAGAATTCTGGGTCCAGTTCCTCAGTTCGAAGGCTGATTAGCTTTAATCCAGGATCAAGCGGAGAGTTTTGAACAAACTTTTCTCCTCTAGAAACAATTGACTAGCAATCTTGGACGAAAATGTTCAGAAAAACTTTTCATGATGGACGTGGCCATGCCTAGTTCCAAGAAATCGCTCTTGAAATTAAAGAATTGGCAACTACCAAAATACTCCCCCTCCATCACCCCACAAAAAAAACTGTTTGCTTCTGCTTCTGCTTCTGCTTCTGCTTATCATGGTCGACCCAGTTTTCACTTGCTTACACTTGTGCTTGTGCTTATGCTTATGCTTTTGCTTTTGCTTATGCGCTGGTGAAAACCAGGCTTACAGATAACCCCCCCATCCCAGGAAAGGTTGGCCACACCACGGCAGTCCTTTCGAACAATGGTGTGTGTACTTTTACTTCCCACTAGAACCAGATACTCCGAGTGAAAGTGTTGTGCGCCGGTCCTACATGTTTTTCATCCTTATCCGAGAAGACTAGAAACTCTAATCTTTTGCAGATGTCATTACAATTTAGGCACTCTCTTCTCAGTTATTTTAAGTCCCTATTGTCCGGCTGGGGTTTGAACGGGCTACCTCCCGCTCAGTAGACCGAAACTCTCCCAACTGAGCTAACCAGGTAGCGGTTATCACAGTGTTTTTGTTTTCTCTCTTCATACTTATAACTGCACAGAAATATTTTCTATTCGGCTGCGCTGCTGAGCGTAGCGATTGAGAATAGAATTATGGGTTTAAATTTTAACTTTATTTGGATTATTACTAATAATCAAGAGGTATTATATATAATGGGCCCTAAATAATGCATCCTTTCCAAGGGAATTGAAGATAGAAAATTCTACCACAGTCCCTGAAAAAACGAAATAACAAACCGGAAATAAATAGATCAATATTAAATGAATAAAGAAAGAAAGACAGAATAACGATTACGAAGTAGCACAACCACATAGTAGTTTTTCGACATCCTTTCCTGGGTGGAATTAGAGTTTGGGAATGGTGTTTTTGAGGAGACGGGGGAAAACCGTGTGGACAGGAGCCCACCCCCCTAGAGCACGGTCATGTACAGGGATAAAGTGTCCTCAGAAACTCATATGAGTTTCTGGTATCCTATTCAGTAAACAGCCGCTCTAAACCGAAGCCAAATTCAAAGGAGGCAACAATTACATTATTCGAAGTGCAAGAGTTTTTTTCTCTGCAACTAAATCCTCCCTAGGCCTTTTCCCAGGTCTTGTCACACTCTTTTTTCGTGACCCTTTTCGCGCCATATTTGGCCAAAGAGTATTGGCGGGAGTGTGCATGCGTGTAAACAGCGTCACGTGATCTCGGCTAACATGGCGGGCATGTGGAAAGCGAGTAATTTTAACAACATGTTTGGATGATGCAAAGCATTACGCTCTCTTCTAGAGGTCGAATTACTTGCTACTTATACGAAGAGTATTTTATAATAATACTCTCTTTATGCCAACAATTCTTTTGGGCGCGTGGATAGAGAGAACTTTGAGATAGGAGACCCAAAGCATCGGTTGTGGAATTGAATACCAACTGCACGATCTGTTTTAAACTCGAGGACGTTGCGTAGAGGAACTGTTTCGTATGAAGACCAAAGTTTCATCTGATAACAACGGGGAAAGCGTCCCTCCACAGACTACTGTTGTGACAACGCCTGTTGGACAATCCAGTGTGTGGTCGATATGTGATATATCTACAGATTCCCATGTCGAGCTGCGAGACATTACACCGTCTATCAGTCCCGTGTTTACTGACGATCAAGTTCACGAATTAACGCAAAACTCTTCAGGGGTTGATGTCCTAGGCGAACATTTTCTCCCTCCTGAAGCTATCAAGCAGATCGACGAAGTTCTGAGCTCCCAGGCGCAAGGAAACTTGCTTTACAGTGATCCAGTTCTTGGAAATGCACTTAAACAAAACCACGATGTCCTTTTGCCAGGCGATCTTGGCTTTCATGGGACCATCTTTCCATCATTCGATTCTATCGTAGAAGCAGATCGAATTCTGAACAAAAGGGACGAGTCAGGTGATGCAATAACCAGTGAAGGGAATGATACTGCAGCTGATCAAACAAGCTCAGCAGTTTGGTTAAAAGATGGCACAGCAGTAAGCACACCAGTAGGTGATAGTGGGACAGATGGTGGTGACAGTTCTGAGACTGAGAAGGGGCCACGACGTTCCATGCGCAAGCGTGTGCAAGTTAAGAAAGATTCTGAGACACTCAAAACTGCATTGCCAGCTTCTAAACCTGTATCAAGAGGTAAAGATATTTCAAAATTGAAGTATGCAAATAACAAAGAAGAGGCCCCTAAAAAAGAGGTAAGAAGGAGTGGGCGAATGCAAAAAAAAGTTGACAAAGGGGAAAGCAGTGCAGATACAGAGGAAAAGGAATCTAATGTGAACAGCCAAAAGAAAAACATTACCAAAGATAAAGAAGATAAGGAATCACTAGAGCAGCAAGATTCTACGTCCAAGAATGTAAGGAGGTTAGTAAACTCAAAACTTATTTTACGTGGTAGTTGGTGAGTATAGAACATTAAAAACAAAATGTTTGTTTTGTACTTCTGAGGCCCAGTCCCAGTTTTTTCAATTGCTGGATACTATCCATTGGATGGCACAAAATTGATTCTCCATCGCTTGTCAACTGGATCGTGACTTGTCCAATGGATTGTAGTATCCCACTTATGAACAATCATAATGCAGTCAAACCTCTCTACAGACCCCCGCTCAATATGGACCTCTTTATTTTGGACAGTTTGCTTTGTCCCTGGAGAAAAACGCCCTCACATTTTCTCTAAATTCAACCTGCTTAATACAGACATCTTGTTAATATTGACACTTTCTATGGCTCTCTCAGTGTCTGTATTAAAAGGGTTTAACTGTTATTATTGGGATCTGGTTTACAAAATGTGGACAGTTCGATCCACCAGATTACAGTAGTTCGTTTTAAATGGATAGGCAGCTATGGTTATACATTAGATTGAGAATCCACTGGAGATTGTTATCTACCCTTTCAACAATGCAGGGCTCAAAATAGTTTTCATACAGTGGCCAAACACAATGACTGGCCAAAGAAATGTTTGCTCGGTTAGATCTTGTTTCTGACCAGTCAAAATATTGAAAAAATAGTTAACTAATGACAGTCTGTAAACTTAAAAGTGCCATTTGCTTGTTCAAGTCGTTGCTAGACTGGTTGAAAAGTGACTTCACGGAGAAAACTGCTTAAAACTTAACCAAAGATTCCCTAAGATTTACAGTTGAGGATTTGACTGTTTTTCAAGAACAGGAGTGTGCGTGTGTGTGTGACCATTTAACATGACCGGTACAGCTGTAGGTTAAGTCTTGATCTACATCAATGTAATGAAAACTTTTAACTGCAAAATTTATTTATTTTCAAGTTGATTTAAGTTTGTTTGGTTGTTACTTGTAGGTCGCCGAGGACTCAAAAGAAGTCACCAGTGGAAGAAAAAAAGACCACATCAAGAAAACAAGATAATAAAAAGGAAGCCAACACTTCAAGTGATGGTAAAGAATCTTGTGAAGAAAAGGCTAGTGACAAAGAAAGCAAATCAAAAGGAACAAAGTCCAAGGAAAGTGAAAAAACAAATAAAAAAGGAAGTGGTGATGGGGATGTCACTGCGAGTGATAAAGGTGAGAAGACAGGAGTAAGAAAAAGTGGATGCACAACAAGACAGAAAAAGGAAGAGGAAGAAACAAAAGTGAATGATGAAAACAATAAAGGGGATGCAATAAAAGGAAAGGGAAAAACAGAAGGGAAGAAAATTGAAGAGGCAAAAAATAAAGAAGATTCTGAGATAAAAGTTACTGAAAAGAATTTGAGTGAAAAAGATGAGAGTAAGAAAGGTTGTAACAAAAGTGTGGCTGATGATAAACCAGAGAAAAGTGAGAATCCACGTACACAAGGCAAGGAAGAGGATGGTGAAAGGAAGGCTATGGGGAGGAAAAAGGTAGAATTAAAGACTGAAAGTTCTGAAGATGAGTGTGTTGTGAAGACAAGAAGGGTAAGTAAAAGGAATGAGAGACTAGAGAGAAAAGACACAGAAGAAAATATTGCTGGTAAATCTTCTGAAGAGGAAGCAAAATCAGCAGTATCGTTGAAAGAAAATGTAATAGAAGAACAGGATGCTACAAAACAAGAGGATAAAGCCGACAAGGAAAGTTCTGATGAGAAGGAAAATATCAAGAAAGAGGCACAAGGAGAGGTTACTACAAGTGCTTTAAAAGATGAAAAAGCTAGCAAGGAATCCAACAACAAAGTAGGGAAGAAAGTGAGTTCGGGAGATGTAGAACAAAGTATGAAGGAAGAAGATGGCGACTCTGATGAGGATTCTGCAGATGATAATGAGGAGTTTAATGAAGACTCGGATTATGACCCTGAGTATGACCCTGATAGGTTGTGGTGTGTCTGTCGTAAGCCCCATGGTAACAGGTAAGAATGCAAGCATAGGGAGGAGAAATGTGACCTCACGTTACCATGGTAGCAAAACGTTTCTCGATCTCAACAATCTTTCTTGACAGAGATAGCCATTTGCTTTGTCGAATGATGGAAGGAAAGTTTGGATTACTGTTTTGTTCTGACGCTAATCATGCACGACCATGCATTGGAAAGTCATACCTGTCAATTTTCTTTTACATTTTTCCTGTCATATTTGCAGGACCAAAGTTTGTTGAGATCCAGAAATTTTGCTACCATAGCAGTCTGATGTAGTGGCTTCTCTCTGTGCAACTTTTCGAAAAGGGTCTCCAAAATTGAGTGTCACAGTGTACATTGTACCTACATTTAGATATCCTCAAAACTATTTCAGTGTCACCTCAAATGTTAATGAGAGATTTTCTCCCATTATGTGATGTCAATTTGTTTTAAATTATAATGGCAAAATTATGTCTAGTACTAGAGGGCACAAAAAACTCTTGTGAAAGCTGAGAAACACCAAACATTACTTTTGTGCAAATTGTGTGAGATAATGAGAATGAATTGTTATTATTATTATTATTATTATTACTATTATTTTGCAAATTTTTTTAACCTTTGAATAAGAAAACATTACTTGCTATAGGGAAATGATATATCAACCAGTGAACTTATCCAAGTAGGTAAAGTAAGTGTAATTGTCTTTATGGAGGCAGTGTGGCTGAGCAGTTAGAGTGCTAGAATTGCAATCTGGAGGTCATGAGTTCAATATATCGATCCATAACTGCTGGCTGGATTTGTTCACAGTAGTACTGTATTGAGTTCAACTCCTTGGCCACAATGTAACATTCTCATTTTGTGGGCCACAATGTAAACTGTTGGGTCACCAGTCTTATTGTGCTACCATTACAAAATCTTTTTTTTTCTATGGCTTTGTCTTTTTAGATTCATGATCTGTTGTGACCACTGTGAAGACTGGTTTCATGGCATGTGTGTTGGTATAACCATGGCTCAAGGGCGTCAAATGGAGAAGGATGGACAGGAGTATGTGTGTCCTAAATGTCGAGGTGAGCTACATTTGTAGAGTTGTGGAGGGAGACGTAAACCCCCTTAAATCTGGGGTACAGTTGGGGCTGGGGTAGGGTATTTCCACTTAAAATGTTGCAATAGATTCATCTGAAGTCAGGCATTTGTACAGCCCTTGAAATTACATGTATAGTCATGTACTATAACCCAGCCATTGGAAAATTTGTGGACATGTGTTGGTAATGAAAGTTATTTGAAGTATGAAGTTCTGAATTAAATTTCCCACTGGAAGCAAAGCCTATAATAATGTTGTCCTGACATTGTCTGTCAGTTCAAGCCCTGAACCGTAGTTACATGTATATTATTTTCTATTTTACTGTCTCTTGCACCTCTGAACACTCTAGCTAAAGTAGAGGAAGAGATGAAAGAGAAGAACAAAGAAACCAAACCCAAAACAGAAAATGTTGCAAAAGGAAAGGAGGAAACTTACAAACATAGCGAGGCAAAGGAAGGAAAAAAGTCCCCAACAAAACATGGTCATCACAAAAAAAGAGAGCACTCAGTTAAGATTAAGCTTCCATTTGAGAAAGACGAAACAAGAAAACGACAGCGCTCCAGCCACAGAAGAAGTCAAGATGATGAGGTACTTGTACAAAATTAATGTGCATTATCCAGGGGGAGGTAAAAGGGAGGTACTACCCATACTGGAATTTACAGTGGCGGGTCCAGGGGAGAGGCTGGGGGACCCAGGTCCCCCCTTATTTTTAGACCAAACTGAGGCCCAAAAGGCCGAAAAAGATTTTTTTGGGGAGACCCCCCCTTATTTAAGGGTCTGGATGACTTGTCCCCCCTTCTTATCTCAAGGTCTGTATCTGGCACTGACTTACAAGGATGCTTCACCTGAAAGGTGCACCCTTTTTAGGCTAGAGGTGTTCATAAGGAAAGGGATTTCAAAAGCTGAGGCACAGAAAATAGTAAGGAAAATTGCCAGTTGGTTACTTAAAAGGGTATTCAAAATATTTAGAAGAAAAGTCTCTTGTGAGGGTGGAACAGTTGATAACTTTAACCCTTGTCGAAAGAAATAGACGTAGAAGAAGAAGAAGACAAAGAGGACGATGAATTCCCAATAGTGACCAATATTGATTCTCTCCCAACAATATTTAACAATTAGTCGCCGAAGGCGACGTGAATATCGGTGAATAGTCACCGAGACGAAGTCGAGGTGACTATTCGCCAATATTTACGTCGCCTGAGGCGACTAATTTATTGTTTTAGTATAATTACATTGATGATTATTCGAGAAAATAACATTATTGACCAATTTCTGACCCCGAAACATCAAAAAATCTGGCTGCCATTTTGAAAACTGCCAGCCTTCAATGCTATAATCACCGCACGGTGATTATAGTGGGATAGTGCAAAGCTCTTAGCCAATCACAGCGCTCTATTTTCGATAGTCATCGATGTAATTATACTATCAACAAATACAGTGTAATAAAAGGATACATTTACATGTATGCGAATTTATTGATCACCTACACTTTTAGGGAAAAAGCTTTGGTCTGTTCATACAAATGCACCGTACTAATTCTTTAAGGAAAGGATGAAGATCTGTGTAGAGAATTTGCATATACTGTAGATATTGGGGCTTGAAGGGTTTAGAGACTATTAAAGACAGTCACTCAGTTATTAACTAAAGTACTTGGAGTAGTTCATGTGGCTGGTTGAAAAGGGTCTTTCTTGGGTTGAAAGTGGTATTTGAAATTTAGTGGCTAATAGTAACATTACTGCTCTACAGCATTCTGGCAGCAAGAAGTCCAAAGAATCTGACCAATCATTTATAAAAGAACATTCAAGTGAAGAAAAGAAGAAAAAGCTACCTGAATCTAAAGGCTTTAGGATACCTAAAAAGGTTTGTTTGTGTTGTTACATGTATATCATTTATTTATTGGTATTTTTTAATTAATGGTAATAGGACTGAGTGGAATCCAGTTTGGTACATGTGCGGTCATTAACAAAGGAGGAGTTTAATTTTTCTTTAAATTTGTAGGGACACTTTTTGGAGTACAAAATGGCTATTATAGGGGGTAAAATATTATTGTACAATGCAAGTGTCTCTTTCAGCCTCTCTGGGTGAATACAAAATATATTGTAATGCATCCATTCTACAGGTTGTACACAATGTATAGGTAAATGTATAATTGTTGTCACTTCGAGGAGGGCTCCCAAAAAAATCTTGAATTCTAGCTTGTCCATTGGACAAGCCGTGCTCACAGTTTGCTTACCTACATGTATGGCTATTGCCTGCTTGGACTGATCCGTTGTCAATTGGGCAAGTGAGCTTTGAAAGAGACTTGCTTGGCAAAGAAATCAACTTGCTCTAAATATCTGGACATGAATTTTTTTTTAAACTCTGTGTGAAGTGCATTGTGATTTACTGTAATGGTAACATACTTTTTTAACTGCATGTGTTGTTTTGTGATGCAGGTGAGGACGACGCCCACCCCTGCTTCATACATTCATCATCCTACCCGAAAAATGTGTATAACAGCTGGATGCTCAATGCTGGCAGAGCATTATTCACTCTATTGCAGTCCAGAATGTGTCCAGAAGTATGTTGGTTCTTATTAATTTTAGTAGCTCGTGTACATTGTATGTATCTTCAAGCTTTATAATGGTTTGAAGCAAAGTTACTCTTAAGTGGGTTTCTGAACTTATAAATGAGTCGACATGTATTTTGCACTTTTGCTGTTGTATGCAAAATAGTTGTGTATTATTCAATAATTGTAGAAAAGTCAAAGCGTGGCACATGGAGCTTGCGTAGGCTGAGCCAACACCTTAAAGAATATTAGGGTATCTTTTGAAAGCCTATCAGATGCACCTGATGATTTTTTCTCGTACTCATTCAATGTTGTGTTATAGGTCACTTTCGTTATATTAAAATTCAGCATGGTAGTGAGTCTTAGAGGACAATAAACATGATTAAACATGGTTTATTCATTTTCTTTGATTACAAGTGTCCTTAAAGAGTTGCTGTCATGTTGAATTTTAATATCTCAAGAGGAGATTGTCATCAATAGCTCATGTGAGCTCACTGGCAGAGTTTTCTTATTTTTTGTTGGTCACATAGTGTCTACATAATCACTTCTTGTTTTCATTATTAATTTTTGCACTTAACTAAGTTGAAAGAAACTCTCTTAAGCCTGGTAGTCAGACTATTCAAAACAACCACAAATTAGTGAACGCAGGATTTCAATTTGACGTGCTCCCAATCTTCTAGCAGCTCTGCCACCAACAAAACTAAAGCAAATACCTGCTAAAATCAGCAGCTATGTATATGTAGGCTTGTTCGGTTGGTATTAATTTTGTTGATTTAATATTGATGATCGTTTGCCTTCCCGCAAATCTAAGCTTAACTAATACTTCATTGATATGCACTGAATAAGTAACTTGCAGTGATTTCTTATGAAGGAAAAATTTTCCTTGTAGGCATGCTGAGGAATCACTTAATATTTTACTAGATGAGAAGAAGAAAAGAATGGGGTATAAACCACCAGTATTGTCTTCAAAGAATGTCGTGTCTCCAACAGTAAGTTTGTGCAACTTTCTAGGGTTAATTGGGGAAGTTACTGTAATAACAGCGAACTCTAAAATGCTGCATTCTTGATATCTCATAAGTAGACACCTTTTGTAAGCTGATGCAGAAGTCCCTCTCGGGTCTGTGGAAGTTTGAGTTACATTATGCCCCTCCCATTTCAGTAGACAGTTAGAGATCTTTAGATTTGAGTATAAGGACGACTGCCAGGGTGAGGTTAAACTCAAAGTTTTTTTCCTTGTTCTAAACAAAGCATACACCTCGGAAAGTCCCATCGTATTTTTCCGCATCAGAAAAGTTAGCACGGTTATTTTTATTGAATCAGGTTAAGCCCTCTCCCAATTGCAAAGTGATGACACTTTTTACATTTATAACTTGTTTCTGCCACAATGACAGTCTCTTTAAAAATGATAGTAAAATGACAATGGCTATCATGTTTCCCCCCCCCCCAAAAAAAATAATGCGCATACTACTTACTATAGGGAAAATCTTGTCCTCATACATGTAGTCATCCCTGTCTTACAATCTTGAAGTCTCTATTCCCTTTAAGATTTTGGGGACTGAACATACATCTGTATCCAAAGAATTGTTAACCATGATTGTTGTCTTGCAGTCAAGCCTTCTAGGACCTGTTCCATGGGATCACAACCCTGCACCAAACTTATCACAGTCAGAAACTGCACCTAAAGAAGGAATAGCAGTAATTGAGCGATCTACTGGAAGGGTGATTGCAGGCGTGGCTGCACCCACACAGGAAGAGCTTCTCTACTGGCTTCAGGATCATCCTACTTTTGAAGTGCTTCGACCAGCAGGTTTGTATAATTTCAGTATTTTATATTCCCTTACAGTGTACTTGAATACCCATTGCCATTACTCAAAAAAGCACTGCTTCACCAAGTATCTTTCTCACTTTGTAGCCACGACACTAATCAGAGGATGGTGCTTTTTTAAGAGCTTCTAATTGTATTTATGCACAATTTACATAACAAAAGTCAGATTTAAAAGGTCTGTGCTATCCTCAAGATCCAAATTATTTATAATTACCACAAACAACATCAGTCAGCTGAGGCAACATCGAAAAACAACTAAAATCAGAAAGCACATGTATCTGGGAGCATTGTTTACTATCATTACTTCTGGCCCTAAAAGCAGTGCTTATTTCGGGGAGGGAAGACTCCTTCAAGTTTATACAGTATTGATATGCATTATAGGTAGTTGCACTTAGTCGCATTAGTTCATCTTCACCCAGTTCTAACCCATGCAGCTTCTTACTGTAAATGACAAGTAAACACTGCAATGTACTCTAGGAATGGCTACATTTTCCAGCTGTAGGATTCCACCTCAAGACTCTAAAGTGTGATCCATCTTCTGCACCTGTCAAAGTATTGCTTCACCAATGAAAAAAATAAAATGGTCAGACACCAAAAAATAAAAAACTTGAGCCCTTGAGACCACAAATGCAGGTGTTTCAATAAATATTACAGTAGCCAGCAGGTTTGAATAATGTAACCAACTGTATCAACAAGGGTCTTTCTAGTCTCCTTCTTCTTGATGGGTCTGGGGAGAGTGCTCCCCTTATTTTGAAATTTCAGTGCCCTGAAGTGCGATTTCCAGCAGTACAGAAGATAACCTAATTCATATCAGAATGGACAGACAATGCGCCTTAAAACTCAATTTTTTCATAAGTTTAAAATTGAAGCAGAAAGTATGTTTAAGTCCAGGAAATTAAAATTTAATGTAAGTTTTGACAGAATTTTCATTAATTATTTAATACTTCATTCCCTGCTTCCAATTTAGGGGGAAAAGTAGCTGACTTCTCTGAGCAATGTAGCCAACGTGTTTTGCCAGTCATCGGTGCTTATCGAAACCTCTGCAAATGAATAGTAAAATATTTCAGCTGGGCATCAGATAACTTTAGAAAGTATGTTAGCTTGAAGGCTTGTGCATCTTACTGCAGTATTAATCTTAGATTATAGGCTGTCATTTTGTGTTGCGGTAGACTACTATTAAAAGGAAAGGAACTAGATGAATAGTTTTTTTAACGAAAAAATTATATGTTTTTGAATTTTTTTCATCCTGTTTTTGTTTAGTACTTCACGTTTGTCTAAAGTCTGATGTAAATTTGCACTTAAAGCATCAAGTTTATCTAAGAAAACTTAAACAATGTTATTATCAATTCAGCATAAACACCTCTTAGACAACTAAGCCATTAGTTTAGTTAGTCAAAGGCCGCATTCTTTTGGATTATAACCTTGTTTCCTTAGTAAGTGAATGATATATAAACGTTTTGTTAGCCTTCGTTTGTTTCTAATTGTACCTGTAAACATGATGTACATGTAAACCTGCAATCTCCTTGTAGAATGACACCTATGATAAATTAAATCATTATAACTAGGCACATGTCAATATACGTGTAACTAACTCATTTTAGACTGTTCACAATCCCTTACATTGTATTTTTCCATAAGGTTATAAAGACTGAGCAATCACAGTCACTGGCAGCCATTTTGTAATAATGGTTTCAAATGAACCAAAGGGGCTGGCATCAGTGCTTATAGCAGCAAGTATTTTTCCTGCCTTCTCCCAAACCATCCCCTGCCACCCAAGTAGATCGGTCAAGATGGCTGCCTGTAGAGCTCATTCCAGACAATCTTGTGGGGAAAAAAATTTTGTCTTTGCCACCATCCTCTACAGCATTGAACAGTGTGATGCAAATGTACTGGTAATGGCATTCAGGTGAAAGGCCTCATTTGACATCAAAACAGTTTAACTATTATGTTGTTTTCTTTTTATCGGTTAGTGGACCAGCCTTTGGAACTAGTACTGGGCCAGCCATCAAGTCTTGGCCACTACTATCCTTGTGTTATTTCATTAGGCAAGAGAGACACTCAGTGTAGTTTATATTATTTTCTGTTACTATCCAAAACATCCAAGGGACATGAAAAAATATAACAGTGGAGAAAGCAGAAGCTCTCTTGACACCCTTTTACTGATTATCCCAAGTCCCAAGTGATCAACATCAATTTCTCCTAACAACTTCCATTCATCTTCAAGAGAAAAGGTTACAAGAGTTTGCTTAATGATCACCAAAGAGAAAATTAATGTGATCTCTTTAACAAATTCTCCCAACTAATTTGTTAATGTGAATATTAAGGCATAGAGAGTTAAGAATATCTTCATGTTCCTTTTCTTTCTTTTTTGTTTATTCCTTACACACAAACAGCTACAATTTATTACAGTCATTTAAAATAATCATTACAATTAATCTGTGTCTAAATTCTTCATGTTTGTACTTTCCTTTGAGAAAGAGGAAAGTACATCATAAAAATTATAATATTCATGAAGTGGTCCGCTAGTTTTGTCTCTACATGTACATAATACAATAATTTATTTTGCCAAACAGTTTATCCACGATTCCGCTTTTACAGTCTGCACACAGATTTTGTTTGTGCTTGTCTAGGCAGGCAATGCCTACAGAAAGAAGACACAACAATAGCATGTAAAGTAGTTAAGATTCTGATTTCAGTAATACTGTTAGAATACAGTGTTAATATCCCTTATTTAATGCAATACTGTGCAGTCAAATATCTGTAGACGAAACACTTGCCTAAACCATGAACCAACCTTTGGTTCATGTAAATTGTAAACAAGATTCTTGATTTCAGTATTTAATGTGGGTGTTGATTCTTCCAATTCAACATTGGTGCAAACTTGGGAAAACTTGGTATAAAATTTAAACAATGCGGCAAACAACTTTAGGACATCATAACCATTGTCTTGTTGTGCACATTAATGCTGTTAAATTAGACTGTGGCTTTCAGTTGCTTTTGTCTTTGTTGTGGTTGCGGTTTTCGTCCCCCTGTGGCTATTTTGTGGCGAACAGAATCAGCTAAGATGAGGTTTTACTAGGTGCTACATGTAATTCATTGATAGTTTTGAGCGGTACTGTATATTGACTAGAGATTAACAAACTAATAGTTTATATGATGGCTCCTTTAATTTTGTACTTAGTGAGATCTTGCTGTTTTGTCCCAAGGTAGTTGTTCTTGTTTTTGTTTTTTTTGTTTTTTTTTCACAATATCTTAACTTTGTCTTCCATGTTCAAGTAATGAACAAGTGGAAATATATTCCTGGTAATGTAACTTCAAAATTAATATAATTTATTTTTATGTGGACCACATGCGGAAGCACTGGCAAAATGCACACTTATGGTGTTTTCGATTTCTGTGTGCTAATGAGTGTAAAATAAGTAGCAAAGGAAAAAAATTGAACCGAGAACAAAATGGTACATGTAGGGACATTTGGAAGTGTTCTTCTTTTTGTCAATGTTTTTTTGAAAAGGAGTATACGACACTTTGCTGTAAACTACAAAGGGCTTGGATGTTTATGATAGTGAGAGAATCTGTATGATTTTGCTATCTTTAGTAATTTTATTTTTGATAGTCAATTAGTCACAGTGAATTTGTGCATCGGTCACTTAAAGATGGCAGGATTCTGCCTAATCACGTTTCTAGAAACACCCCCAACCCCCCCCCCCCCCCTCCCCTGTAACATTCAATCTCCTTTCTTCAAAAGGATTTGCACTGTACATGCATTACCAGTGACTCCTTGTACATGTAGTTACCCTTCTGTTTCTGTGTAGGGCAGGTCTGGTTCATTAAGTCCCACCAGACGTTTAGGAGATTATAAAGTCCAGCTAGCGACTATGAGTTCTTCCCGGAAAGTTCTCTTTTTTTTGCTTCAACTAGTTGTTATGGCCGAAATCTTGAAACAATCTCTAGAAACCATCTTAACCCTTTTAAAACTTGAGTGAGCAACAACATGATCAAGAGTTCTTTCACCTTTTATATGTAGTAACATTATAGTAACACTGGTTCATCAAAGATAAAGGTCATGAACAAGAGAGGAAAAAAATGATCAACAAGTTAACATGGAGTCTGACATTTTGCTGGCTATGTTTAAAGCTGTTATTACAGTTCTTCCTTTGCTCAAATAAACTTTTGTTCTAAATTGTATGATATACAAGCAAAGTTAATGGTTAATAAAATGCAAAATAACTGTTTCTCACAGTTCCATGTCCAAACTGTTGAAAGCCACAGTACCAGCTACAAATAATGGTCAGCAGTTTGTTTCAGCCCTTTCTGAAGGTTTAGGAATAAATTTTTGCAAGAACATGTTGTTAATTTTTCAGGTGCCAAAGATGTCAAGAAGAAAGAAAAAAAAGAAGATGGCGAGAAAAGTATAAGAGATAATATTAGGAAATCTCTCAAGGACATCCTTACTCTGAGGTATTCAAGCTTCTCTGTAATCCTTAGTTAATGTTTCTCTATCAAGGGCATCGTGATGGAAGTTTCCTGCCCTTTTTATATTTTCTGTGTAGCGGGATTTTTGAAAAGTTTACTGCCAAGTGGACCTCTTCTGTCAAAAAACTATTTCCAAAGTAGCTATTAGAGAAACTATGTGTGCAACCATTGCTTTTTTTGCATTTCCTCCTCGCTCTTTCTTTTTCTCCTTCCTTTTCTTTCATTAGTGTGATTTTTGAGCTTCTAGGGTGCAAAAAAATCTGCCTCTTGACCCTTTTTCATTCAAATGACGGCCAGTTTCGTTAGGTTCGTTTTCAAAAAATAGGGAAGATGTAGAGTACCAGAAATATGACCATGTCATCATTCTACAGATCTAATGAGCAGCAAGATCTGAGTGTGTCTGAAGAGAAAATCATCAAGTGCTCACTTGATGTTGAAGGAGAGATGTTTTCCTTCTTTGGGGATACAGGGCATCGCTATAAGAACAAGTATCGCAGTTTAATGTTCAACCTTAAAGATGCAAGGAACAAGGTAATAACAAAAACAAAACTTGTGCAAAATATTGAAATGCTCTGTTCTTACTTGTAATGATTGATGAACCTTTAATTGTCCCCAACTAATCAGAATCACTGTCGAGATCAAATATCGGCATTTGTACATGTTAGGATTTGAGGGTATGGAAAATCTGGAGTTCCTGGAGAAAAGCTCCCGGAAAACTCTTGTTGTTTACATCTAATATCAAGCTTTCAGTAATAATTTTGCGGAGAACATAATAAACTATCATTAAGCAAAACAAAATGAACGGGTTTGTTGGCTAAGAGCCACGTCTTAATTCTTAAGAGTTTGGTTTGAATGTTTGATTTCGGGCCTGGAAAGTCACGTGGACTTTGGAGAAACAGGCCCCAGAGAAGAGAACCAACAACAAACTCAATCCAAATATTGTTTTGCCTCTGGGACTCAGACCTAGGCACATGCTCTCACAACTGTGCCATCCCTGCGCCCCCATCTCCTCTCGCCAACAACTTTCTTTCTTTTTTCTTTTACAGGTACTCTTCCGACATGTACTGTTGGGAGAAATTACTGTGGATCGTCTCGTCCGAATGACACCAGAGCAATTGGCCTCACCAGAACTGGCTACTTGGCGTGAACAAGAGACAAAACATGTTAGTTTTCTATTATCTGTAGTCTCAGGGGGTGTTTACATGACACCGGGGCGACTTTCGCCCCGGAGCGAGTTCACTCCGGTTCCCTCTCATGGCTCTATATTACATGATACCACCACAAATTTCATGCTGCCGCGAGTCACCCCAGCGCGAGTTCACCCCGGTTCTTGTACCGGGGCGAGAATTTCACTCCGGTACGAAATCTCGCAACGGTATCATGTAAACACGAAACGACCACCCGTTTCGGTGTGAAATCGGTCTGCCGGTAGACTGGAACGGGTAGCGCATGCGTAATGTTCGCGATTTTGAATCATACGTGCATTTTATCAACATGAAGTGTACCTTTAAATAACGAGATGTGAAATAACCCAGTCATCATGTAAACGCGACACGAAATCAAAAAGTCATGTCGGTATGAAACTCGCGCCGGTGCGAGTTTTCTCATGTAAACACCCCCTCAGTCTCAATGATGCACGTACTCTAATCCAAATAAACCATTTGCGTGATTATGAGAGAGAAAAGCAGGTCACAATTTTTATATACAGCTAACTCAACGTTTTCACTGTATATTATCTAATTTAGTACTTTTTAATCTTAGGTAGGATCTTTCTGTAAACCACAGTGGTGTGATGAAAGTTTCCTAACAAAAGACTATTATTAAATTAAATTAAATTTATTAATTAAAATTTCACAGGTCTGAGTTAGAGTAAACATCTCGTACTTTCTTAGATAATGAGTGTGTTTTCCAAAGACGCCATAACCAGTTAAATTTTGGCTTATATAATAAAGAAATGTACGTATGTGTACTTGTGTTTACATACGTTTGGTAATAGTCTTTTTCCTTGTTTGCACCCTTGGACTAATTATAGTGCGGCGTTTCCCGAAAAAGTGCGGCAATGCCGCAATGCTGCGGTTCGGTGAGAACGTTGATGTGGGAGCCTTATTTTTTTTTTAGACCCTAGAGATGATCAAGCAGAATCAAGAGGAAATAAATGCAACGAAAGCACATACCAAGAAAACACACAAGGTGGGTTTCTCATTGTGAGAAAAAAATGACAATGTTTTGTCTCGACATGAGTATTACCATTTAGTTTAAGATGTAATGTCTTCTTCACTGTAACATGTTGTATTCTACTATCTTTATGAGCTTTTATGATGTGTTGTCTCTATCTCATTTTACCTTGACGGTTTATTTTCTTGTCATGTTTTATATGATAATCTGTTCTCTTGTCTTCGTTCATGGTACAGTTCCTTTCCCTAATACATTTGAATAAGTACAATTTGGCGCATTTGAATATATTTATAAACCTATTGGCGCCTTATAAGTTTTTAAATTATTATTATTAGTAGTAGTAGTATTATTGTTATTAGTATTATTAGTACATGTAAGTGCTACGTTACGTTAAGGTACGGTAAAGCGAGTAACATACTTGCGCCTTATAAGTTTTTAAATTATTATTATTATTATTATTACTGTTATTATTAGTAGTATTATTAGGACATGTAAGTGCTACGTTACGTTAGGGTACGGTAAAGCGAGCAGCAAAAATGTGCAACGTGTTTTGCAACATTGCTGCAAAACGATAGTTCGCGTTTTACTGCCCACTTTCAAACCTTTCTTGCAACAAATCAGGTTCTACTTTTTGCAACAAAACCTGTACATTTTGCGCGTTTTACAGGCCCAAGGCACACTTGTTTTGCAGGAAGTGACGTAGCTCGTGTGTATGGCGTGACTCCCGTGTAATTTTATCCAATCAGAAGTCAGTATTTACGCAGCTTGCTGAAACTTTTATTTGTTGCAAGACAGGTTTGAACGTGAGTGGTAAAACGCGCAACATCGCTTTTTAACTCGTTTTGCAGCTATGTTGCAAAACGAGCTGTACGTTTTTGTTGCCCGTTTTACCATACCTTTACATGATAGCGCTATGTAACGTGGCTATGATATTAGGTTATGATGACATGTATTGTGTTGATGTTGGAGTGTGTTAATGTTGTCACGTGTTCTGTTTTGTTTTGTTTGTTTTTTCATTTTGTTTTTTTCTCTTGTTTTGCTCTTCAGGGTGAGGTTGAGATAGATGATGATGATTTAAGCACTCTTGAGGTGAGAGTATTTTCTAAAATTTTTATGTCTGCGTTGTTTTCCATCCACTAACTCAAATATGTGTGACTCTTACCTCCTCCCATCTCCTACTCAGGAAAATACTGCTTGATAGCTTTTATTTGAATGGTCACTTGAGTGGTTAGAGCCATCTTGTAAGGTGTAATATATAGCGCTAAAGAAAAGTACTGCTAAGAAGCTTTCATTTGATTGATCACACTTTAGGATTTCATCCACAGACCCAAACGTTAGAACCACCTTGTACAGCGTAATAAACAGTACCACAGGAAAGTACTTCTCTTTAGTTTTCCTTTGATTGGTCACACTTTTAAGATTTCATCCACAGTAATCAAATTTAGAGCTGCATTGCATCTCTTCAGAATCGACTCCTTGC
This sequence comes from Porites divaricata, assembly GCA_038088405.1. NCBI lineage: Eukaryota > Metazoa > Cnidaria > Anthozoa > Scleractinia > Poritidae > Porites > Porites divaricata. The sequence goes on along the minus strand of JBBMOI010000001.1, from coordinate 64,247,055 downwards.
AGCGATTAGCGTTACCCTTAATCCTAGCGTTACACTTAATCCTCCTTATTTGATATTTGCAGAACTCCATCAAGGCAAACGCTGAGCTGAAAGAGGAGCAGAAACTTCCAGACAGTAACACAGGCTCCAGTACTTTGCTATTGGACACCACTGATGAACACCGTGTGCATCTATTTGATCTGAACTGCCGCATCTGTACTGGCAAAATGCTACCCCCTTGGGAGCCCCCCAGAAGAGAAACACCTTCACCACTTGTCTCTACTACATCAATGTAGGTCACGAATGGAAACATGCAGACTCCATTCGCCATGCTCAACTTGCCGAATAATTAACTTAATTTAAATAACAATTTAGAGGTAACACATGCACATAGTGGTTCTTCGTCTACCTGTCCTGGTCGAGTTGGAATTTGGAAATGTTGGTTTCTGTTAAGAGAGGAGAGAGAGGCGCTTTCTTTTCAACAAAAATTCCGGTTTGAAATTTCGGAATTTCACGTGCTTAATGGAACGGTACGTTCCCGTTGCACAGATCCGACCCAAGCTACCGCGCGTTTGGTTATTGTTCTTGAAAGCAGGATACAAAAGAGCGGTAGTAGGGACAACAGTTTTGTCAAATGGAAAGGGACATTTCGGTCGGTCGGGCCGAAATGGCCAGGCCGGTCAAAGTGGACCACCTTCAAAGCTGGTCTCGAATATTCCGGTCAGACCAAACCGAAGTGGTCTGTTTCATTTGACGTACCAACCGAAATGCGCCCTGGGTTGCATGGTCTTGTGTTGAGTTGTAGTATGACGACTCGACTGTTTTGGGAATCAGCCGCTTATTTTATTGGCTATTACGATGTGGTGCGAAAAAATGGATCAGAATCCGTGCCCTGAAACCAGTTCATAGTGCAATTCGACACAACACCGACCCAGTCCCAAGCGTAAACTCAAAAAGAGAAAAAAGAAGAGAGGTAACTTGCAGTGAAATCCGAATCAGTCAATGGCCCATTCTCGACTCCAGAGCCTCCTGGAGGCCTGAATACGAGGACCAGGATTTGAAGGCCTACATTTTAGGACTTCCGGTCATTTCTGATTTTCTCCAACGTTTCTAATAGCGTTCACTTGCTATTGCCGAAGTGTCAATGACTGTAAATTTAGGTGATTCAAAGCTTTTAAAAGAGAATCCTCCGAATTACTTTTGAATCAGAAATGATCGAAAGTCCTAAAATCTAGGACTTCAAATCCTGTTCCCCCAGAGCCTCCTGGTCCTCGTACTCAGGCCTCCAGGAGGCTCTGGGGACGAGAATGTCAATAGCCCTTAAGCGTGTTACGTCAAACGAGCAAATGTCGCCACCAAGTCTCTTTTGTGAATAAAATTCTTTGCATTTGCTTTCTTTGTGCATGAGAATTCTTTTCAAAGCAATTAACAACCTGAGATTTTTGAAACAAGGCTTGGTGGTGAAATTTGCTTGTTTGACGTAACAAAACATGCATAGGTGGCTATTTAGACTAGTTCTCTTAAAATGCTTTTTTGAGGTAAATTTAGAAGGGTCGCGATGTAGGTGCTGACCCCTAACTTCTTGTTGTTCAACAGAGTGCAGGCTGTTGCTGAGAGCTCTATTCCTTCACCGACACCAATGGACATTGTCACTTCTGCAAAGTAAGTCTGTTTTGACGAAATTCTTTTTAATGAAGACCCAAAAAAGGTAACGAGGATCGTAATGGACGGATTCTGAACTGTGTACTCAAATTCATTCCACCGGGAACCACTGTGATAGGCTTCGTACATCAGAATGATGATGCCGAGAATCGTAGACGCCACTTGTGACTAAAGTCCACTTAACCCTTAAAACCCTAAGATCAAAATTTGAGTTCTCCTTTGTTGCCTCTATTCATTTCCTTCAGAAGTAGTGGAGAGAAGTTGATAAATGACCGCTCTGTTTTACAAAGCATTGATATTATATAGAGGATATTACATGGCCGCGCGGAGATACGAAATTTCTCTTCGAGTGTTGAAAAATATTTCACGAGTGAGCGCAGCGAACGAGTGAAATATTTTTTCAACACGAGAAGAGAAATTTCGTATCTCCAAGCGGCCATGTAATGTTCTTTTATTATATAAAGACCAATGAAATACCAGACCATTTCACTTTAATAGTTTTTTGGTGTGAAAGGCGCGATTTATTATGTACTCATGACAAAGGTGATATTTTCACATGTGAAGATATTAAGTTTTCGCGCGAAAGCTCACCTGGTATTTCATTGGTGTTTATATAATAAAAGGATAAATTTGATGCTGATCACTCTGATAGGGCTTAAAGGGTTAATTATACTTCAGAATAGGGTCAATCAAACACGGCTCAACAGCTGCTTTTACAGTTATCAGCTGCCAAGACGTGGAGACGAGGGAAAGCCTCATTCTGCATTGTATTAGCTCACTAACCTCGTTTACTTGCCTTCTGAAACGAAACAGTTGACCACAGGTTTTCAGCAGTTTGGGAAAGAGGTTTTATTAGTACAATTTGTCTTAAAGTTGCTTCTGGTGGCGGCATTTCATTTCGAATACAGATTGAAATATCCATTGATCACGTCCGTTTTCCTTGATACGTTAGCCTGTTCACAGACTCTGTATTTTATCTTCAGGGATCGTCGAGCGCGAGTTTGAAAACAATATCCGCGGGGGATTTATTGACCACCATTGCAAGGGGGGTGGGTTGGGGAAAAGAAAAAATTTATTAGTTCTTTCTTTTTCTTTCTCGCCCTCCGCCCTCGTTCTCGCGCGCTTGCTTCGCTCTTGTGCTCGTCGAAGAAAAGAAAAGAAAAGAAAAACAACGTCTGTGAACAGGCTACTGTTGCGTCCACGTTTTTCCTGTTATTTTGTGGCACGATATGGCAAAGTGTGCAAAACAAATAACAATTTTTGTAGCTACAGGAGAGAATCGTTTGCATGTACCCAACACATAAATTTTAACGTATTTATCTCTTCTTTCTTTCAGCTCACCTGACTCAGCCACAGTGTCCCAGCCACCCGTCTCGCCCTCAGTCCTCAACAAGACTACAAAAAAAGTTCCAGCAGTATGGAAAGGATTCGTGATGATGCAGAGTGTAGCTAAGTTCGGCACTAGTGCTTACCGCGTGTCGGGATCATGTGACGACCTGTTACAACTCCTACCTGACACACTGCATATCCAGGGCCGCATAGCGCATGAGCAAGTATGGGACTATCTCTTGCAGCTGAAGAGTTCCACGTCAAGGGTACGGTCACTCGAACTCATCTTGTCTTAAGGGATTTTCCAGCCCATAGCGCTGCTCGCTCGAAGTTTGTTTTCAAATGACTACTGTTTTGTGCTTCAATTGGGAAACTTTTGCACGCAAGCAACCAGCCCTTGATTAACGTTTTTAGTCACAAAAGATCCCGTTACTGAAATTAAAGACCATTTCTAATTTCATTTTGAAATACTGAAAAATACACTACTAGAGACGTCAAGATTCATGGTCATTCTATAGGTTTATTCTACCCTGACAGAAGTAAGTGCTGAATAATGTGTATTAAATAGTATCGTACCAACTCAACTGTTAAAACTGCGCACTGAATAAACAGTTTTTAAATTTGAAAGTAATTAAGAAGAGATTTTATGGAAATGGTCACCCCATAGGATTTACTCTGTGGGCTTGTCACGTGACTCTGTCTTTCTGTAAACCCTTTTTCTCACTCAATTTTTGATGTTTAATGTTTTTTCAGGAGGTGTGCGTTATCAGGTATGAGGCGTCCTCAGATGATGAGAAACTGAGTTACATCTCCCTGTATTCCTACTTCTACAGTCGAAAGCGCTGTGGCGTTGTGAGCAACTGTTACACTGGTGTCAAGGATATGTACCTGGTGCCTTTAGCATCACATCAACCGATTCCTCCAGAATTGCTCCCTTTTGATGGCCCTGGTAAGAATGTAATTTTTAGTTTGAAATTAAGGCTGTTGCAGGCCAGGCATACGTGAAACGCTACCTTTCTTTATTTTCCTCGCGAATTATAAAACGATTGTGTCTTGCCTGCTCAAATTATTTTTTCTTTCCTTTCTTGAAAATTGTCAAACGTTTTGAGCTTTCTTTATTCATGCATGAAATGAAAAGCTCGAGTGTTAATCAAAGTTCGGCTGATTGAATTAAATATTGGCTTACAGGATCTTACGGCTGGAAGTCTGCCAACTTTGTTTCGTCTTTTACAGAATTGTGTTGTTTTACTTGACAGGCGAATTTTATTTTCGGCCAGGTCCACCGAGACAGTGTCTAAGCCTGGGCCCTACTTCAATCTTCCTTAGAAGGAAGTTTCTCGAGTGCGGGCAGAGCAATAAACAACCAATTTATGATTGTGATATAAATTATGTTTTATTTTCAGGCTTAGATGAACCTCGGCCTCACATGCTCCTTGGAGTAATTGTACGCTCAAAGGCTGTGTTTAAACGCCCACGTGCACTCAGTCAGCGGTCCACGTCACCACCACCAAAGCGACGAACCAGTTCAGCGAGTATTGAAACTAATAGCAGTGATGGAGGGGTTTCAGACAGCCCAGCTAGTAAAAGGGAGACACTTCGTGAGCTGCGTGACTCTCCACCAGCCGATATCGATGATATCGTATTCCAGTACCATACTAGCCAAGCCAAGAAGACGGCGATAGAGAGCAAAGACTCATCAGTTAAGACATCACCGGCTTCTGAATCTTCAACACCATCCGTAAGCTCCTCCACTGGAATTTCTTCTGCTGTCTCCGGCGAAAAATCGTCGATTCCCTCACTCGAGGCGCAAAAACAGCAGCTGTTGGACCTTCAAGAGCGCGCCCGCCAGTACATCTTGGCACAGACACAGAAAAAAGCAGCCTCAAGCGCTGAAAAGCAAGGGGTGGAAAATGAACAGTCTGGCAGCTCGGAGGTCGTCAGTGTAGACCAGCAGGCGGGGGTAGGTGAAACTGCAGACGACGACGCTCCTTATGATCCCGAGGAGGGTTTGGATCTCGATCTCACTGACATCACCCCTTCCAAACCTGCAGTTATTACTAAGCCTGTTGATCCTAACGAGCCAGTGGAACCTGCCAAGCCAGTTGAACCTGCTAAGTCAGTGAATACTGCTACGCCTGTGGATCCTGCGAAGCCTTCCAGTCTGGAGATTCTCGTTTCCACACTTCAGAGGCTTCAGGGATCAGCTCCTCAACTGTCAGCAGTGAGTGCATTTCTGCCAAAGGCGTCAAGTAGTATAGTGCAAGCCATAAATCCAGCCGCAAGTGAGCACCAGTCATCAGCTTCTTCAGACATTGTGTCACATTCATCTGCGACCTCAGGTCATGGACAGGCAAAGATTGAGGAATTAAGCAGACCACATCTCCCAGTGGCAACTGCCGATCGTTTACATTCTACCGCAGTGTCCAGTACACAGGAACCTCCGTTTTCTCCCTCTTCTGACCGCCGACTACACCCTGGACTGCAACCTGGACCCTCCTTCAATCAAAGGCTACATCCTGCACCCTCCTCAGACCAAAGGCCGCAACCCAGAAATCCTTCTGATCAAAGGGTGCAACCTGGACCTGCAAATCACGGGCCGCAGCTTGGTCCTACTGTAGACCAAAGGCTACACCCTGCACCTTCCTCAGACCAAAGGCCGCAACCCAGACATCCTTCTGATCAACGAGTGCAACCTGGACTTACAGATCACAGACCTCAGCCTGGTCCTACTGTAGACCAGAGGCTACAGCACGGAAACTCATCCGATCAAAGAGCTCCATTTGGCCCATCCTCTGATCAGAGAACCCAACCTCAACCTGACAGATGGAACCCCTCCGAACCACCACAGGTGACACGTCAAGTGAACAACGTCACTCAAGACGTAGAACAGTACAGTGGTCTGCGTCCCGAAGAACGCGCACGGCTGGCAGCTCGCGAATCACGCTTAGGATCCCGAGAAAATAGACGAGTATCGAGTGACCACAGAGATCCCCATTACGATCAACGAAGAAGCGATGATAGGCATAGACCTGGTTGGCACAATGACCCGCGTTACCATCGGGACTCCAGAGATTCTCGGGATGAGTCGCGCAGGAATTGGCGTGACGACTACAGACAGGGAAGGCCGTGGTATAGTGACGAACAGCGTCGAGACCGACACAATCATCCCCCGAGACACGAAGATCGCAGGGAGGAGAGAAGGTTTAAAGAGCACTGGAACCGCGATAGATGGAGGCGGTGACGAAGAGAAACTGTATAGAGTTCTAAGTTGCTGTAAAATTAATAATAGAATCTGTGTTCTGGGTATTTTTTTGTATTTTGTTTTTCCCTGTCTTTTCTTTTTTTCTTCACAAATGTGACTGGGGGACACAACACTACTGAAAGTTCATCCCATCTTCTCTGATTTGTTCGCCGTCGAATTTGTTTCGCGTTTTCCGCAAATTGGTCGTGTGAAAGGTTACGGCTTGTATCCATGTTGATTTTGATTTTCTCAATATAGAAGTTGTTCAGAGGCGTCCAAAAATTTACTTGAGGACCGAAGGTCCCACGGGAAGTTGCTCTTATGAGCTCAGTCGCAAAGAACATAAAACACTGAGTCTTCGTAGTTACATCCAACAAGCGAGGTCAAGCGGCCTCATGTTGAATCTACGAATTTGATGTAGTCACGAAACTGATTCAGACAACAGAGAGGCGTTTGCTAAAATCCTCGAGATTTAGTTACAGAATCTGTGTTGAATTTTCCGAAGTCTGTACAAAGTTAGCTGTCCATGCGTTTGTGTTGATCATGGGCCAATCAACTTGTTGATGGTTGTAAGCTCTACACAGATCGGTCTTACGTTTTAGAGAAGTACAGGTCTTGTAAAATTTTAAAAGAGCCGTTTTAGTAACGTTGCTTGAAGGTGGGTTAAAATGTCTTTTGTGAAAAAAGTGGAAATTAGCGTGTTATCTTTCAAGGCCTTAAATAAATAAACGAAATCTTTTTTGACGGTATCACAATGCGTCTCAGAATGGCTCTATGTCCACCATATTTTTAGCCTGCGAACGCAGACTAATTTCAGGAGGTGGGTCAGACGTTTATCCCGAAAATGTTTTTAAATCAACGATTACTCTGTACTATTGCGCTGGTAGAGTTAAAAATACTTTTTGTCCTCACTGCGGTTTTGCAATTTCTGAACGGTGCGCTAAATCATAAAGAAGCGTGTTCTTCAATAAGTAAAAATTTTGAAGCCACAGTGACTTGATGATTTACAACGCGCTACATTCACTGCAGTTTGATATTATTCCCGTATATGTGGCCTGTACATCCAATTGCTGCCCTTAAGCTGTGCGTAAGGCTGGTACCTATCTCGATTCGGAAAGAATACCGTACGAAAGTTTTTTCCTTTTCTGACAGAATGTTCTGCGCGCGCGTGCCTCTTTTCGAACACAAACTAGTTGATTGTGACGAAATCGGTTTCCGAGGAAATGTTGCTATTTGCTTCAGTTTTCGACGCTTTCAGCCACGAGTTTGTCAAGCGAGTTTTCGTGAAAAGTTTACACTTCATAAAGATTTTTGAAGAAAAGTCAAGGTTTCTGTAGGAGTGATAACGGAATAGTTTCTGCTAATAACAGAGCTCGAGTTTCAGTGTGTTCGAATTGAACGCTTCTCGCCAACGCGCGACATGTGGTCGCAAAAATTCTCGAGTGATAGTGGTGCTCGGTCTCACCCGCAAAAACCGAAATCTAAGATTCCGGTCAGGGTTTCATCTTCCGGCAGTGATAGTGAGCAAAGCACTGGGGAAGAGTCGGGACGCAGAAATCGTCCAAGTGGGAGAACCCGGATATCAATTGCAGCTTCCCACCAAGCGAGTGGAAGTCGCAGCGTCTCTTGTGTTGAACAGCAGAGGACACGGAACCCACAAGCAATCGATTCAGGTAACGCATTGGTTCCATATAGAAGCATGCAAGTCAGACTATTTGAAATTATAAATTAATTAAACCAAATTGCTGTTTGACGTACGGTATATTAAAAAAAAAAATTGTGAAATTATAAAATAAAAAAGTCCCATTTCGATTTTGTCAATATGGCGGACAAACTCCCGCGCAGACTTTCGTAGAGCTTCGGCACTCATCGCGTAGAATTCCCGGTCCATTGAGGTCAACAAAAAATTTCCCGTCCGGGTAGGGGTTAGTATTTTGCCGTTTTTAGCCGTGACACTTCTGAATGAAGCATACATGAGGTAAAAACAATAAAACGGTCAAAAAGTACTGGTAACAAGTTTGAAAAATAAAAAAGATGGCGGCCGAATTTTGTTCTGGCTTTCAAAGACGCTTTCTGGAAATTTTCTTCGCGCTGGCTACCCCTCACGGGCTTAGGTCAAATTCAAAGGAAACCAAAAAACCCAGTTTTTATCACAATCCTTGGTTTAAAAGACTGTGGTGGTTTTAAAGGCAGACAAGAGATGTCACGATATCAGGTGGTACCGTTCGCGATTTCTGCAAACTTTGGTTGTAATCTTTCCGCAAAAGTCTACGCAGCTGAAAGTCCATACAAAAATGGCGATTTTTTGGTTGGTTTTTAGCGCGAAAAACCCAGTTAAATCCGATAAGCTGGCATTAATCGAAGGTAAGATCTTGAATTTGGTGTTTCTTGATATAAATATTCCGGTGGTACCCATTGAGATTTGGTTACGAGTAACTCACAATCAGAGACAAAAAACTCCGAAAGTCGCTTCAGTCTTATTATTCCGCCATATTTTAAAGACCAAATCGTGGCTCGAATGCGGTTCTAGCCTCTTAAATTCCCAGATGTGACCGGGCATTCTACGCGATGCGTTCTTTCCTCAATGGGAGGATTGCGTGACGAGCCAAAAGAACGTCTGCGTTGGAGGTTATATGGCGGAGTAATTCAGTGCTGAGGGTTATCGCAGTTTAAGTAGAATTTAAGTTAGGAGATGGTTAGATTAGAATTACTGATTTAAGGTATAGACCTTTTTTAGCGCTTTTTAAGCGGTATGATAAACTGAGACGTTTAGACTGCTTTCTCTTCATTAGCGAAATAAACAGTGAGTAAAGCACTCGTGTTGTTGTAGATCACACAAGGCGCGCCCTCTAGGCGTCTACATGTCACAGAACTTGGTAAAGTAGGCAATCATACTTATCGAACCGGCAGAGTTTTTCCTTTTGTGCATTAAAAAGATTTCGCGACCGTAATGTTTCCGAGAGTTTCAAGAAACGCGCGGCTGGGCCGAGCTTTTCGAAAGAGGACTTTAGGCCTTTTTAACACGACAACAAGCTTTTAGCTATGCTTCCATAATCACTTACTTGATGTGCACCATTTTGGATTTTAGGTGTAATCCTCAAACCAGTGCGTAACTTGAATGAAGTCCTCGGTAAAAAGGGGGACGCGACTGGAGTACGGTTTGCTTCCAAGGCAAAGAACCATGGACGGAAGTCCAAAAGTGCCAGCCCACGTGACACAAAGGCCAGTGCTCTACGAAAACAGGTTGTATTCGAAAAGGCAGCGGCTTCGTCCGGAAAGCCAATAGGGGTAAGATTATTAATTTATTAACTTAAAGCTTCGGAACGTTGACGTCGCCGACATTATTAATTCGTTTTTGTTGTTTTTTTTTTTTTCCGAAACTAGAAGAGAACTGGAGCCGATAGGTGTCCCGCAATTGTTTCTGGAATCTTTGCTGGGGACGAACTGATCAGCTAGAGCGATTTTCGTATGACTTTGAAATGAAAGCGCGCGAACAAAACAGAAACGACAAACGAACGGAAATAGAGCGATTTGATTGGTTTATCGAACGGACAGACAAACGCGTCTGGCTTTTCATTGTTAAGCGAACGCTCAGGTGAAAAAACTTCATGCCCGAGAACTTTCTAGAAATCAACCGATACTTCGCTTTGACGTCATACTACAACACGATTGGCCAATCGAACAATGCCTTCTCCATATTAGGGTTTCTTTGGCGGGAAAACAAAGAGGCCATGTTTTGATCTTTTCATTCATTGGCTGATGAAACAAAGAACGAACACTTACCGAAACCTTTTTTCAAGGTCATACGAAAATCGCTCTATCGGCCGAACCTGAGAAAACAGCCGACATTCCGCTACGCCACCACTGGTTTCCCCTCGAAATGACGTCTAAAATACGAGCGTAGAAATTCCATACGGATGACATGTCACTACCTAAATCTGTGTAGTGCTTTTGATTGGTCGTGCCGCGTGGGAAACTTGCTTCAGCCGATCAAACGCACTACCCGGATGTGGGTAGTGTAGCGTCCTCAGTTTGGAATTTCTGCGCTCGTTTCTCGGACGTCATTTCGTAGAGAAACCAATGGTGGCGTCGCGTGATGTCGGCTGCTTTCTCAGGCCACTATAGGCTATTTTTTCCATTCCATAGTAAAACTCCCAGAGTCTTTGCGAAAGTTTACTCGGCCCAGTCTCCTTCTCTTTTGACAAGTTGCGAATAGCAACCGCAAATTCTCTATTTCACTTGTAGGAACGCTTCCATCTAACGTAACGTGTTTGAAAGGTTTTGTTTTATTTCCTAGTGTCAAATCATAATAGATCGACACTCTCCGGCCGCCACCCTGATACACTGTGCAAACGACTGCAACAAATGTTCTAAAAAAAGTAAATCAAAATATATTTCCGTGCAGTCAAAACTTTTTTTATCTTATTTTATTTTATTTATTAATTTTTTTTTTTGTCAGTAGCTATCGAACTTTGTTTTACAGGAAAAATGTAGAGTCTCTCCCAAAGTACTTTGTGGCCGCACGTCCTTTAAGAACGACGCCAAGGAAAAACAAGAACGGAGTACGCGTGCGCTGGAAGAACTGAAGGAAGAAATCAAGTGAGTCCATTTTTCTTTTGTTCATAATTTGGATGATCTTTCGGAGACTTAATGGCTATCTATTTCGGTAAGAAAATAAAAGGCGGACCGCCGTTTACCTGCTTTTGTCTGTCTCAGGAGATGCGCCTAGGTTTTTAGAAGATGTGAGTTTACTGAGGTAAACTTTTGGCAAACGCGTTCGAGCAAAGATCATTATTTCTATTCCTTATGATAAGAAAACTATTACGGAGATAGTTTCAGTCAAAGGGCCATAGAGATAATTAATTATAGCCTGAGCGTGGCACGCGTCGAAAGGAGGAAGCGAAAAACTAGAGGGTGGGGAAAAGAGGAGCATTTTTCTATCCCTCTCTTACCCTTGTCACTAAGGCCCAGGCTGAATTCTTTTTTTATTCCTCTGAATATTCTTAGATTATGGCCTATGAAATTCCATTTAAGAATGTGTTGGGTATCAACTAAAAGCGTTTAGATCTAAAGATAGATTAACTGGTGAATTAACATTTGGCAAAGAAGTTACATTGTGTTTGAGACAACACTATGATTCATGTTTAAGGTGTGATACAGTCCAGGTGGAGAACGAATCAGTCGCCTTAAAACTCACCAAAGGTCAAGAAGATACAAATAGTTATTCTGACGAACGTTTTGAGGAGGAGTCTTCTTCGACGACGACGGAGGAGGAAACAACTTCGAGCATTGAATCAGTTAGTACTAGCGTGGACAGCTTTGAACGAAGCACGACCGTTAACAAGAACGGACAAGTGGAGGAAATCAAAGATCGGCAATGTGAAAGAGTAAGTGTGGATAAACAAGCTAGTGACCTTGAGAGAAAGCAGGTTTTCTGTGAGAGGCCAGAAGAAGTCTCTAGCTTGGTGGATGAAAGCGCACCCGGACGCTTGACTGGTATAGTTCTTGAAAAGCGTCTCTTGGAGCAAACAAATTTGACTGATAATGATGGTGATCATGCCAGCGACCATGAAGAGTCCTTGCCCTGCGGCGAATCCACTGCTGGGATTCAGTTAAAGGGAAAGCAGAGCATTTGGAAATTCCGTGATAACGATGATGATCAAGACAATGCTCTAGATAATATTAGAGTTCATGTGCCAAAGAATAATAAAGACCAAGAACAAGGTGAAAGATCTAAAGAAATGTCAAAGTCTGTGGATGAATCACAGCGGCCTTCTGAAATCAACGATGATGATGACGAAGAAACTGAAAAACGTACGATGGCAGATGGTGTCTTAGAAGGGACTGAGGTGTCATGGTCTTTATCTGTCAGTGATAATGATGATGCGAAATTTGAACAACAAAAGGAACAGTTCAAAAGCCGCATTCAGCAACAATTCCGTGAGCTGGAAAAAGAACACGCTTTGATGTTAGAAGAGTTAACTCAGGCTTCAAACGTAGTGAGATATTTTGAAAGAGATGATGCAATTGTGGAGGAAGAGGGATTCGAGAATCTATTGAATGAGAGGGATGAGACATTGGAGACGAAAAAACTACTATTTAATTGGAACGAAAATCAACCTGAATTGGGAAATGAAAAGGTTCAAGATCCCAGTAAGATAACCTCGAAAGTATTAATGACATTTCCTCAAGAGGAGAGATGTAACTTGACTAAAATTGAGGGAAAATTAACAGAAGAGGATGAGCTGAATCTTATTCAACAGCAAAAGGAAGAAAACAGAGATCGGAAGGGCTTAAGACATCAACTGATGGATAACGATACAGAGCTGAGCGAAGACTCACTTCATGATGTCGGTGAAAATTCAGCTGATAAATTAAAAGGCGAACTTATACTGATTCAAAAAGAGTTAAAAGAAACAGTCAGCATTTTGGCTCAGAAAAACGCTGAATTAGTTAAGGCTCGAGGTTTGCTTTGCAATGGAGATGAGCTTCTTTATGAGTTCAGACAGAGTTTAACTGAGATGCAGCAAGAACTGGAAGAAGCAAAGAAGGCTTTGACTGCGAAGGATGAAGCGTTGGAATCTACTTCAGCTTATGCGAATTATGAAGATAGCGTCTTGAAGAAAAAGCTGGTCAAAGTCGTACTAGATGTGAAGAGAGTGGTTAAGCTTCAAGCTAGACTACAAAGCTTGCTTCAGGAAAAAGACAGAAGTATTGAAGGCAAAGACATCTTCATTGCTCAGTTAAAACAAGACTTGAAGCAATATGATACTTATGTAAAGGAAAAAGATAATGACATTGGGGACTTCAAAATCACTTTAATGGAGTTAAAGAGAAATCTAGAACTGAGTCGCTCCTCTATAAGGGAAAAAGGCAGAACAATTGAAGAGCTGGAATCGTCCACTAATGCGTTAAAGCAGGAGTTGGATATAAAGAATTCCTCCTTGACAGAGAAAGACGATCAAATTAAACAGCTAGAATTTTCGATCGCCAAAAATACGAAAGACTTGGAACAGAGCAGCTCTTCCTTAAAGGAAAAGAACAACCAAATTAAAGATTTAGATTCTTCCGTTGAGAAGCTAAAGGAATTTTTGGAGTTAACCAACATGTCCTTGAATGAAAGGAGCAATGAACTTCAACAAATGAAAAGTTATGTTGAAGAGAAAGAAAGAGAGCTAGATATCTCAAACGGAAAGAGTCTCTTGCTTCTAGAAGAGAACAGCTGCCTTAAAAACGAATCAGCACTGATGAAAACTCAGCTCTGCCAAAGCGAAGAACAAATTAATGATCTCAAAAAGGTGTCTTCGACAAAAAATTCAGAGTTAACAGAAGTGAATAGGGAGTTAGAAAAACTGGGGCACCTGCTGCAGGAAAAGGAACAGAGGATTAATTTTCTACAACGGTCCCTTGCCTCGAAAGAACATGACAATAATATTTTGACAAACAATATGAAAAAGAGGTTCCTTGAAATCAGAAGTTTAAAGGGCACACTTGATGAGGCAAAAAATGAAAGGCGGAAGTTCTCAGAACTTTTTAATCTTAAGATTAGCTATTATGAGACGAAAATCCAGCGACTGAATTTGGAAGTAGATTGCAATAATATCTTGCTTGGAAAAAAGGAAAGGGCTCTTGAAACAGCACAGCTTGGAATTCAAGCCAAAGAGCGAGAGTTAGACATGCTAAAAGAACGTTTGTGCAAACAGGAGGTAAGGTTCGAGCTGTACAAAAAGATTTCAACCGAGGCAGAGTACAAACTTCTACTGGAAAAGCGAAAGCTAGAGAAAAATTTGAAAGAAATGGAAACAGGTGTGTGCGAAAAGAGTAACGAGAAAATGGAGGTAAAGAGTTTCCCAAATGCCAGAAAAATTGATGCCAAGTCAATTGAACAACAGCATTCGAATGAAAGCAACGAAATGGAAGAAAATTATAGTCACAGTAAAGAGATGGAAGAACAAAATCATTTGACAGCGGCTGAAAGTTTGGCCCAAATGAAGGCTAATATCGCAGCAATGAAGAAGGAACTGGAAAAAACTCGGGAAAATAATGCCACGCTTTCGAAGAGCAACAAAGAGCTAAAAGAGAAAGTCAATAAGCTGCAAAAAGAGGCAGTTGATAGAGAAAAGAGGTTAAATGAGACATTAGACAAGCTCCATGAGAGAGATGCGAAATTTCTCGGCTAAATGGATTGTTGCAGAGATTGGATCAAAACATGGTGTCAGAGAATGTTAATGAAAAGATTATGGAGCCGGTAAGGACCAAAGAAACAGAGGTTACCACAGAGGTACCTGAGGTATTGGAAAAAACAGATGATGTTTCACGAGAGTCGAGTGAACAGAACGATGGCAGGCAGGAAAATGCCGAACCATCAGATGTGACAGTTTATAATAGTATGAAGTGTGCCGTGTCTCTGTCACAGCTGCCGGTGGACGGATCGCAGAAATTCCACGACTCGCGACTACAGGAAGAGGCTGATCCAGTTGTGCCGTTCGATGGTAAAATTCAGGAAACAATTGATGCCGAAGCAGTAGAAAGTGATGATTGCAGAAAGGATGTGGCTGAATTGCAGGACTCATGGGACACCACCGGAGATAAGGGCGACCTGAAAATAAGAGAAAATGGCTTTAAAAAAATGGATAACTCGGCGCAGCCTGTAAAGAATGATGAACTGCACGACATTGCTGAACATGACGTTTTAGGAAATGACTTCATACACGATCTGCTCTATGTAATGGAGGCAGAGGGCACCTCACAAGACACAAATGATGTGCAAATGACAGACCCTGTACCAGAAGAATTTGTTGAAACACGTAACCGAGTAAGTCGGCTTGGTAGCCGAGAAAGCCAAGTAGCAGATGGACTGCAGGACATCACTGAACCAGAAATGTTAGTCAACAGCCTCGTTAAGGGTTTGGCTAACCCACAAGTAGCAGGGGTATCCAGTCAAGACACAGATGACTCAAAAATGACAGATCATGTCCAAAAAGAAACGGATTTTGAGTCACTACTGCCAGCTGATGAACTACAAGGACGGGATGATCTTCCACTGGTACGTTGATATCGATTTCAGTCAATTACAGAGGAATAAGACTTATCCCATTTTCTATGCTCAAAAGACAAATTGTAGGACATTTTTCAAAATGTGGAAAGATAAACGAAACAAATTGGTACACCGGCCGCATTTTGACTTCTTCTCTGATCTATAACTGAATAGATACAAGAAACAATGGAATATATTTGTTTGTTACGCAATGAGCAGAAAAGCAAAACGCAACACCGAAACTTGCCTCGTTGCACTCGCCTTTTCCTTACAGTCTAGGTTTTATTTAGGTTGCTGAGAGCGCTTTTCGTCTCGGTTTTTGTAGTCCCAGTTGTTAAATGAAAACAACTCCAACTAAACGTGTATTAGGACTTCACTCATGTAAATGCGTAAATATTTCCAAGGCTTTGCGCCTGAAAAGCCACTTTTCCTTAGAGTCGTCAGCCTTGTGTCTGTCTGTACCCATAGATCGATGACACACATCACGCGTAGTATTCAGATTATCGTATAGAGTCTTTTACTCACGTGGCCAGCATCTATGCAAATTTTTTGAAACAAAAGAAAATTTTTTCATAAGAAAGAGCTTCAAATCTCACAGCATTTGAGGTTAGCATTAGATCCCGTCGGACTTAAGCCCTCGGACACCTCATGAAGTTTAGACAACGTAGGATTCCTCATTGCTTCGGTTTCGAGCACAGACTGTATTGATTAGGGT
Source organism: Porites divaricata (assembly GCA_038088405.1). Classification (NCBI taxonomy): domain Eukaryota; kingdom Metazoa; phylum Cnidaria; class Anthozoa; order Scleractinia; family Poritidae; genus Porites; species Porites divaricata. The sequence goes on along the minus strand of JBBMOI010000001.1, from coordinate 64,231,092 downwards.
TAAGCACTGACTCCAAACGGATTTCAAATCAAATCACCTCCAGTAACCAGTCAATCCTCTGTGGCCTTGTGGTAACGACATGGACTCCGGGTTCGATACCCACTCACGCTCTACGGGAATTCAGTATTTTTCCTTAAAAATTGAAGAGACACACATGTTGATGAACATTTGTTGAGCAGAATTTCATCTAAGTATAGTGTGGAAGCAGTAAAGAATTCTACATTGTGTAAACTTCATAAGGTGACCAAGGGGTTTAGGCCGATCAAGATCGGTTTGGCACACCAACATGGCCGCCGTGACGTCATGTGAAAACACTCTAACATTCAGCTCTTAACCTGGATAAGCGCTTGATATATAGTACTACTAATATTATCTTCAAAAGCAAGAACCAAAAAGTGCAATATTTTTTTAGCAATCCGAGTTCGACGTTCCCCAGACAAGAAGTGCCCTCAACACCTCAAACACGAATATATGTCAGACTACTGTTTTGTTTGCGTGATTTCTCATTTGCTTATTTTTGTTTCTGTAGGGAACATCAACTCCAAAATCTTCCAGCAGCAGCAGCTATTTGTCACTGTCCTTAACAGACCTTGGCTTATGAATGAATGACCGTAAAGAGGTTTTCGGTTATGTTTGCTATTTTTCATTAACAGATTTCTTGAATAAGAATTATAAGAATGAGAATCGATTTCGTTCACCGAAATCTTGATATAAAGAATATGTTAGCACGTTTTTGAAGATTAATTTTTAATAAAGAAGTATGTTAAATCTGTCTTTTCATGTGATGTGTTTACTCCTTTTTAAAGCTCTTAAATGCATGCAGTTCATAAGGGTCAATGTTCATTCGTATTTGTGCGTTCACGTTGTATCTGAAAAATCGGAACATCCGTTGTCAACATGGATTACATCTTTATTATGTAGCCTTTATGACCAACGCTAACATTTCAGCTTTGAATTGGGTTAAATTCTTATAATGATAAAGAAAACTCTAAGCTAATGTAATCCGCAGTCTCTCTCTGTTGTTTATGTGACCTGTAGGGGAATTCTCAAGGTGGCTCGCAGCATGCTACTTTTTCATATCTTTTTTGGCCTAATTGTCGTTATGGTCTGGCCTCTTAACTCGTAACTTTCTATCTATGAAATACAGGATATAATTGTTTATATTCTTTTTTTAATGTTTCCACTGTAACGATCTATAAAGCTGCAAACTTACAGTACAACCTACGCGACCTACAACCTACAAACCAAACAGTTATACATCTATAAACGACAACTTTACAGTGACCATATGAACCATATTTTTAAACAAAATTTTGCGTGCGATGTAACTTACTAATCAGAAACTATTGTTAATTGAAACTAAGTTTTAGAATATTTTGCACACGCGGTTTTCGAAGTGTCTTTATTCAACTGGGCAAAAAAAAAAGAAGATAACATACTAAAATCTAGAATTAAAAGGATAAAGAACAGGCTGATCCCGATCAAGAAGAATGTAGAATAACCGCCAGTAATGCAAGATGGACAAACCAAACAAGGGAAAAAAAGGCAAATTCAGTGCCAAGCATGGGAACTAAATCCAAAAAGCAACTGCCAGTGCCGGGGGGGAGGGGGGTAAGGGGGGCGGGGGCACTCCAGATTTCAAGTGACAGGGATGATTGAATCGGGGCAAAATCAAAACCAAAAAAAATCCCTAGGGCTTAAAACAGAACCCCAAAAAATCCCATGCCGAATTTCCTAGCCTAACAAAAGTCCAGAGAGCATTGAATGACACAACACAAAAAATAGAAACATTAGTTTTGAATACCCAAAAAGATCCCTACTTGAATCAAACTACCCAAAAACTACTTGCCAAACTTTTTCTACCCCAAAAATCCCGAAATCGAAAATTTCAAACCCAAAAAAATCCCTCGATCATCCCCTGTCACTTGAAATCTAGAGATGAATATAATTGTTTTAGTATAATCATTCAGATGATTATCAGAGAAATTTCTTTGGTGCATTGAAGAAATGTTGGCCAGTTCGCGAAATTGTAGTTTTATGACTAGAGGAAGCAGCTTTGTGTGTATTGGTGTAGCTGCAGTGGATTTTAAAAGATCCACTTGCTCATTAGTTCAAATTTGTGTTTAAAACTCCTCACTGGTCGACCTCTTTCCAGTATGTGCTCCGACCCTAAAAACCCTTCAACTTACTGATACAACCTCCTCTATGGGTCTTTGCAACTGTAATCTATGTCGGATGCTTTGACAAGGTTTTCCTTCTAAAAACAGGGGGAAATTACATTCTTTTGCTCAAACAGACGTTTATGAAACCAAACATATCCCTTAATTAGATGAAATACAACTTTCTCTGGTGATCTTTATTGACTTTTTCATACAAATAAAGTAATAGAATCAGGGATGTCACTAAGATTTCACGTTGCCGGGTAAATGCAACAAGTAGGCGGGGAATCAAACAGCTAGGGATTTCTTTTGGTTCTATTTTTGTTCTATTTTCCTATAAAAATAGCCGGGGGCCACGTTCATAGTAGCCGGGGGAAAATCCCCGGCCCCCGCCTCTTAATGACAGGTCTGAGTAGAATGATACTAATTAAACTTACCATATATGATTTACACAAATTACTCATCAGCCATTTACAGGTTGCTGTTTTAACAAATGCACGAGCAGTTGCTCTTAAACTTCCATAAAAAAATTAAGATTTATATAAGTAGATTTATAGGTATACCATTTGATAGGTTATCATCACTGCGGACGAGACTAATGAACTTACTGCCATGTCATCAGCCCTTCTACAGGACTTGATGACGTCTCACGGTGGTCGGCTGCCAATGGTTACAAACGCTGCGAAGACGAAATGTCTCCTTGTTACAGGGAAACGTATGCCATGCAAGCTTTACGATTGTTCACTGAAACTGAAACTTGTTAACTCTCACACATAACAGGTTGATAGTCAGAAACTCTTAGGGGTTACTATTGACAAACACTTAAACTTTAATGTGCACGTTGAGGAACTGTGTAGTACTAAGAACTTATCCCAGAGAATAGCGGTTCTTAGAAAGATAAGGAGATTCATCCCTATTAAACAGCGCATACTTTACTACAATGCTATGATCAAACAAGTAATGCTGTATGGGTCAACTATCTGGTCAAACTGCTCAGCTGATGACTTAACGAGAATCCTCAAGCTGCAAAAACGTGCTGCCCGAGCAATTTTAGGAGTTGACACAAGATCAAATAGCGTAAATCTCTTTAACAAATTAGGGTGGCTCCCATTTTATGACGAAGCTAAAGTATTTGCTAGTCCTTAAGCGCCTACAAGGAAACTGCCCCAGCTACATGTATGACCTTCTTAAATGCAACACAGATTTACACACACGCAGGGGGCGCTACGGTGCCTTGAACCTCGTCTGCTCCAGATATAATCATGAATCTGAGCCAGGTGATCTGTGACGTCATTGCGGGTGCCTGGGGAAAGAAATTTTAATGCCGTATCCCATAAACCAACGCGCGCACCAATTCAATTCAATTCAATCTGTTCCCGTCAGCTTTGGTTTATGGGATACGGCATTAAAATTTCTTTCCCCAGGCCCCCGCAGTGACGTCACAGATCACCTGGAGGGAGGGAGAACTTTTAGCGTGTCCGCGACCAGGCTCTGGAACTCTCTGCCCATTAACCTTAAGAAAGGAACACGTGTAACCTCATTTAGAAAAAGGCTATTTATAGTAATTTTTTAACGAGATACAATGACGTTGATCATTTTAGCTTAAGAGAAACTTAATTTTATTTCTTAGTTTTATGCTAATCCAGCATTTCACAACCTTCCTCTCGCTTGACCCATCCTAGTTTTATTCTTATTGTAATTGTAGATATTCATTGTAAGGATATTTTATAATTGTAATATAGTTTTTACTCGTTTTAGTCTTATTCATATATATACTTGTAGTTCTTTTTCTTTAACGATATGTATTATTGGTTACTTAATTTTGTTTCATAGTTTTAGTTTGAGGGCCACTAGTTAATATATTCAGTTGAAGTACTGTCCCGTGCTACCCTCGTTAAGTAAAGTTGATTATTATTATTATTATTATTATTATTATTAGCCCTTCCGATGACAAAACAACAAAAAATTGTACTTAAGAGATTGATATTTCAATGCGAAAAACGTGACTGAACTCCAACTGAGCTAAATCTTTTAATATACATGAACGCACCAATTGTGATGCTGCTTTATAATCCTGCAATAGAATCCTCTACGAATGTAGTATAAGTGCCATCAATAGCATCACTGCTACAATCAACACTAAGCCGTGTCTTATTCTCCAGTTCCGCATGCCTCCAATCCTTGAATGTTCCACTTCTTTCGTTTTCTCTTCACGATCCATTCGACACAGGGGATGTTTTGTCCGCCAACGAACTTCGGTTGAACTGCCAGAGAAAAAGGGACATAATTCTTTAACCTTTCTTTTCGTCAACAACAACCTTTCTGTAGCAGCGACAAAATGTATTTGTGGAAATCCGCATTCTAGTGTAAACTTAATTTTTTTGGCGGAGGCGGGGAGGGGGGGAGGGGGGAGGGGGGGTACTGCTCCTGGCCCCCATACATTATCTACGTGTAGAAGGTTCTGCCATGTTTTCTTTTTTCGGTAAAAATTAATCACGCTTTTCCTGAAATACTCGTGCCAAAGTTTTATTTACTATACCTTTTGGTACGAGAAATTTGAAATGTTGATTTTCCAATTTTGCTCATTTACGAATTTAAAAGCTACCTCGCGTAAAGCTGACGAGCACTAATACTTACAATAGTTTGTGAAAACCAATCTTTTCCACAATTTTATTTTAGTCTAATATACTATCAGGGGGATTAAACGTGCTGCTACTTTTAAACGATCTTGCCTAAAAAACGAGTTAAGGAACTGAATTTCCTTGACGTTCAGTTTCTTTTCGGTAAAGGGAATCATTGTCGCACACCTCTCTCCTTCCGTTGTGTTTGGCTCAGTTTGTCGCGGGAATTTGTTCTTGTTTTGATGTTGACCTTGTTCAAGATTGGATTCGTTGTTCTATTGAAGAAAAGAGAAAACGGTGTTATACGAATGCTTATTCATTCTAGATTCATCTAAACCTTATTTGAAAATGTTTCAAATAGTTTATTAGGGTTTTATATCAAAGACGGAGTTCGAGCATGTCGGTATGGTAACTGTTTTAATCTGTGCTCGTGAAAGTTGCATGTACATGCTTATTTTTAAGTCAGAAACTCCCCGAGGGGTTTCAGGGAACAAGGGAACATGGCCATTAACATGAGAATAAATTAAATATAATACAAACTAGCTACATACTGGTAACACGGGAACAAAAGCATATTTGAGGGAACAGGGAACACTTGATTATAAATCGAAGACTAAAATACTCTTAGAGAACAAGGGAACACGAGAAACATTTTGTTGGGAACGGGGGAACATTGACCCCGCCCCCCACCCCCTGTGTAGGAGGCCCTCACTTTTCACCATGAATGAGACTTTGTGTCAACAGACTTAAGACAAAACACAAAATAGGAAAACAACAAATTAAATGAAAGGATCTCTTCGAGCTTATCACTACCGGAGGATGTGAAACCAACACATTGTCAATAATAACGTGCATATTCTTTTGCTTGAAAAAAAAAGTGTGTAAACTCGGATATAACTAAAAACCTTTGGAAGAGAAAGAAGTATTCGACACAATTCTTACACCCACTGTAAATGACCAAGAAAGTGAAGTGAAAGTAAAGTAATGTTGACTTTCCTAACTATACTCACCAAAGTGGAGATCATCGATGTACTGACTGTGAGATATACTGTAAAGTGAAACTTGGTTTAAACTTTAATTACCTGTTCGTTTAGCAGTGAAGTTTCGATCACGGGAGAGATGTGAGGCTGTACCAAAACAGTTTTATTTGAACGCAGTTCTCCTTTGAGGGAATTGCAGTTCTCGTGTCTGGGTGAAAGTGGTGTTGAGCTGATGGTGTCTCTGGAGCCATCACAACGCTCTGTAAGATGCGCATTCAAAATCCCATTAATAATAATTGATACACGAAATAAGGCTCTCGGAACCCTATCTATTGTGGACTGAATGAGGTAGTTGTACAAACGTGGCTTTTGGTTATAGTATCTCTTTCGCCAAACGCGTTTTAGGTTTTCTATAAGGCCGATATAAATGGACAGCAATCGTATTGTAAGACTTTGAACCATAGCAAGAAGAAACTTTCTTCTGATTTACTCTAGTGGAATAATGGAATGTTTACTTCTTCATCAACTCAAGACTAGGGTGCAGAGGCAAGATCTGCATGCGTACATCACCAAAGTTCTCGCTATATACATATACACTGTAACTCTCATTAATCAGGACCTGGCCATGGTTGTCCAAAGAATTATTACGCCAATCGAGGATAAGTGCTGTGATTTTTTTATTTAGTTTTGTAGCTTTAAAGACAGTTTTACTTTTTCTTTTTTGTTCCTTTCAGTTTCGCTTTACACTAAAATAAAACATCATAAAACGTTAGCGCTATTGACACTCTTTTCCAAGAGAAATCAAAACCAAGTTTAACTCAGTTTCAATCCCTGATTAGTGCTAACCGCCTTTCGAACAAACGGCATCAGGACTTGAGAATCTTTTAAGGACTGCGACTTTTAATATGTAATAAAACAAAATTATATGAAAATGAACGATAAAAGCAGCTAGTTTCAGTTTCGTTTCTCAGGCAGAAATTTGTAAGTAAACCGCATACCATCATAATTTGTCGGTTCACGTTCCTGGACAGCGTCAGGCCCCCTCTGTGTTTGCGACTGATTCTGCGTTTCCCCTTCGTTATTCTCTTTCCTTGAAGTGCTATCCTGATCTAGACCTGCTGTTAAGCGATCAACTCTTTGTTCACCTCTTAACTCCTTGTCAACAGTACCCTTTTCTAAAATATTAAAATGGATATAAGTATAATAATTGTATTCCTTGAACACGCATGCAGCCATAAAATCCAGGAACATCACCCTGTGAAAGAGCTTGTTTTTTTTAATACACGACATTAGGTCCTCCTAGTTGTTCCATTTTTTTACGTTAAATATGATCATATCATATTGACAGATAGAAATATATGGACAGACAGAGAGACAGACAGACAGAAAGTCAGGCACTGAAACAGGGCGCAGCAGTTAGGTCGCGACTGCTGGCTCAGACAAGTGTTTGCTGAAAGTGCAACATGTTATAACACGCCATATATTTTCTTACCTCGGACGAGAGAGAGAATTTCCTTCTCGAGCTCTTTACACCGCTTTGGCCAAGCGAACTTCTTTTCGCAACACACCTTTAAGCTCTTTGCATCTTGTAATCGCTTCGACCTGGGTTTCTCTCTGACCTTTCGAATTGCTTTTGCCCATTCTTCGCCGTCTTCAGAATCCACGATACAGGCTGAAGCCAAGGGGTCATCGGTTTTTTGTAAAGCCTTCGCAAAACCTGAATTTGCGCTGACCAGAATTGGAAGACCAGCGGATAGGGCTTCAAGGGCGGTCAAACCAAAGCCTTCTGTCCTTGATGGCATTATGGCGAGATCCACCTCACATAACAACTCTGCTAGATCTGATCGCTTTTCGATGAAACCACGCACCGTTAGTTGATGAGGTTGGATGTCATGGTGCAGTAACTTCTGTGCAACTTCTTGCTCTTGTCCATGTGAGGCACCAACAGAGTAGAGATGGTATGTCTGGTCCTTAAGCTCTGCAATTGCTTTCGCCGCTATGTCAAACCCTTTCAGCTTAAAATCTTCTGAGTCACCACGACCGAAAATCAAAACGTGGAATTTTTCCCTGTCCTCTTTAGCCTGTTTGCATCTACTAAATTCGCGAAAGATACTTGGATCGGGAGTGATTTCAAACACTTTCTTCTGCTCATGAGGGCGGAGATAAGTCTTAAAGTCCTCTGTCAGTTTGGGTCCAACCGCAACCACGGCATCAGCCCTTGCACAGAGTTTTACCTCCGTATGGTGCTTCTTTTCTCCTCGTGAGATGTTGCAGGAGTAATTTTTATACATAGCAAGTTCCTCGGGAGCGGTATGTACAAATTGAACCCATACACATTTTGGAAAGAACCGTTGAATCAGTTGTGCCTGCTTTCCGAGCTTCACTCCATGCCCGACAACAACATCAACCATGGGCAATTCTTCATTTGGGAACCCTAGCCAGTCAAGTTCGTCATAACCAGGTACTTCGTTTGCTTTTATAATGTTGATGTCATTACTCGCTGCCACTCGCTTATCTTCTTCGCTGCACTTTATAACGTACAAAGTGACCTTCAGATTTGAGCTTTTCGCCAGCTCTATCGCTAGTTGCCTGTTAATTGTTGGGAGACCGCCCTTGGATGAACCCCACTCTCCAGCTAGAAGAATAACGTTTTTTGTACAGGTTGAAGTAGTCAACGCTTTCTGAGTAGGTTTGAGAGAAGACTGATTTCCTGAGATCGCAGTTGATTGGCCAGCTAAAAGAGTGGGAGATTTACATTTAAATTAGACACGTAAAGAACCTGACGGGGACAAAAGTGACCCGAGTATTCAGTTATACACGTAATACGAAGTTATTATAATAGTGAAAATCAAAGTTAGCCCCATATTGAGAAGCGGGAGGAGTGGTGCTAAGTGGAGAGTTCTCGCCTCCTCCGTGTTTCGATTCAAATTTCGTATCCATAATGTTATGCAGTGGAACCTCTGAGTAAATTAACGAAGTTCTAAAGGACTGGGAAAATTTGCCTCGTCATATCGAATTTCTGTTCTATATTTTCTACTGTAACTTTGGCCGGGCTAAACAATATTTATCGTTCCTCATATCGAGGACTGTCGTATAGAGGGTCGTTAAATCGAGCTTCCACTATATGTGGGTTAGCATTGTTGTTAGTTCGCTTCCTGTGTATTTCTTGGCTTTTCCCCATCCTCTCCGATTTTTCTCTCTTCTCAAAACTAGAGTACTTCAAATTCCGATTAGATTTAAAAACACTTGCAATAAAACCGTGTTGCCACTGCCTAATCCAATTCATTTTTTACTATCATTTTATTTTATATTGAGTTGGATGAACTATAGGCAAGAGGTGTCAGCGAAAAAAGTAATAACTAAAACAAAACTAACCTGTTTCCTCTGGAAGGTTATTGTTCTCCAAAGCCTAAAAGAAAAATCCCGGTTAGCTAACAATAGCATGTTCCTATCTTCCTGGCTGTAACTTAGTCCGTCGGTTATATCCATAACTAAGTGATCTTCTAATGATCGTTTTTGATTTTCAAATCAGCGTCAGTAAATTTGACTCTTGATGTATGAACTTGGCTAGAACGTTGTACATATGGATGTCACCTATTTATTCCACCTGATTCTGTTTAATCGTTATAAGTTCGTCATTTCTCAGTCGCCCATTATGTTAAAAATCACCTCACCTGAAGCCAGTGTTCGTATCTTTCCTTAGGAAGAAAAGCGTGACCACTCTTAGCATGTGGACAGAAGTACTGACTGTTTTTCAAAGCAATGTAGTGAGCACAGTCGTCATCTGAACAACTTTTTCTGTTGTGCCAGATACATTTTCGGGTGTTTGAGTCGACCTTTCCTGCACATAATCTGCATTGCGCACAGAGATCCCAGGATACCGAACGCCACCAGTGGCACTCTGTACGAATTGTTTCCAAACTCCTTTCCAAGCAGCTAAAAATTTGATATTCAAAGGATTTAAATAACATTGCGCTGTGCATTACATATCGTTTGAGGTAGCACATTAAAGTATAAGTGAAGAGTGAAGTGAAGTAAGTGGCTGAATGGAAGATTTCAAATGTTCAGACATTGATGAAGCATGCGATCCGTTACGAGGGTGACAGTTTATTCTCATCCCTTACAAAACATTTTTTTAACTTAGCTTAGATTGAAGCTGGATAGAAAACGTTCCAAAGTATGTTAACCAATGTTAACCCTTGAACTTCCAAGATAATTCTCCTAACCAATGACCATACAAACCGTTGTTGACTATTCTTAAGAATTTGGTGTTATATCAAGACACTATCCCCTATTGATCATTTTCTTAATTCTTATTACCTATCTGCTTTACAGTGTATAAAAATTGTAAGAATTGGTATGTTTGTCACTCCTGGGAGTGAAGGCTAAAGGATGCTATTACCAGTCAAGAGTTACACTGAGAGAGCTTAACCTACAAAGAAAAAAGTCAGAGTTCAGAGGGTTCAGTAAAAGCCAGCTATCGGTGGTGTTCCGCCGCCTATGTCATCCCTCGCCGCCGGTTACTAAAAATACTGTAACTTAATCTCACTTCACCCTAATTGCTGGTCACAGCCAGCTATTATACACAGTGCCGGATCCAGACCTTGAGATAAGGTGGTGGGGGGGGGGGGGGGGGGGGGAGGGGCGGTCTCCAAAACATGTTTTTGGCCCTTCGGGCCTCAGTTTGGTATAAAAATAAGGGAGGCGGGCCTCCCTGGCCCCTCTCCTGGATCCGCCACTGATACGTTAGATAGCCACATACGTCAAATCTCACTGAAACCCTTTTTCAGTATGAGTCTGAACTCGTAAAGTGATATAAGTGCACAGGCTTACCAATAAATCTCTGAGTAAAATCCTGGATCATCGCATAGTGGATCTATGTTGTCTTCTGACCAAACTTGCAACTTTATGACGCTGTTGAAGCAAAGCAATCCGAGGAAGTTCTTGCCGTCTAAAATGAAGCGTGCCTCGTTAGCGTATATCTGCGGCTGCTTACATGAACTTTTTGTCGCAGCCCATACTCCAATAAGCGTAACCAGTCTGGAGAACAAGCCCGTGCGCACAAAATCAGTCTTGAAGGTTAGATAAACTGGTAACGATGTTGAAGAACCATTGGTTGATGGGGTTACTTCATATTCTCCTGGCTTTGTTTTCAGCATGCATGGAACGAGGTACATTGGCTGTTTCTCATTACTTGCACAAGGAAAAAGAAGGTTAAACTTTTTCATGAGGGACACCAGCGGCTTCTTGATTTCGTCCAAGCCCCGCTCTGTACAAGCGTGGACTAGAAGTTGTTCGGCTAGAATGCCCTCTTCCAGAAGCTGCTGACGATGATTGCGGTTCGTTATCTTTTTCTCTCCATTTGGTAACGAAGTTATTATCTTACAAAGACTATTGACAAGCCACTGGGGATCCAGTATCACTAGGCCATCTTGGTTAGTGGCACCCTCGTGATAGATTATTGATCCACGATCGTGAAGAAAATGCAAGATCTGTTCAATGTCATTCACATCCTGATGTTTACAATCTTTCTCGACAATCTCTTTTGTAAAGTTCTGTTTAAAAATGTACTGCACTCCATCTTTAGATTTTTCTTGAATTTTGCTCTCTATGTAGAGCCATCTCAGGGGAATCTCTTTCTTGGTATGCGGCAACTTACTTGCCATTTCCAATATCTGCCGACGCAAATCAACAATTTGTGTGTCTTCTTGGTCAGGTGCTTTACCAGAGCCTGTGTTATCCAAGACAACATGTCCCACAACATGATTGCATAACAATGTGTTCTTGCAAAATCTGTCTAAAAGCCCCTGCATGATGCTGTCAGGGTCTTCGACACAGTCGGCATGCGTACCCACAAGGATGACAGGAGGGAGGGTTTCGCCATTTGTAACATATTTCAAGGAATGCACCATGTCCATCCATCTCATGATATGGTCGAGAGTGGAATCTGTCACCGAGCCACTGTCATTGCTATTTCCTCTCGGCTTGTCAAACAAACCCTTTGACAGGTCAAACACCAAGACATACACAGCGTCTGGGGACATGAAGATGGGGTGGATGGCACGATAGACACCTTTTCCAGATAATTCCCAAATAATTGGCCATATTCCACTGGTATCATCACGACAGCTATCGACCTCATCGTCTCCAAAGTAATCCTCTGGAATGGCTTCTCCACCAACTTCATCGGTAGTTTTGGGTGATGGCAAATTATTTCCGTCAACTTGTAGGGACACTGAAGTAAAGACGAAAACAAACAGAAGGAGGAGCTTACAAGTAGTCGAAACAATTTTACTGAATACTGACTTGTTACCTCTTCTGAGCAATTTTATGAAAAATTCTCTTTGAAATCACTAAATGCTTTTCCAAAGTTTTCCCACCATTCCTGTGTCATAAGTTTGTTCTCTTGGTTTGTTGAGCGCCTTTCCATTAATCGGAGCTTAAAGCCTCAGTTGCACTCCCAGGAGTGACCAGCATATAACACCAAATTATCAGGAATAGCCATTTAAGGTTTGTATGGTCATCAGTTACGAGAATTGGCTTACAGAGCTTGGGTGTGAAAGGGTTAATACAACGTTAATGGATTCAGTTATTAAATGAAACAAACCTGGTTGGATGTTTTGAGTCACCGCTGTTGCCTCAACAGATCCTTGCGTCACCGTGTCATCAGATGATGGAGCAGTCGATCCGCTTTGCAAGTCTTGGTACATAAACTCTGCACACTTGTACTTGTATGTACTGGACTTTCTGTGAGCAGCTGAGTTTCTCCAGGGCTTTGTAGTCGCATTCTTGATAGCCTCACTCATGAGTACACCATCCCTCTCTGCCTCGTTCTCTTTGAACTCTTCGCCTTTTAGTGCTTTACCAACGCTTGTCTTTCCAACGCCATCATCGCCAATCAACAGGACTTTAACTCGCTTGTCGTACGTTTTGCCGGATGTCAAAGCTCTTCGGTAAGCATCAAAGGCCTTTTTCCCCCTTGCTAAGATGTAGGTGGGAATCATATCTAAATAGGGAATTACAGCGTGTTGGCTGTTAAGGTGGCTGAACACAGTTTTGCGGGCGGTCAGTGGTAACTCGCGTGACGGCGAGTGTTTTAACTCAGACAAACAAACATGGCGGCGAAAAAGTAATGATAAAAAGAAGACGATTTCTCAAAATCTACTCATTAAAATTTTGTGATATTTGGAGGAATTTTTACTTTTATCGTATTTTAGATAACGAGAACTTTAAAATGGAAGTTGAACAGACGATTTTTGTGACACCTTTAATAATTACAGTACAATTATATTATTGATTATCTAAAAACCCCTCTGTTAAAATTTGATCAAATAAGTTTCAAATGGTTATGATTAATTATAGTAAGCTATGTGCAAGTTTATAGGAAAATCTAATGAGTGAATTTTCTGTAAAGTGAGCAAAAGTGAAATTTTAAGGTTGTATTCAATCGTTCATGTTGCCATGGAAACTACGAAAATGTCAAATTTTCCCTGTCAATCAAAATCTTTCATCAGTATATTTTTCATATGCCAAGTTTCAGCTTGTGAGCTGCGACCCTTCTCTTGCTATAATTTGGCAAATGACATATACTCACAAACTGCCAAAACTGTGTTCAGCCACCTTAACTCGTACAATGAGGCTGTACTCAATTAAAAGGTAGTAGACTTATTTTCGCTGGAGACAAATAACAAGTGAGAAACAGAAAGAAATCTTTTTCATTCTTTCGGGAGAAAAATATTTTAAAAATTCAATAGCATACAATGCAGAATGGGAAAGGAACTTACTATTTGTCCAAAAGGTAGTATTCTTTACTCTCTCAGTTCGGATAAAATAGCGAGGAATATCAAAAAAATCATTTTCGCTTCTTTATCAGATTGCTACCGCTTATAGTGAGGACTTTGACGAGAGCAATATTTGGCATAACGAGAAACTGGTAAATAAACAATAAATCTTGTAAATCAAAACATAGAATGAGCCAAAAATATAACTGGCACACACAGCTAGATGGATATCTGACTCACTTTGAGTGGTGCAATATTTAACCGCAAGATCAAGCCTATTGAAGGAACTATGATCTAGTACTGCAGCCAGGCGTTCGTAGGTTACTGGGTGCCTAGGGATTGACATTCCATCGGTGACATCAGAAGCGTTGTTTATGGGTACTCCATCAATGTCTCCTGTTCCATAATCGCTTATTCCCAGTAACTTGTAAAATTTTCTCTTTTCGCCAGGATTGCAGCTTAATTCCCTGACCAGGCATTCAATGTCTTGCATAGTCGGTCGTCCTTCTTTTAACATGCATTTAAAATCTGAGGGCAACATAGACGATTTTAAGTTGAGCATTACTGTATCCATTTATATCAAGACGTTTACTTAGTTTTGATTTTGAAAAATTTTACTACAGTTCCATTCTTGTACCATTCGAAATTTGATTCCCAAGGGCAAAATTGCGTGACCAAATCAACAGCCACAGTGACTTCTGAAACCTATTTTCTCAATTTTAAAAAAAAGAAAAATTCCAGTTCCATTTAATTTGATCCCTTTAGGTCTCTTCTTTGTACTTATAGAAAATAACAAAACTTGGCGAGTTTAGAGACCAAACATTGGAGGAAAGATTGCAGTTTTCTAGAATGAGGCAAGACTATTGGCGTGCTAACGTATTGAGATTAGCATGCATGTTAATTGTTGCAGGACCAGCACGTAATCCAAGTCACCTCTTATATGTTGCAATGTTGTTAACAACAAGGTGTTTCGTTACACTCTATTTTATTGTGAATATTTCATTATTGTTTTTATAAATCGGACCGATAAAAGAACAATGCTTCTGGTAACAAAGAATGGTCAGTAAGCCTACTGACTTTAAAGGGTGCATGAGTTAAATGGCTAAAAGTCAGAAATTTGAAAGATATAAATGGAAATTAAACCATTATAACAGGGGAACATTTTGGCCCATCAGAAACCGGACCTCCGGCTAAAATTTTCATTAAAACCAAAAAGGGAATGAAAAACCACTCAAAACTGGGAAGCTCCCGACGATAAGGATCTAAAGCTGTGGGGCCAAAGAACTAGACAAGCGAATAACTGCTTATTTTATTAATGAAAACCGAAACCGAATATCAAAAAGAGAAGAAACTGAAAACTGTAGTGTAGATATCAAATGGACTAAAAACCCAAAATAGAAATTTTGACCTCAAACACGGATATCAAAAATGACCAGAACCGGTAAACCGATCAACCCTAAATGTCCTCAGTACAATCCCACTACAATGTGTGAACTACCAAAGGGACAACAAACACGCAAGACTTACCGATTTCATCTTCGTCTTGGACCTTATCCTTTCCTCCTGGTCCTTGTGCAACGGTTGAATCCATATTCAGGCCTTAGGATTCTGACAGGAAGAGATTAAACATCGTTTACTTTTCGTAACCCACAGCTCTTTTTGCGGAATATTTGTTTTGGCCTTGGAAACGCAACTGAGCTATGGCAAGGAAATTTGTTCAGACCGCTATGGTCAGTAGTTGTAAACGCTAGAACCTTTCAGATCTCTGAATGACCTCTTAGGTCTTCTCGGAAAGTGGGCATGTTGACTGATTATATTTTAATAAGTAACTAGTGAGGTGAGTGACAATCAAGGTTAAATTCAACGTCTTCATTAGGACTCGTTAGTTAGAAGACAAAACGATCATACAACACGACCAACAACGAATTTGTAAGAATCACTGACTTTTTCTCTGAAAGTGACGGCCGTTGAAGAAATATCTGATGTTTGTGTAAGTCAGTTCTGGGAAACACTTGAAGTTGTCCACCAGAATATAGACAGATAGGTCGTAATGAAGCGGACATGAAATGATAATAAACTCATGAGCCCTGTCAGTTAGCGATGTCGCCTCACTTGTGTTGGATGCGTTAGCAGACGAAATTCTGGTGCACAACATAACATGTAATCATTCTAATCATCTGGGAATAAAAACCCCGTTCTTTTTCAACTGGTTAATAATTAATTCCAGATTTATACTAAAGAGTGCCCAATATATCACATTGCGTGACATCGATCAAGGCGTTTCCGTTTGGTTTCGGAGCAAAAAAAGATCGTGGAAGGGATTTTCGGTCTTAATCGCGCGAGAAATTATATTAAACGAGAACCAAAAAGCGCTCTTTTACTTGCGCCATTTTTCGCGCGGTCTTTGACTCTTGTTCCTCGTTCTTTGCTCATAAACCGCAGAGAAACGCTTGCTACGCAGGCTAAAATTCAGTTGACGTGTTTCTTTGCTTGCAAAAGCAACTATCAAAAAAGGCTATCACTCTTTTCCGAAGTGAGTTAGTAGTTAACTGTTAATTGGCCAAAAAAATAGTAGTTAACTGGGAAATGAAAAGTTATCAGTTAAGTGAGATTCTATTAATTATGCTGAATACGAGCGTTAATGTTTAACTTAATGAAAGCAACAAAGTTTTCCAACCGGAAATGCTATTTTCTGACTTTTTTCGTCCCGCTGATGACCTGGTTGATAGGTAATCAAAAATAGTAGTTAATTGAGTTTTGGCCGAAAAATTAGTACAGTTGACTCCCGATAGCTGGAACCCTCTCTAACTCGAACCTCGCGCTAACTCGAACCAAATTAAAGTCGATTTCCCCTGGATTTCCTTTTCACATTTACTGTAATTTTACCCCTCGGTAACTCGAACTTCTCGCTAACTCGAAGTAATTTTCTTTTTCCTTCAGATCATTTCTATACAATTCTACCCTCGATAACTCGAACCATGTTATAAGCGCGTAACAAGCCGGGAAAAAAACCGTCTACCGAAGCGACATTGAATTTATTTCAAAGCAACCGTGTCAATCCTTTAATTTGTTTTTACGTTTTTGTCACTCCAGTTCAAATTCGGTGTCCATCCCTCTATACTTTGTTGCTTAATTGCATTTCCTCTCCATCCATTTGCTTATTTCCTTACTTCCGGTTATTTGCTTCAAACTCCCCATAACTCGAACTCCTGACATCGATAACTTGAACTTTTTTGGATTTCCCTTTAATGTTCGAGTTATCGAGAGTCGACTGTAGATAACTGAGAACTGGGTACCCCCATTAGCACCCTCAGTTGTGTAGCTCGCCGGATATTGTGCCACAAAGTAAATCTACCGAGATGTAAAGCTCGGTGGTGCCATTTCATCGTGGTCCATCGTGACTTGTCATATTTTCGGCACCGGGCAAACGAACAATTTAGGTCTATGTTATTTATTCCGAAAAACTTATTAACAGCCCACAGTAGCTCCACTCAAGTCACTGAAATCAAAACACTCGACCAAATTACTGCACTTGTTCAGACGAACTATTCGACATCACTAGTTTTCAAGACTTTTTCATTATGATACACAGTTTAAATAGTGGTTTCGCTGTAAGCAATCCTTATCGACGTTTAAAATATGCCATGATCCGGACCATGATCAAATTAATCTATTGCAATAACCATCCACCCTTCCCCCTCAACAGCTACCTGTACTCGCGCCTAACAAACATATCGAACGCACTCCGAGCTCCGATTACGTGACTCCTAGTTTATAATCATAAAAGCACTGAAGTCTGCACAGTCGGTATGAACCGAGTGAATTGCTTTGCAATTTGATTCATAATTAATTACCTTTTTACAAGCTCTAGCTTGAACGTCTCTTAGTGGATATTTGCACTGCTAGCTTGAGTGAGCGCGTAGTAACTCTGTTCGGCCGATTCTCAGAATCTATCTTATTCAAGTCGTTTTTATAACAGCAGTCAGAATCCCCCACCCAAGAATCAAGTTTTCTTTATGACGAATTAGGGAACTTCCCTGGTCTAAATATCGATTAACAAGCTTCTATTCTTTCATACCATTGGTCAAAAACGATCTGAGGTCAAAGGGTTTCTGATCCGAATGGTAAACATCCTTTCACGATCTTTTCTGAGAAACTATAATTACACACATGCCTGCTTTGAAAACCGCAAACGAACTGCAAAGGGTCAGTCTAGCGTGTGACATTTCTCTTGAGAACCGACGAAACCAAGCAAAACGACGCTTTTAGTCATAAAGTCTGAAGTAAAAAGTGTACCATTGATCGGTTAAAAACAATGTACAAGACTTGCACCTTCAGCACTAATATTCTCCAGCCATATGTTGAAAGGGTAAACGAAAACGATATGGTAATTTCCCCATTACATCGGTGATTGCTTTCCTTTTCAAATTCATATGGCGTTCCGTTACGGACAAAATTATCAAACTGTACACATATGCCACATATGCAACGAAATTCAACATATAGACATCGAACCGCATATATATACATTGAATTAAAAATATATATATCGAACCGCATTCATACAAATCGAAATTACACATATGAACATCGTACCGCATGCATGTACATCGAACCGCGTACATATACATTGAAGTTACACATTTATACATCGAACCAAATACGTATACATCGAAATTACACATATATACATCGAACCAAATACACAAACGTCGAAATCACACCTATATAATGGTACCGTGCAAAGAAATCGAAATGCATTCGTACACATCGAAATAATATTGGTTTATACTTTGAACTGTTTACTTGTGTATGTCGGGCTTTCTTATATGAAGTATTGAACCGTGAAAACTTTTATATAAATTGAAACTTTGGGCAACCGGTCAGCGGTTACACAAGCAGGGACTCCAAAGGTGATGAGAACAGGATGAGAAAGATGTCGGCAAGAAACTAACCTGAGATCAGGCGTCATTTTTTTTTCTTTTTTTTTTTGCTTCTTTGCTTCTTTGGCTCGACAGGGAAAAAAATAACGCCTGATACATTTCTTTAACAAGCCGTCAACCGCCCCCTAATTTACATAATGTAACGTCTGCTTGACCTGTCATGTTATTAGACAATAAGAGTTTACCACAAGGGAATCGCGAATCAAATTTTGACGCGAATAATGTCTCTTTTGAAATCAATTTTAGGGAAAGAAAATTTTTAAGTTCGCCCATGTTCAGATGGCGCTTCCTAAAAAAGAAATTTTAAAAGTGTTGTTTTTGTGATGAAATACTGCTAGCTGGAGCTGCCGTACCTTTAATTAACAGCTACAAATAATAAAGAATTTACTGGTTCAAGCTCGTTGACTTCGTTCTGTACCGAAAGCAGTGAAAAAAAAATTAGGCTGAAGCACCATATTTCACGAACTGACAGGTGGTGTGAAAGCGAAGATCGCTCAGAATAATTCGCAGGTTTCTGAAGGAAGAATTACAGTCAAGCCTGGTCAAGATTCCGTTCATGAATTGATTATTTGAAAAGTGAACCCGTTTGTCGCTTCTGTAACTTGTAGCCGGTATCAAATTGCATTCAAATGATCGGTGAATTTTTAGTATACGATGAGATGGAAAATATTTCAATGGATGAAATTTCTATTTAAGGCATTCTTCAAATTCAAGAAAACTGAGCCGGCAGAAATTTCATAACGAACTCGCGTGTGTATTCACTGCCGCATTACGCAAGCAAAAATGCAGATTGAAATCAATTAACAACAACTAACGGATGGCGGCATTTTGGCCAATCGAAACGAGGCAAATCATTCGTATTGTTTCCTACCCAATCAGAAAAAAGTCCAGATTCTGGCTTTTTTACATGTGATCCGACAAACAAATGTATCATGCCCTCTTCCCGTGAGAGACATAAAGGGCTAATAGGGAGAGGGCATGATCTCAGGCTAGCAAGAAACCAGCTAACTGACTACGAACTGGAGCAATTCTTCCGTTCTTTGCGAGATTTGTTAATGCTTTCACTTGAGGCGAACTTGTCATTCGACTCTGCGGAATTTCTCTCCCGAAGACTTGATGGTTTCGAAAGAACACTAAACGTTTTGTCTTCAAGGTTACGGGTTTCCTTCCCGAACGAGGTTCAACTTCTAGTCAACAGAGGCAGCATTGCGAGGACTTATCTTATTTGGGTTTGCGTGTGAGGACGTGCCCACCTAGTCCTCAGGCCTCCTGGGCCCCTACCTCGAGCCATTTAGTAACCGCTGACCGGTTGCCCAAAGTTTCGATTTATGTAAAAGTTTTCACGGTTCAATACTTCATGTAAAATAGCTCGACGTGCACAAGCAAACAGTTCGAAGTAAAAACGGATTATTTAGATGTGCACGAATGCATTTCGATTTATTTGAACGGTACCATTTATATATGTGTAATTTCGGCATATGTGTATTTGGTTCGATGTATAAATGTGCAACTTCAATGTATATGTACGCAGTTCGACGTACATGCATGCGGTACGATGTTCATGTGTAATTTCGATTTGTATGAGTGCGGTTCGATATATATGTTTTTAATTTCAATGTATATATATACGGTTCGATGTCTATATGTTGAATTTCGTTGTATATGTGTACGGTTTGATGATTTTGTCCGTAACGGAACGCCATAAATTCAAAACAATCTCACATTTCTTGGTCTGACCGGTTTCCCGCGATATGAATTTTCAATACAGTGAAACCTCTATTAAGCGGACCCCCTCTATCAAGCGAACACTAAGCCGGGTCCCGCAATTAACGTCTTATATTTTCCTCTATAACGAACCCCTATTCAGCGGACACCTCTATTAAGCGGACGCAGACACTAAATTAAATTGTATTTGGCTACTTTCTATTGTTAAAAACCTCTATTAAGCGGACACCGGACTGAACTGACAAAGTAGTATTGGAAATACATACTCTAGTCGATATATAAAGATAAATCACAGGTAGCCCAAGCTCGAAACATGAGCATCGGCGAGCATCGGCGAGCATCGGCATTGTTGCGTAACATTCAAAATATAAGGATTTGTATGGGAAAAAACGTACAGTTTCTGTAACCTACGAAAACCTTTATATAGAGAGAAAACCGTTTACATAAAAACCCATATATAGAGAGAGAAAACGGTTTACATAAAAATCCATAGGCCCGTGGACCACATAGGAGAGACGTAACACACGTTTTAAGTAAGGTAAGCTGTTTTTTATTGAAATCCTTTCATTTTCGTAGTTACAGAAACTGTAGGTTTTTTTCCCATACAATTTCCATATATTTTGAATGTTACGCAACAATGCCGATGCTCGCCGATGCTCATATTTCGAGCTTGGGCTACTTGTGGATAAATCAATACATTTATCTGTCAATAAAATGTAGATTAAACCGACATCCGGACTTATAATTGTCATCCGCGATCAAAGTTCACCTAAAAGTCTTGCACAAAGTACAGCACAGCTTCCTTAACAACATGGAACTTTATCACAGTACAGTGTAACCGTTAAACGAGTTAACAAACATTGCGCAATTTTTACAAACCTCTTTTGAGCGGACACCCTCTATTAAGCGGTAACTTGGGAAGGTCCCGAAGGTGTCAGCTTAATAGAGGTTGTTCATTATTTATTGGGCTGATCATGAATCAAAACATCGGGATTTGCTGAACCGCCTAGTGAGCGAAGGACTTCACACTGAAGCAGAAGATATTTCACGTGGGGTTTCAGAGTGCCTGTTAGTCTGCATCTCAATTATCAGATCAGACTTGAGACTGTACCGAACTATTCCCTTGTTGAACGTTAGCGTGCATAAACGTACTCGGTTCTCCTCTACCCCCAGAAAGTTTACTAAGCATCTCACCGCGGTTCCATTATTAACTAATAATATTGGCGTACAATCAGATCTATTCCATCATGTAACCGAGTAACACGGTGTACAACGGGACCACTGCACTAGATACCTTATGCAACCTGACTGTACTATAAATATTCATCAGACAGTGAATTACTGAGGTGTCAAGTGTCCCTTCCTCTTTTCGTAGAAAGCCAGTAACTGAGCGGCCAATTTGGCCCCAGTCTCCTCGCGGTTTCGCTGCCCTCACCCGCTATATTTAGCGCACCCAACCAAAACCGCCACCTCGACGCAGGCTAGCCAGTGTAAACACATTGCAAATCGCTTTACCAACAGATATAACGTTACGTGGCAAGGTAGCTCAAGGTCACTTATCCTGAAAAACAGGAAGCTCATTAACCCAAACGCTCGACACAGAGAAACCTGTTTTTGCTGGAATAGGTTCTCGAAGTTTAATCTCCGAAAAGGTAAACTAAAATTCTTTACTGTCTTTTATTGTCTCGGTTATTTTGTAAGTGTCACAGTTAGAAACAGCCTTATACAAATTTTAAATTGTTTTCCCTTCATGTGAGAGATAAACTACTAGTGGAGTAACCTGTAAATGTTTCAGTGGTATTTGGTTGATATCAGGAGGCCGCACTCGTTTCAATTTGCTATCACATATTACTTTATGAAGCCGTAGCATAAGTAAAACAATGGAGAAGGAAACCGAAAGGGAAAGCCTCCATTCGTCGATCAAATTTCCATATGTGACTCATTTGAGAGCATTAGAAGCCGTAAAACGTTTTGAGCTTCAGTTTATCGCGATATTCTGATCCGGTGGTCGAGGTACGTGCGTCCACAGCACAGAAAGTACCGAAATGCAAAGCAATTTTTCGAGGCCACCGAAAAGAACCTAGAAAGAAGCAATGGTGGATAGTTCCTTTCGGTAAAAACAGGTTGAAATATATGCCTTCTTCGGTGGTTTGTTTCAGTACCGTGGTTGCCTTTGCTTTACTGATTAACTAGCATTAACCGAAATCATCAATTCTGCCACTTCTTTTTGGTTCCCCCATCAAGCTTTTAAGTGGCAAAAGTCAAACAGTATAGTGACGTTAAGCTTTCCCTAATTTATATGCTCTCCGGCATGGAATAATTTTGCGAGTTGCCGTTCACTGAATAATTAATTATAACCAAACTGAACTTCCCATTGTTTTTAAATGCCCTATGAAATGTTTTTCTTTGTGATGTTCAGCACCGAAGTAAAACCGCTGCTATTGGCAGGAGAGGATAGTTAGTTTCAAATAATTACAAGACGGTTGGGTACTTTGTCATTTTTCTTGGGGTTTAAACTTTCGAATGCGTCTCCACAGGAAAACATTTCCTCTTCTTCCAAATGATAAATTTCAAAGATTTATGTAGGATAGATGTCAGTGCTTTCTGTGTTTTTTGTTGTTCAGTAATCAGTCGCTCAAAGCTGCAGGTGTAAAGGTATATATCTCGTTAAATTTTGCATTTAATATTTTCTCAGAAGAGAAAGGAGTAGAGAAAAACGGCAAATAAAAATGTCCGGGGGATGAAAGATTTGCCAAATACTATTTAATCTCGGTTACATTTTCTTCCGTCCTACAAATGGGTATACGCAGATATTCAATGCCAAACTATTTTGTGGTGACAATGATAGCAGTTTGCAAATGAAAACACTAAAACATGAAAAGGTTAGTTTGTAATGAATAAAATAGTTAGGAGGCATTTTGCCTTCAAGGGAACGCCGCAGTTGTTTTATAGCTTACCAATTTAGACCGGCTTGGTCTGTTCAAGCGATGTCTCTACTATAGACCTAATGGCGGCCTATTAACATATTCTTTTACATGTATGATAATTAGCCTTTCTGACCTCGTTCGAAAGAAAGTTTTTCTTTGTATTTTGCACATGCTACCGAGGTTAGAAAGGCTAATTATCATATATATATAAAAGAATATGTTAATAGGCCGCCATTATGAAACAGGTCTATACTATATACATTCCTCTGAAACCAGAAAGAGTGGTTTCGTTCTAGCTCGTGTCTTTAAGTATAATTAGCCATGTTTGGGGTCCCATTTATCTCAGTAGATATTTATGAATCTATTGAAGGATGAAGTATTATAAAGTATTATCTAAACCTTGGTATGGCATAATTATTATCGTGTTAATTACAATATCTACCCGGAGACTAGATAGCGAGAAAATAATTATTTGATGTATTACCATTAACTTTGTAAAAAAGGTGAATAAAAATGGCCAGTTCCGTAGATTTTCTATTTTGTTTCCTGGCCATTGCAGCTTGATGTCTTAACCGTGAATAAACCCTGCATGCATACAACAGTCAGTGGCCTTTAAGACAGGGTTCTAAACTAAGGCTACTCACAGCATCCCATTTGGAAGTTGTTAGTTGATAAAGCTTCAACTAAAAAATGATGGTTTTTCTTTCAATTATGCATACTCGGAAATTGAAAGAAAATTCCAAGAAATTTTCATGAGCTTTATGGTTTTGCAGTGAGGATATGTTGCATTTGGCTATTTCTAGGTTCTAATGTCGTAGTCTTATACTTATTTAATGTTGACGTTTATAAACCAACAGCTGAGGTAAAATTATTCTGAAAAATGTGCCACACCAAAGGTGAAAATGAAAATAAATTGTGACTCTATTTCAAACTGTCCTTATCAACACTGACCCCAGCCTTTAGCTCAGTAGCTAGGTACATGATGCGAGGAATCCACGGAGTCAATTCGTTACTAGTATCATTAGAAATGACAACAAAAACCCACCGAGTGTCGTAGCTTACTTGTAATGCTCAATTGGATGCATTAATTTGATTTTGCAGCTGGGTTCTCTCTATAGGCAAACCGTTGGCAATTAAGAACTCACTATTAATAAAACCGTAACTTTCTTGCTTTTTCTTACGAAGCTTTAAAGCTGTTGGAGTATTTTTCGGCAGTTAGAATTTTACAGTTGGTGGCCTGTGGTATATATAAAGTCTCTCCTTTCTTCCGCAGTATGCTATCTGCCATTTGCAGCTACTGTAGCCAGGCTTTCATGCAAAAAGCTTGACAAATTTCTTCACCCGGTCTTAAAATCGTGAATGTACAGGTTGGAATGCCATCCTAAGTTCTTTTCCCGGTATTAGCACTTGGTAGCACACTTAACACCTCATTCAAGACACATAGAAAATGCCTGTAAATAGGTGTTTATTATATTGTTATTTGTTAACGTCGGAATAAAATGGGGTTGATTTCAACATTCCAGGTAAAACCATGGAAGGCAATCAAAGCGATGAGCATAATTCTCAAAGGCTAATGTGCGAAAAAATAGACAAGCAAGATCAGCTTTCCACTCTTCTGTCAAGGGCCCGTGAGCTTCTTGCCAACGAAAAGAAATTTAAAGATTATGAGCAAGCAGCAGAATTACTGAAACAAGCATTACTCATGGCGCAAGAAACATCAAACAAAGGTGTGGAGGCGGAAATATGCGGCGAACTTGCAGAACTGTTCTTTTTAATGGATAGTTATGACACGTCTCTATGCTATGGGCAGAACTGTCTTTCTCTTTCCAAAGAGGCTGACCGTAAAGATCTTGAAGCATTAGCGTATTCTTGTGTTGGTAGTGCCTATTCTAAATTAGGAGACTTGCGAAAGGGCCTTGAATGTCATATGAAGTCCTTAGATGCTAATTCTACGACTGGAGACCAGAGGCAAAGGTGGAAATGTCTGCATAATCTAGGCACCGCCTGTACAGACCTTGGTGACAACGCAAATGCTACAAAATACTTTAAAGAAAGTCTTACAGTTGCTACCGAAATTGGCAATCAGGTATCAATAGCTGAGTCCAATGGTGGTCTGGGTGTCGTATTTTACAAGACGAGGCAATACCCAGAATCCATTTTCCACAACGAGAAGCATCTGGCGCTGGCCAAAGAAGTCCATAACAAGCGAAGTCAGGCTAAGGCTTGTGGAAATCTTGGCAATGTTTTCTTATCCAAGGGAAATTATATCAAAGCCAATTCACTATATCAAGAGCAGCTCAAGATTTCCAAAGAGATAGGAGACAGGTCTGCTGAGGGAAATGCATTAGGGGCTCTTGGCAATGTCTACCATTGTCAAGGTCAAACAAGAAGAGCGATTGAATCTTATGAAGCCCAACTGTCTATCGCAAACAGCCTGAACGACAAGGCAGCACAGGCAATTGCCATTGGAAGAATTGGAAGAGCGCAACACTCCCTCGGAGAAAACAGAGAGGCGCAGAAAAATCTTGAAAAGCTATTGCAGCTGTCGAAAGAAATTGGTGATAAAACCAATGAGGGATTTGCGTATGGTTTCCTTGGAAACACTCACAGATCTTTGGGCAATCATGAAGAAGCCATAATCATGCAAAAGAAGTTCTTGGAAATTTCAAGGTCGATTGGTGACAAGGCTGCAGAAGGTCTTGCAAATGCCTACCTGGGAAGCATATACTATTCTCTTGGAGACTTTGAAAAGGCATTACAACATCACCAATTCAATCTCGCAATAAATAAGGAACTGGAGAATAAAGGCGGAGAAGGAAGGTCGGTTGAGAAGCTAGGCAACATTTATTTCGCGCTTGGAAACTACAACAAGGCAATCGAATGCTACGAGAACAGCCTCAGCATCGCCATAGCTATAAGAGATAAGCCTCTTGAAGGTGCCTCATACGCCAATCTGGGAAATGCCTTTCTTGCCCTTGGAATGTATTCAGACGCTGTGGCGATATTGGAAAAAGCCGTGCCTTATGCTGAAAAGGTCGGAGACAAGCGTATGGAGGGTCAGATGCTTGGAAATCTAGGAACTGCTTACAATCGAATTGGAGATCACCAAAGAGAGCTTGAGTGCCATGTGAAACATCTTTCACTCTGTGAAGAATTGGAGGAAAAGCAAGGAGAAGCAACCGCCCACGGCAACATTGGGATGGTCAATTACCGCATGGAAAATTTCAAGCAAGCCATTAAACATAACGAAAAGCAAATCTCTATTTCGCACTCAATAGGAGAAATAGAAGGTGAAATGGTGGGGTACCTAAATCTTGGAAAGGTTTACTGGAAATTGGATAAACTGCCAGAGGCCATTGAATGTCAGAAAAAGGCATTGTGTTTCGCCGAGAAGATGAAAAGCCTAGACAAGATGGGTTCCTGTCACTATGACCTTGGCGTTTCGTATTCAAAATTGAAGGAGTTCGAAATGGCCTGCAGTCACTTGGAACAATGCACCGAATTGTATGCGGAAGTAAGACAGCTTCTCTTTGAAAAAGATATATACAAAATTTCATTAAGTGACTTGCAGGCCAGTGCTTACCGTCTCTATACCCTGTGTCTTCTCCAGCAAGATAAACACGAAGAAGCATTACTAGTCACCGAGCGTGCACGTTCCGCAGCTCTTGCTGACATGATGGTGGTGTCATATGGTCTACATGACCCAGAAGACGGGAAAAGAGAGGTCCTCAGTGGAGGGAGCATGCGTGAAGTCGTTTCCCGTGTAGGAGGACAGGTGTTCTATTATGCTCTGTCTGGAACGGGAAAGGAAAATGTGTTCTTATGGAACCTACAATCAAATAGCGCTCCAAAGTTCGTGGGCGAGGTTACAGACTGGAAGAGTCTGTTGGACGAAGCACTCGTTGAAATCGCCATTAAGAGCAATCCAGCAAAATGCGAAGATCGCTCATTACCATCGAGAGAAACCCAACGTATTCGTCAGAATCAAGAGATCGACCAAGAAGTAGAAAAGGTAGAGGAAGACATGTTCCGCTGCCTTCCAACTAAGCGCATCATCCCAACAGATCGATCAAGTGCTCTGGGGAAACTCTATGATGTATTGTTTTGTTGCAAGTCACCTGATCAAGGGACCACAGATCTTATCATTGCTCCCGATGCAGCGCTCCATAGGATTCCCTTCGCAGCACTCCGAGATGAAAACAACCAAACCCTCGCCGAGAAACATAGAATCAGAGTATTGCCATCCTTGACAATCATGAAAGCGATTTTTGATTGTCCAGCCAATTATCATAATCAGAAGGGAGCTGTAATTGTTGGGGATCCAGATGTTGGATCAGTGTTTTTCAAAGCAACAAAGAAAACAATACCAATCACACGACTGGAGCATGCCAAAAAAGAAGCTAAAGAAATTGCCAGAATGGTTGGAATTAATCCCCTTCTGGGAGAGGAAGCTACAAAAGCTCGTTTCCTAGAAAAACTAAGCACGGCGGCGTTAGTCCATATCGCAGCGCATGGAAACCCTGGAACAGGCGAGATTGCATTTGCTCCTCCCCCACAAAAGCGCAAGCCAGTACTTGATGAGGAAGATGTAATCCTTACAATGGCCGAAGTGCAGAAAGCCAAAGTGCGGGCGAAACTGGTTGTTCTCAGCTGCTGCCACACTGCAAAGGGAGACATTCGAGCCGAAGGTGTCATTGGAATCGCTCGAGCATTTCTTGGTGCAGGAGCGAGGTCAGTTCTAGCTACCCTCTGGGCCATTGATGACACCGCTACCATGGAATTCATGCGCATTTTTTATCAGCAGTTAAAACTCGGCGAAAAGGCAAGTGAAGCTGTTTATCAGGCCACAGCTGCTCTGAGAGGCTCGGAAAAATTCCAATCCCCATATTACTGGGCCCCTTTTGTCCTCATTGGAGATGACGTCACCTTTGAGAACTTTGAACAAATGTAGCAAGAATATTGTTAAGGTACGTTAACTGACTTCCCTTGGTAATCAATTTGATGGCCAGGTTCGTTCATTTTTTATAGCCTTCCATGGCTGATTTTAATGGCGGTGATGCATGTTCTCTCGTTCTTGCAAACTCTCTTTCTTGCAGGCGATACGATAACATTTAGTCCATATCTTAGTGGCATTTCAACAGACTTAAACTGAAATAGGAACAAGGGGGAAGATTTTTCATAGGCTGCCCGTGAGAAGTTTGCAATTTATTCTTTTGCTTATTCTAAACTAAATCTTTCTTTTTTCCAGGGGAAGGCAAGAAATGAAACCGCAACAGCTCTTTAATCAGTACTGACGTTACCTTTAGCGTTAAGTCACAATCATTCCGCCATCACTCTTGTAATTTGCATATCACTTTCATGTTTTATTCGTTTATATGATACTGATGTCTCATTCCATTTTGTCAAGGGAACTCAATTTATAGCTGCCATTTTACACCAAGTGATTATGCAAGACTGGATAGTTAGCCACATTTGACATCTTAATATGGAGGGAGGCACAATATTTTACCATAAAATAAAATAAAAATTAAAAATAAGATAAATAACATTTTTTAACATTTCCTTTCCCCGCTCTTTAATTCATTTGGTTGTCGGTAGAAGTGAAAAGAAAAACATTTACTTTAATTTGGTTATAACTTCCCCCTGAAGCACAGACCTTGGCTTTTGAATGAATGACACTGTAAAGATGTTTGCTATTTTTCATTAACAGTTTGCGTGGATAAGAATTACAAGAATAAGAATCGATTTTGTTCACCGAAATCTTAAAAGAAAGAATATGTTAGCACGTTTTTTAAGATTAATTTCTAAATAAAAAAAAGTATTTTAAATCTGTCTTTTCATGAGATGTGTTTAATTTTTTACGCTTTAAACGCAGTTCGGAAGTTGTTCAGAAGGGGTTATGTTCATTCGTATTTGAGCATTAACATTGTATATGAGAAATCGAAGCATGCATCCTTTGTCAACATGAATTACTTCTTTGATATGGGGCCTTTTGACCAACGCTAACATTTCAGCATTTAATTGGGTTAAATTCGTAAAATGATAAAGGAACCTCAAAGCCAATGCAATCCGCTCCCTGTTATTTATGTGACCTGTAGGGGAATTCTCATGGGCGGCTCACTGCACGCTACTTGTTCTTGACTTTTTTGGCCTAATCGTCGTTATATGGTCTGGCTTCTTAATCTGTAACTTTCTATATATGAAACACAGGATATAGTTTTTACATTCGTTTTTAATGTTTCCATTGTAACAATCTATAAAGCTGCAAACTACACTAGGACCTACGCGAAGTGAATTATCTCAGATTTAGTAAACCATACAGTTATACATCTACAAGCGATAACTTTACATTGACCATTTAAAGAATATTTTTAAACAAAATTGTGCGTGCGATGATGTAACTTACTAATGAAACTATAATTGAAACTAAATCTTAGAATATTTTGAACAAGCAGTTTTGGAAGTGTCTATTTAACTGGCCAAAAAAGTCATGTTCAGTGCCAAGCATGCATGGGAAATAACTCCAAAAAGAAAAAACAACTGCCAACGTAAAAGTTCATCCGTTCTTCCACTGCAAAGCAGTGGCTTTTTACTGAATTAAGTGTCTAAACTCGTTCTGGCACTCTTCACTTCCCTATCCCCAACATGTTTAAGTCACAGCCTTTCTTGGATTGTTCGATTTAGTGAAATAAAAGATACTAATCAACTATAAAACAAATTGGTCTAAATTTCCAGCTGAATTAAGACAAATAGTTTGTCGCGACCATTAAGACTCCAATACGCGTCTAACAGAGTTTAAATAAAATCTTTTTCGAAAAGCGCCACTTAACAAATGAATAAGAGCCTACTTTAAGTTATTTGCTATCTACAAACTGTGCTTTTATCGTCTTCTGTTTCCATAGCAATGCCCTCACAGATCACTTGAATACGTCTTCATGTTTGTTCGGTTTCAAATGCGAGGTTATTTTTTCCCCTTGAATGGACGGTGACTTGACCTAAGTGCTGTTGTCTAGAAAGGCATAAGAAAGACATGAAGTAGCTATTATAGGAATTTCAGTATGACGAGTATGTCTCCCTCCCTCGCCTTTCGCTGTTAGATGCACCAAGCAGCCTAAATCACCGTGTGAGGCCTAGTCCGTAGGCCTCCACATTCCGCGCGGCCTTTGTGTTTCGGGTCTGGCACGCGGTCCGAGAGAGTTTGCAAGAGTCCCCGCTGTTTATCTCGGATACGTCACCGAAATGCATTCACCGAGAAGGCCTGGGAATACGCTGCACAGGGGGTAGGCAAGCTCACAACTAATAGGTACTTCAAACAGTTCCAACGTTGGACATATAGACCCAAAGAACACTTACATCTCATTTTCAGGCTCAATTTCCAATGCAAAAGCCTCATTTGTGCAGCCCTCATTGGTCACGTTAGTGATTGAGGTGACGTCCCCAACTATTTCAGGCTGACACCTGAAAGGTTAAAAAATATGTTAGCTTTTGAACAAGGGAGTATGATCTGAAAATAATGTTTCTACAGTTAAAGACATCAACGGCTTATAACAATTCTGGTAACTAGTCCACATGCTCTACGTCCTCTACCACTAAGCTATGGGAGACTCTTGGGCGGTGCTAAGGCAATTAACTAGGTTATGTGTACAGTATATTGATAGGGACCGATTCTGGGCTTAGGTTGATCCTTCAAAGAAGTCAACATGACTCATATCTTTTCCTTAGCTTGTACTTTTAAAAGACATCTTATTACAACGATGTATGTTTTACGTCAGTCGTTCAGTGACTTGCCTTCGACATATCTCAAAAGACACCTATATATAGCCGAATATACCCAAGTATTCTACCACGCCGTTTCCATCTAGAAACCCTCAAAACGCACAGTGGCATCAACGTTTCATCATAATACCCTTGAGGTCAGTCAAGAAGCCAGTGACGGACATGGAAACCTAACATATCTTCTAGTACACCTAAAAAACCTTTGTGACAGGCCTTGCTCTTCCAGTAGGTAGTTCCCACACTTAATTTTTATTATGATATAAGAAATAAAAATCCCTTTAGAGCTCCTGTTAAACTACAGTTACGAGGAGGGATACCACCACAAGGGTCAGTCCTTTTGCTAAAAGCGTATTGCCCTCGGGATAGCCGAAGGAAATCTACAGGATATTCCCTCACAGCCAGCAAAAAAGTTATGCTTGAGGTTCCAAGCGGCAAGATACTCCCAACACTTGGTGGTAGAGCATTCTGTTGTGCGGCCCCAGAGCTCTGGAACAACCTATCTAGTAAAATATCCAGCCTTGACTCTGTGTCAAATTTTAAATGCCATGATGTGAAAACGCATCTTTTTAAACAAGCTTTTAATTTGTAGTATAATAGTTGTTTCGTTTATTTTATTATTTTAATTATCATTTATTATGATTTTATTTCATTTTTAAAACTTTCTACCTGCTTGTAAATTTTATTTATATTTAGTTTTTCTTTTTAACTTATTGTAAAGCGCATTTGATCATGTGCCATGGAAAATTTGCGCTATATATGTTTTAATTATTATTATTAGTAGTAGTAGTAGTAGTAGTAGTACTTCCCAATGGAATGGGCGGTCATTTGTGGTATCCTCTAGGATGACCTTGCCCTAAGAGACTAGTGCCCCCTATTGGTAATAAAAAACAACTTTGCTTACAGAGATTCGTCGTAAGCAAACCCTAACTGTTCAATGGCTTCCTGGTCCATTTCCTCTAGCAGGGACAAGTCGGTCTGTGACTCCTGTTCACGCATTTCAACATTCACCTCCTCTCTAGCTTCACTCATATTCCGTCTAGCTCCGTGAACTTCCACATCGACATCGTGCACTTCAACTTTGGTTACTGCTGCTTTGCCGCTTTCGACTTGGGCTGCAGCAGATGAACCACCAATTCCGAGATCGACGTCGCTGTATCTCTGCTTTTTCACTGACCTGCCCCGAGGAGTCTTGGTAGTTGGGATGCCTGTTTCGTCGATTTCACCCTCTTCAACAATAACTTCCAAGCCTTCAATATCCATCCCTCTCGAGGTTGGAGTCATCTCCAACCTTCCGTCTTCCATTTTAAGCTGGTTTTTGTGGTCATCATTACCAATAATCCCGCCGCTGTCTTCCTCCGTATCATTTACAGGAAGTAGAAGGTTTTGACAACAGGTAATGGAAAAATATGGATGTCTGATCCACTGCTTCAGGAAGCGAAAGACGGTTGAGAAGTTTTGGACTGAAAGTAAGAGATTATTGATTGAATTAGGAATGTCACAGGGAAAAAAACATTAAAGAAGAGTTAAATGTCCTCCCTCCCCCAGAGCCCGAAAACCCCATTTTCCGTGGAACATTTTTAAGAACAAGTGGTACCGTGCGAAGAATATACTTGAAAAGTCACACCTAAGTATTTTGAATACAGAGTAGCTTTAAAGTAAAATATCTTGATATCTCTAGCTCTATAATTGACTTGACTCTGGCTGACTGGTAATATGATTCCTGGAGACACTGTATTGTCAAGAGCCACTTCAGTGTTTGTAGCGGAGCTTTAACAAACAAACAACTAAGAAGATGATACAACACCAAAATTAAAGATAAATTGCTATGACACCATTCAGTGAGCATAGTAATCAAAAGGTGTTTTAACATCAAAATGTCAACTTCGATGAACGGAAATTGTAGTGGCAGGAACAATCATTGTAATGGTACGTGATGATAATGCTTTTGGAGATAACGGCAGACGTTGCAGAATATCATGATTCTGGGTGATGATGGAAATGATGATGACAATTGTAAGGTGCAATTGTTGTTACTGGTGATGGTTAAAGTGATAACTATGTTCATGAACACGGTGATAATAAGATCGCATTACGATGGTGAGGACGATGATGATTACGATAATGATGAAGGTGGTAATCATTTAAGGATGAGCATGATCATGGTGAAACAGTGATGGTGGCGACGAAGATGATGATGATGGTAGTAGTTGGGCGGATAACGATAATTTTTGTCAAAACTGTTAGGGCGAGTCGTGAAAGCGTCGATGATGAAGATAATGGCATTAGCGATGACGATTATGATGATGCTGATGAGGACGGCGATGATGATGTTTATAATGATGTTTATGAAACTGTGCTGCTGATGATGTTGTTGTTGATGATGACAAATGTGATGATGAATGGCGAAAACGGTGATTATGCTGATAACTAAAATGATAAAATAAAAAATGATGATGCTAAAACTGATGCTGATGGTGATCACGATGACGATGATGATGATGATCGCGATGACAATGAGGATAATGATGGTAATGGTGATGATGATGAATATGTTGATGAAATGGTGATGTTGATGACGATGACGATGCTGATTTTGATGCTGATGCTGATCACGATGACGACGACGATGATGATGATGATGATGGCATTAGCGATTACGATTCTAGCAATATTACTATATATTTGACGAGTGGCAGTTGCAATCTTACTAATTAGTTGCCCAATCACCAATGTGTTCGCCCCAATCACAGTAATCTTGAACATGAGAGTGTCAAGAAGAGGATCCTCGGAGGGAGGGCGGTTCTCTGCGGGTATCCTGCTCACAGCTCCAATACCCAGATTAACAAATGTAACGGAGAGTGCAGAAACCATCAAGTTATTCTCGAAATAGTCTTGAATAGGAGCGTAGTAAGCAAAGGCCATTCCATAAAGCGCAGCAAGGACGCAAGTCACGCCGACGAAGACTCTGGTTTCACCACCCACCAGAATTAAGCCAGACGTCAGGGCTATCTGAAACCGTTAACGAAGTGCAAACAATTGAAGAAATAGAGAAACCTTTTTAAAGGTGAAAGGACTTTCTTTTGTTACAAAATAAAGAAGTGATAGAAAATTAGTAGGAGAATGATATAGTAGTTGTATTTATATAGC
This sequence comes from Porites divaricata, assembly GCA_038088405.1. Classification (NCBI taxonomy): domain Eukaryota; kingdom Metazoa; phylum Cnidaria; class Anthozoa; order Scleractinia; family Poritidae; genus Porites; species Porites divaricata. The sequence continues at coordinate 64,197,033 of JBBMOI010000001.1, read as the reverse complement.
ATACGTTTCATTAGTTGTTAAGTCGTACAGTAAAAACTAAGAAAAAAAAAGCTACTGTGTCTTATTAAGGCTAATGAAGCATAGTACAAGACGGTTTTCGTGGTTTTGTTTTGTCAAAGTATGGTAATATAATTCAAGACCAAACTGCAACCGTTTGTATCAGGGAGGCGAGGAGTGGAGTAAAGAGAAATTTAAGTGTTGGAGGGAGGGGAGGGAAGAGGAGTGACAATTAATGTTACCTTTCGCGCCAATTCAATCACTTCCCAGTACCAGGTCTTTGTTCTGTAGTTTTCATAAAGAAAACGCAATCCTGTCACTATTTCCTTATTCTCTTGAGGAGCCAAGTACCTTTCATTTCCCTCTGAACCCAGGAACACTCTTTTTTGTCTCCAAAGAACAATAATACAAAAGGCTGGAAGTGCAAAGATGTAGACAAGATTCACATATGCCGCTATGAGTCGCACGTGGTACTGTGAGCCATGACACTTGATGCCATAGTCAGCCTTCAAGTAATCGTCACAAAGCGTCTGCTCTCGATTAATGCAGAGCCGGCGACAGGCAGGAGGAAGGACATTAGCTGTCTTTGAACACGTGCTCAAGTACGTCACGAACAGGAAGAAGAACAGATTTCGGTAAACAAGTTCTTTAGTGTGGGAGATCTTCTTTGTTTTTTCGGCATCAGACAAAGTTTTGTCTAACCGGATCATCAACTTACGCAACCAGAAAATCGAAGCGAACAGCAACGAAACAACCGCGTTCAATGCCATGGCTGCATACAAGCTACCAAAGGCGTCCACCTTTTGGGAGATAACAAAGATTCCGTATAGTAAGTAATTTCTGATTATCTTACCTGTATCGTTTTATTGCAATCATCGCGATTTTGGCAGTAATCTTACCGTAGAGTTTTAAAATGTACCGAAATAAAAGTGCCAATGAATTTTGTTGTGTTTTCGCGTTTTGGCCTATTGTCTATCCGACTTTTTATAGGACGTCAACTAGGTCCTCATACGTACTAATACCTGTCAGATATATAATTTCTTAAGGGAATATTTTGTTCAACCCCTGGCATTGAGGAAACAAGCAGAGGACACCTTGATTACCCCACCCATTGTTTTGTGGTGATCCCCTACCTTTATCCCTCGAATCAGACAGTGCAATGGTGCCATCTGAAGAAAATTCAACTGCAGTACTTCTGAATACTTGGCAATATCTTCCAAGGCGTCTGGCCATCTGACGAACGAAAAGGCTTCTAAAAGACCATAGGTTACCTGAAGAAAATAAAATAAGTTCGTCAATTGGCTTCTCGGAGATTTCCCCGCCACAGGCAAAAATAATAAAATGAAATGAATAAAAATCTTGTTAAATGAACCTTCACTTTTCTACATTGATATCGAATCGCAATTCAATTGTAGAAGCCATGGGTGCAGTATATGACGACACTCGCTCGTTGACAACTTCTTCAAGCTGTCAGGGCGCGGCGTTTGTACAAGAATGCCATCTTGGCTTCGCTACAGCGCAATTCCCAGTCGGGAAAAAATGGTTCGCATCGTCAGTGCGTTCCAGCTGGAACTGCATGGAATTATTACATACAATGAGTGTTTAAAGGTAGCCATTACGATACCTGAAGGAGGATCACGTGGTCATCCCGGCCATATTAGAAGATCTCTCCTCACAGATAACCCAACAACACTAGTAAAGGTTGTCCACACCATCGGGGTCTACGTCCCCCACTCTTTTCGCACAGTAGTGTGGGTTCTTTTACGTCCAACAAGAATCCGATAAGTGAAAGCGCTGTGAGAGAGGACGTACGGTTTTTCGTCCTTATCGAAGAGAAGATTTGGGAGTCTAACCGTTTGCAGATGTCATTACAAAGGCAGCACGTATTTTCTTCTCAGTTATCAAAAGGAGTCACAAAAACATCCCACGTCGCGGCGCCATTTTCTCAAATTTTGAAAAATCGTTGCGTAAAGCTCAAAACTCCCCGGGGACTGGAACTAGGCACATAATTGGCTAAATCTATTAACTTCCTGTGGGCCAAATTTGGAGGCAATCGGAAGTAACGCGATTATTTGCGATATTTTTTGCGTTATAGGTCAGATCTGACCTATTTTTTGCAGGGGCGGAAGACGAAAATTAGCCACAAGTGCTCTGTGTCTTCTCAAGAGGGGCGATCGATTCCTTAGCGCTAGCATGTCTCAAATGCTATCCTATCTTTGGGAAAAATGAAAGAATACTTGTCCGGAAACCAGTCTTATGACCTGCATTATACCTGATAAAATCCAATGATAATCTTCAGTCGGGCGAACACGATGTCAATCAAGGCACGTCTTTGTGTCTTCTTCACATTCTTTCTGCTGTACCACATTATAATTGCAACGACCAGGAGCACGGCAGCCGCAATCAACGCCAACTGTACTGCGACGGCTGTCTTTGTGGGGCATTTTCTGCAAGCTTGTATCTGTTTGTAGTATCCGTCACTACAAATCCCACAGACAGGGCCTTCGTAGCCTGGTTCACAAGGATTGTCTAAGGACGCCACACCTCCAGGGCAAGATCTACACGAGAGAGAATATAAACATCTTTTTTTAAAAGCACAGTGTTGTACCATGTTTGATTAGTCGTATGTCAAGTCCTAATTTCGCCAACATTTTGACAATAAATAAGATCGATGAAGTTTGAAACAGTGCGAAACCACTTTTAAAGTGACTATTTGGTTTGCTATCATCCAGAAATTTTGCTACCATTGCAACGTGACGTAAGACGTCTCCTCCCTATTCGGCCTTCACGATTCGAACATATCTTTAAAAAATTACCTGGAAACAAACAAACAAACAAAACAAAATTTTAACTTACTACCAGGTGATCTGTGACGTCATTGCGGGGCCTGAGGAAAGAAATTTTAATGCCGTATCCCATAAACAAACGCGCGCACCAATTCAATTCAATTCAATCTGTTCCCGTCAGCTTTGGTTTATGGGATACGGCATTAAAATTTCTTTCCCCAGGCCCCCGCAATGCCGTCACAGATCACCTGGCTAGTGACTAGTCACATAAGTCACTAGTTGACCGACTGACCTTTCTCGAGGACACTTGGTAGGTTTCGGCATAGGGTAAGTATAATCAATGAAGTCCTGACCTTGTCCTGGGTCATATGCGGGAGCAGGGTTAATAATATTTGAGGTGAAGTTCCTGTACCGTTCTTTGTGCGTGTAATTCTGCCACGCCCACCAGTAGCCTGGTTTCAAATCCAGGTAGTCTCCAGAGCAATCCAAACCTTCGAATTCGCTTCCTTCACACTCAAAACATTTTCCAAAGATATTTGTTCGATAAAATCCATCCAAACAGTTGCAAGCAAAGAGCCCAGCCAAGCGTTCGGTGTTTGTACCTAATAGTGACAAAAACTCACAATAAACATATATCAGTCGATAAAAGACTGCAACTATACCTGTCTAAGTAAGAGTGATGGATCATAATAGGTTTCTGGGAAACTGCCCACCCACCCCTCCCCTAAGCCAACATTAACACTTACTTCTCACTAAGGGAAAAATGATTGCTTAGGGGAGGGGTAGGTGGGCAGAGTGATCACTTGTAAGTAAAACTTAGCTTCGCTAATGCTTGGTTTATTATTATCGGGTGACACGTATCAGACGATTATTAATTAAGACACAATAAAATGTTCATTAAAAACTTTGTTCTCCAAATAAAAAATAATTAATTAAAGGAAGAAAGGGAGTATATGTGATAGGAAAAAAACCTCAGCTGTATCAAAATAGATTGGCTGTATGATTTACTTTTGCGCTATAAAAGTAACTTTTGAGCTCAAACGTCTATCGTGACAGCTTTCATGACTAACAGGGGTTGGGTGTATCAGGTGCTAGGGTTATAGCTTAAGTAACCAAGAAGACGATCCTGATCATTTCAATTCTCAACTTGTTAAACGTGGGCTAATTTTCCGGAAAACGAATTCTTAGAGACCGCATCTAAGTTTAGAAAAAAATATATTATAGTGTGTTTACGTCCTCAAGGTAAAACTTCCAACCACGAAATTTATTGTGGTATGTCTACAGCAACATAAAATAGTTATACTAAAAAATGTGATTCACGTGCAGAGTCCTTGTTTTGTGTATTCTTAACCATTACTTTTTTTTGACGATCTCGTTGCAAAATGCCCTCGCCATCGTGGTGGCTTTATCTCCATACTATTCTCGTAAAACCGTTATTGTTTGTATGATGATCTACTTACCGCGTGGACAAGCTCTGCAATGCTTATATCTTGTACCTGGTTGTTTTTCTAACGAAACAAACGCTCCTATTGGACATCTTTCGCACTGTTGCGCTACATAACTGACACTGTCAGACAAAAATCCCCCTACAAGAAAAACATTACTGATCACTGCCGTATTTGCAAACGCTTTTGATTTTAAAATACCAAATAGAAATTCCCAAATTTACGAGTTCATTTTAATTTGTACTTTTGGCTGAGATCTTTCAAAACACTATAGAAAATCTCGGAAGCAGAGATAACTTACAGTGGGAAATTTTCTTTAGCGCGGTTGTCAACACAGTCAATAATGGAAAATGTACTATAATGAACTTGTCCGCCCATATGCCCTTTTCTGGTGGAAGAAAGGGAGGGGTGACTTTTGTAACCTAATGTATGACTTATACCCATAGGGGTACGATTACATAACATTAACAAGCTTACCCGGGGGACATTCTACGCATCCTAGAGTTCCCATAGAATAGGTTCCCTCCGGACATGGTAGCATCGTAAAATGTTGCGTCAAGTCCGTTTTGTTTTCAGCGGTGAATGTGAATCCCAGCTCCAGGAATGTGGAAACAAAGGATAAATCTGCTCTTTCGTAATTCTTTGCAGTGATTTCAATCGCTTTGGTCTCATTGTAGGTAGGATTTCTGAAGAAGGAAAGAAAACACTTTTCCTGTCGCACGCTATCCGCCGGAGAGTACGTCCCTCTTGTAAATGTAAAATGTACTATATATGGAATACCGGGACACCCAAAAGTGAATACAAAGAGAATCATGGGTTAAGGGCTCCTAGTAGCATTAATAAAACACACAGAAACGTCATTCTCTAAAGCACCTCTAACAGAATTTCAAAACGCCTCTTCCAGGAGTGCCAAAAATTTCGGGAATAAAGTGAAAATCAGTTCTTTGCTGTTGATGCCGAAAAGATAATTCTCGAGAATTCTCTTAAACTCCTTTGTTAATGTAAACACGTTAAATTGTAAAACCTTCTTACTTTTAGATTTTTACGAACACTTTCAGAAAACCTCAACTCTAACAGCTGGGGACTTACTTGTGGAATCGAAATGTATTTGTGGATGACTTCCTTTCTTTATATTATAGAAAGAAAATCGATTGTTTGGGCGTTATGTATACTGACAGGTATACGATGATGCGATCCTTGTTGGTGTCCTTCGTAAAGTATCTCAGTGTACCCACTAACTCGTCGTTCAGCGTCCTAAAAGGAACACAGATCATAAAGTGAACCGTACTTGTCTCTAGAGCCCCCTCGGGATTGAAAATTACGACCTGAGAGAAAAGAATTATCCCATGATGTAAGGGAATCCAAGACAGTCTGGTATTCTGGATTCCACGCCGTGGATTTCAGGAATCCAGGTCCTGGATTTCAGTCTCTCTTCTCGTGGAACTTGGATTCTAGATTCCAATCGTTTGCGGAATTCCGGATTTCTTGAGCTGTGTTGTTGATTCCAAAGCTCAGGATTCCGGATTCCACAAGCAAAGCTTTTCTGGGATTCCTTTACATGGGGCGGAAAGTACCAAAAATTCATTGGGCATGACGCATGACGTCAAGTCATCTTGGCGGGTTGTTCCAGAAGCCTGCTTCTTTTCTGCTTCCTTGTTGTTTGTTAAGACCGTGTGTTTAGACAATTAATTCGCGGCGTTTGAAGCATGGACATCTTATTCTTAAATGCCTTTAAGAGTGAAGTATTTAATGGTCTTGAAATTTATGCAATAAAACTCTATTAGACTATTAGAGCAGCCTGAATCAAATATGGCTTCCGGGGTTCCACAAAGAAAACCAGAAGGTTCGAGAGAGAGAGCATTGAAGTTTAAAATTACAATTCTACCTTTATTTAGAATGAAATTCTTTAAGAAAAGACAGGCTTACTCAGCCCTGTACCCTTAAAACCATAGGAAAGATTTTACATGGTGTATAATACAAAAACAAAAAACAAAAAAAAAACGATACGTTACAGTTCAGAATTATGATCACGAAGATCATGGAAGGAGTAAAGATTCAGCTCTGGAACCCAGGTCCTTATCATGTATCTGCCAAAAAAGGAATTGCTGGAAATAAATTGTTGTTATTTGTTGTTGTTAACGTCATAGCATGAGTCATCATTCAGCGAATCGAACCCTAGTGGTGTTAGAAAAGCTGTAGACTTAACATTATATAAGAGAAATCCTGCCGATTTTAAACGCAAGGCCCAATTAACGAGAGCTGAAGTTCCATTTCTCAGAAACCAAGGCATTACAGAGCCACATTATTTTTATTCTAGGTCTAAACTTTCAAATTATTGAAACAAGATCGATCGAGTCAAGGTATTTTTTGAGTGTTTAGCCTTTCGTACAACCTTATACTGAGTTTGTAGGAACAGACAAAGACGTTCAATTGAACTGACGACACTTATTGTGCCATACTGTTCGAAAAAATGGCGAGAAATCTCGATCTCGTTCCCAGGGTCGTATCTTTTTGTACTATGGCAGCGGCATATTGAAAAACGAGAAGGGGGGAATCTAACTTACACTTTCATGCCACCCTCAGGGCTTTCATTAACGTTGCCAAATCCAAAGGCCTTCTCCTCAACTCTTTCAATTATATTGTCCGTGAACATTCTTAGAAGAAAAAGACAAAGAGACCATCTTTAGCAAATCAGTGATAATCAAATTAAGAACTATTACAACTTGTGCTAAGACTCTTGTCTAGTCCCTGTACGCCGTACTCCCAGGCCTTCTCGGTCAATTCGCTTCGATTACGTATCCGAGGCGAAAAGGCGGGATACACTCACTTCTTCGCTCGGACCACGTGACCCGAAACGAATTGGCCTCGCGAAATAATGAGGCCTAGGGATTAGGCTCAACTTTTATGGGTACCCATGCAACTCGCAGTCAATTTTGGTAGTTTGAAACAAAGAAAATCAGGTATACAGAAAGGTGGAGGGTAAGGAACGAGTCACCATATGCATAGAAGATCTCACTCAAGTTATTTTTAACAGCAAACTTGAATGATTGGAATTTTACATTTCAAAGCGTTTTTTTGAGCTGATATAAGGTATTTGCCCTCCCACTCAGACAGTAAATTTTTACGTGGATAATTCTAATCAGTAAAAAGTTCCGATTTAGAAACAGAACTCAACACAACTTCCCCTCTCATTCCAAGGAAAACAGTCGTGAGCTAGTGACCGCTTTTTAGTTGTTAAAAATGATATCTTCCATTTTAATTGCACAATTTGATATAAAAACGTCCATATATAAACAAAAAACCCTAGATAACCCTTTAATATTGTTTTCCAAGCCGAGAATCATCTTTAAAAATCCATATTTTTATGGAAATATATAGTTTCTTATTAATCGCACATTGATAGTACCATGAGAATATCGCCAAGTACATATCGGGTCGATAACCACATGAAAATTGAAAACACACCATATATTTGTTGTTACTCACAATATCTCGATTTTCCTGTGATAGAAGAAAGCTTGCTCAGGAATGATATTAATACTGTTGTTATTCAGTAACCTGAGCGTAAAGATCGATAGACAATTTTAGCACTTTATATTAGTGTGCAAGACATAATACATAAAACTGCGTGAAATTAAAACACTCTTCTACAAAAACGGTTTCTTTCTTCTTGTGATAGTTAATCCTTTTTGTATTTCAAAGTTGCAGACAAAAAAATACCTATTTAAGATCATCAGACCTCAGCTAAGGAATCACAGAGATGAAATTTTAATAATACTTACAGGTATTTTAAGTTGAGCGCGTGACCAAATGTTTCGTTGTTGAAAGCAGGTATCTGATTGTTCTGTAAAAACCTGACGAGTAAAAGTCGTGTTTTTAAGATTTCATCTTTTTAAATAACAGCAAAGACGTGAAGATTTAATAAGCTTCCCGGTTATCTTAATTAAAATACGGAAACTATAACTCGCGTTTTGCCGACATTCTTTATAGAATATCTACAATTTAAGAAAACATAAGTGCGGCACTGTGTCGCTGTTTATCAAGTTACAACATGATGATTCTAACTTTTGAGTCTGCCATGAATTCGTCCGATCAGTACTAACAAGCACTTCTCTGGTGTTTCGCATATAATTAGTATCTCATCTTGTCCGTAGTTTTTTGTCTACTCGCCTATAATAGTGATCGAAAAGAGTTTATTAACCAGGATATCGTATGCACGCGTTCTACACCCTAATCGCATGCTTTGTACAGTTGTATTAACTATTTCTAACTTAGAAAATATCACTGCAAAGTTTAACTAATATACAAAATAAGGGAGCTCTGCCCACGAAAAGCTTTCTTGATAACATGAAAACTGGTTTGGATTAAGTTTTTTTTTTAAAAAAGTTATCCTCGATCAGTTAAAAATCTTTTATTGGATCACGAGCTCAAATTTTATTCAGTTTGATTTTGATTTCAGTGGTTAATTATAACAGCCCCTTTTTCATTGTAAATAGATAAATTTTTATATATATCTAAAAACTTTTTATCAGACACTGCCACAAGATAGGAATTGTCGTAACACTTACTACACTTTTGACAGTACTTACAAATACTGCAACTTTTTTACGCAGCAAAATAATCCATTGGTCAAGTTTTGGATTCTGTTGCTGGACAAATCTCTGTAAATATGCAGCAAATATGATGTGAAGTTTATCCGAACAAGTACATGATCGTGTCCCGTACATGAAATAACTTAGCAACCTGAGTGAACACGAAAATTATTATTGCTGCTTCTAAAGGCATCGGAATTCTTTTCTCACGTTGCCAGTTATTCACGGTGGATTGATTGGTGCAAGAATTCATACATGTAAATCCATAGTATATGTTTTTTTTTTCTTTTCTTGTCAAACAATATCGTTTGTACTAACACGGTTTCATCATTTGCTTATGGAAAACGAACCCCTTATGACTATATAACCACCACAGTATTCTCCAACATCCCAATAGTAGATCTGGGGAGGGTTGGGGAGTGGGGGTTTGAGGACCAGGGCCGAGTTGTTCAAAGCTTGGTTAAGATAACCCAGGGTTAGGGCGAACTTCTAATTCAGATTTGAAAGCTTAAAAAGCATTTCAGTTTTAATTCTTTTTGTCTACAAGTCGATCATTGGAAGTTCTGAAAATAGCAGAGAAAATTATCCGAGAAAACACTTCAGTACACAAGACAAAGAAACCCGGAATCAGCCTTCGAACAACTGAGCCCCCAGGAATTAGCTCCCCGGAGCCGAGGTTCCGAGAAACTTATTGGTGAACGTACTTCCCCTCCCCCGTCTTCTCCTTTACGAGGATGTGCCCCTTTAGTTCAAGGTCAACTACTTGCGTTATTGGCTGACCCTACCCTGAAAACATATTACCTGAGAACCTTAGAAGAGCTCTTAGAAACAAACGCCTTATATTCAATCCCTGGGGATAATTCATACTTTTCTCCTCGCCTCTAGCTCACTCATGATCAGTTTTTGGCATTGCATTATTAATGTATGTCCCGAAAAAAAAAATCCCGTTTAAAGTAAATCCATGGAATGAGACATTTGAGCCCTGTTCAGTAGCGTGAATCCGGGTTTCACTGCGTTTCATATAGAGAAAATATACAGAGAGAACGAGTAGCTGTTCTGTTGTCTCTTGTATTAAATTCGGTGTTGACTCAACTTACAGATATTGAAGCTCTGAAAGGTTCGTGAATATCGTGTCGGGAAGAAGTTCAAGCTTGTTGAAAGACAGTGACCTAGAAATAAGTAATATTATAGTTCACGTTAATTGTAAATTGTTTCCTTGAAAGCTAAGGAAACGCGAAGGACGATTCTGATATACGAATCATCAAGGACTCATGCCATTGCTAAGGATGCATCTCCCTGTAAATGAAACGCTCTCTGAATAGAATCCCCATAGATTTGTCTTCAATTCAACAAACAATCCAGGATGATGGTGGATTCAGTGGTCTTTCTATTTCACGGCAGATAGAGGAACTGCTAAGAGACAGCATGATAAATGATTCAACGTCTTTGACAATTTACTAACTTTAAACAGATTACCACTTTAAATATCCGTATTATACATTGGTTATTATTATATTCTTTTTCCAGGAATATTCCGATTTGAGTTGTGAACTAACTGTCTAAAGATTAATTTCCACCACCTTGACCGGCATTCTCAAACTCGTTCGGTACCCTATCGTTGTAATGCTTGTCATCAAGAGAAAACGATCCGCTTTTTTTGTCATGCCTTCCTTACAAAAATCTCTTTGAATCTTTTTCTCTATTCAAACTTACAGGTAGTCTAAATGCCCAAGACTGGAAAAGATGTGGGCATCAAGAGTCGCAATGTTATTTGAACTCAAATTTCTGCAGAAGAAAAACACCATAGTATTACTAGTACTTTTCCTATCCTAACTTTTATCAAATAAAGTCTGAAAAAAATTAGAGAGGAACAATAGAAATATCGACCCAATAATGACGGTGATCTCATCAAGGACACGCCAACAAAGTAGAAACCTTCACGGTTTAGTGAATGTGACCAGTTTTCGAAATGAATATTTCGTCCGAATCACTCAGACTTCATTAGCGTTGTGTGACAGAAACGTTACGAATCCCCAAGAGAGGATTGTAAATTGCTGGTAGGTCCAGTCCCTCATCCCTATTCTGGGAGGGTTTCCTTTTTAATAGTCGTGGCCTTCTTGAATCGACTCTGCGCTATCTCGTCAGATAGTACTTTTACATTGTGTGGTTGATGTTGTGACCCGTTGCTTGGCAATTCTCGAGCTCAAAAACGGCAGAGGTATCACGGGACTTGTGTTCTTTGATCCAGGTGTTAAGGGACCAGGCGGTCTCGCCATTGTAATTTTTTTCATTGTATACTATACTGAGAAACTGACTCACCAAAAAGCTATGTCGAAAATTTTTGTACTAAATGTCTCCGCCAGAGCAGGTGAAAAAACCTTTTTGCAACGTTTTTACACCTTTCTTCTTTTTATTTATTAATTTGTTGAACTTACAGGCTAGACAATTGTGTCAAGTTCGAAAACAGCCCTGGTGGTAAAACTGAGATGGCGTTTGAAGATAAATCTCTGCGTGGACGAAAAAAAGGCATATTCAGTCAAATGCAGGACGTATCAAATGAAAGCATTTTTGGAAATTATATTTCACTGCATGTGGAGTGTAAACGTTTCGGTTAGAGTAGGAGCCCATAATAAGAGTAAACGTTTTAGAAATAAACTGGCCTAGGGAAACAGAAGACATTTCGCAACGTCACTTCTGGTTTCCCTTGCCTAGTTCCCAGACCTCATTATTCCGCGAGACTAAAGCGTTCCCGATCACCTGGTCCAAGCGAAAATGTGGGGCCGCTCGTTCGCCTCGGATACGTCACTGAAGTGAATTAACTGAGAGTGACTGGGAAAACGCCATACATGGACTGGGCAATGGTTTCCCCGCGAAACCAGAGACGTCTGAGGAATTTTGGGGGGAATTTTGGACGTCAAAAAGAATTTTAGAAAATCTCGGGAATTTTAGGGGAAAATTGACAAATTCGAGAATTTTAGAGCAATTTGAACTTTCACCTGACATGTTGGCAACATTTTACAGGCAAAACCGTTGACAAAACGTTTTTTGTTCGAATTCCAACCTACCAAGAGAGGGGTCAGTCCATTCATATCCTATATACCCCAGTCGCACTGAGCACAGCGGTTTTTCATCAGAGTCATCACTACAACTTATCAGCGGTTATTTACCAAAGGGGGTCGTACAACTCATTGTTCCTTGTTACTAAAATCGCTATAAAAAAAACCCGAATTCGAAATTTTGAAGAATTTTCGGTAATTTTAGAGATTTTTGGAGAATTTTAGACATTTCTAAAAGAATTTTTATTAGAGCTTTTTTAGAGGAAATTCCGGGAAGACTTTTAGACTATTTTTCGAGAATTATGTAGCTAAGCCTAGCTCGAAATTTGCTTCAACAACCACCAATCAGACACGCTACCCAGATCTGGATAGTGACCCGTCATCATTATGGAATTACTATAGTCGTTCCTCAGACGTTGTTTCTCCTTTGTTTTTGTAAAGAGCTAACTAAAAGCATATTAACTTACAGCTGTACTAAATCTTTCAAGAAGGAGAATAATTGGGCAGACAGCGTTTGGATGTTGTTTGATGCCAAAAACCTGAGGAAAAATGATATGGCAACTTTCAACTGGAGACAGAGTTTATCAAATAAGCTGGAGAGTTGTTTCATGTATTGGAAATTTACTGAGCATGAAGCCTTTAAAAATCAAATTATTGATATTAGTCAACTGTATTCAAGTGGCATTCCTATTTCTATATTATGGCATTCCAATCGTGGAGGAGACACAATACGGTTAGGGACGACGCCGACGACAACGACAACGTCAAAAAGCAGTTAGTTTTACGAGCAAAACAACAGCTCTGCACGTGTATCACGCATTTATTACATTTCTTTTACGTACACCGCACGACTTTGACGTGAAACTTCCTAATGCAACCACGGGCCGTGAACAATGACGACGAATTTTCTTTCTCTTTTTGAACCTGGATAGTGTCCTTACAAATTCAACTCCACGAGAAATCGTCTACACTTGGCTTGTTCCAGGCGTTCAGATAGTAGAGCGCAGGCGAAAAATTGACGAAGAAAAAAACGAGCGGAGACTAGAGAGGGAAATGGCTAACATTCGGACAAATTGAGGAGGCCCACGTGAGACGCGATGAAGTTGGAAAGGATAAAAATTCATTTTTTAAAGACGGTTTCACTACCGTCGCCGTCGTCGTTGTCGTTATAAGCTTGTTTATAACAGGACCTTGCGGGCCTTGCCAATACATATAAACGCAGGGTGAATATAACACTCACAGGTAACGCACGTTGGAAAGCCTAGTAAACATGTCAGCTGGCAGATTTGTCAAGTAGCTTGCATACACGTACCTGAAATAAAACGTAGATGGTTGAAAATAAAACACAATCAAAAATATCTTAGGGTAAAGCACCGACGAGAGTCGCGAAACTTTGTAGGAGGTGCAAAAGTTTTCCGAAAATGAAAATGTCCTGACCTTATCTATCCTATCTAGCTGATTACCATAGCAACCGTTAAAATGTGTTCGAGTAATAAAAGACAACCACCAAAGAATGAGACGAGGTGTGGACAAATTTGGGATCATTTCAGGTTCCTGGGAAACTGCCCACTTATCCCTCCCCAGAGGAAAAATTAACGCTTGTCTTGCTTAAGGCAAATTTTGGGCTAAGGGGAGTGGTACGTCATTAAATTTGTCTGATGTGCGGTATCCCCATATCCTTCCTTCTTCAATGTTGTTGAAATTTGTAAACTCACAGAACTTCCGCAAGAGTAGAAGCACAGTTGATGTCTGCTGATGAGCGAACATTTGAACAGGAAAGAGTGTTTCCCCAGTGAGAATACCATTGTCCTTCTGCCTGAGAGCAATAAGGGCAAGCTGCAAAAAAAAAAAAAAAACAACCAGTCATCGGCTTTCAACTGTATATTGCCTGACATGGTACCCACATAAACCCAACACTGGTCTACTGGCTCTGTGTTGGCCTAACATTTGCTCCACATTGACTATTAATAAACAGAATCATGGAAGGGGAAAAACAAAAGAATTGCAATGGCAATAGTATTTTGTACACAAAAAGCTATAGGATTTAAAGTAGTTACGAGGGGGCTTCCAGGCTCTCTTAAAGAAATTAAGTAAATAACTAGAATCAAGTCCCCTTTTAATAATTGGCCAGTTCAATAAATTATGCCCCATACTGTCTCTCTGTGTTCATCAGATTACACTAAATCCAGTACTTACTCGTAAAAGTCACTCGTACTTCTTTGCTGTCGGTTCCTGCCTGGCTTGTAGCCTTACAAGTGTATTTCCCCTCCATATTCAGCGCAGCACGAGGTACACCAGTTGAATTATCCAGCACTTGACTGCCCCAAATCAGCGAGGTGTGTATGGGAGGGGTTCCAGTTGCTTTGCACCACAGTCTGTAGCCGGGTAATGCTACCACTTCAGAAGCTGGTAACTCTACTTTTGGTGAAGCTGTTGAAATAACACATTATGATCTTTCACATACAGGCATTTGTAGTGAGAAACTGTGAGCGATGAAATACGCAATGCTTCCGGCCTCGGCGACGAACACGCTTGTGAAGTAATCAAAGCCTGACCAGCAATTGACTGGAGTAAATTTTGCCTCAAAAAGTGACGAATTTTATTCCCAAGATCTTCGAGAATAGTACAATCAAATTATGCCATGTTTAGCAAAAAGGTCGGGGAAAAAGTGCCACCTAATAGGACGATATAGGTCCACAAACTAGAGACTAATTTACAGGCTGTCGGAGGTGGTAGGAACAGCTGCAAAAATGCAGTGAGAGATATATATTGGCATTGTGCACTATCAAAAGTGGCGAACAGTAAGGAACGATATCAACCGGAAAGCCCTAGATTCTGATTGGCTAGAAACCAGATACGCTTATTATCTTCCCGCGACCACCTCCCCCCCCCCCCCCCCCTCAAATTAAGGGTCGTTCTTTTAATAATCACCAAAACGTTTACTTTTATCTCACCGCTTGAAGATAATCCTTCATTTAAGATGGCAGTGACGAGAAATAAAAATATCTTGACAGTGTTTAAGTGTATTTTCTTCATGGTGTCGTCGGACTAAAATGAATAATCTTTTCTGTGGAAAGAAAAAATGTAGTGATGATTATTAATTTTTTATTTTGCATTTAAAAATATAACACCCAACTGAACGTGTGACAACTTTGTTTGAACTACACTAAAAGAATTTTTTGCTTAATAACGACGGAACGCGATGTTTACAAAGTAATAAGAAAATGGCTAAACGCGAGTACTTTCTCAAGCCCCCAATTTTTAATATTACAACGTTTATCCTAAAAATGAAGAGCGAAGACTAAAAACAAATGGCCAAATGTTAAAAACTGCTGAAATGGTTTCGTATGAATGACATCATAGCATTAATTTTCATCTACACACTTACAAGTTATCTAAAGCTCTTCACAAATTAACTGACTCTACGAGCGCAGGTGATTCGCCTCATGCTAATAACTGGCCAGTGTGATGGAAGTGGTAGAAAGCCATTCCCAAGCTTTTCATATCAGTTCATATCTCCCCTTTTGTGCTTATGAATTAAAACGCTGTTATCTTACCGCGGGTTGGACATATCATGGCAGGACCATTATAAATCTTGAACTAACCAGACCGTTTATACCGATAATTTCGAATCCAACGGACTTATTTTCAGAATATGTCATTGTAGCTCTATAGAGCAGGTGCAAGAATTTTGTCAAAACGATGCAATGCTTTATCATTAACACTTTGCCAACGTAGGGAACGTAGAGTAATGATGGTATTAGTTGAGGCCTCTTTAATTAAATTTCTCCATCAACATCCCACCCCAACATCGATCAGCACTGGCTAATCCCCTTGGCGATACTTGATGCAAGGTGAGTATTTACAAGTCCAGTGGAGACATGAATGCAATTTAAATATCGTTGAGAGACAGATACTTCTTTAAAAATGTTTTTTTTTTACGAAAAAAGAACAGACAGAAACAGTTTTTCTAAGTTAAATTAAGCAAAAAATGATAAGAATAAATTATTTTTCCAAATAGGAATAACGATTTTTTTGTCCAGAAAGAAAAACAGTGACTTGTTTAATTCATATTTGAAATAAACATCCAGAGTGAACTTTGTTCTGTTAAGTTGCCCTACTGAGATGGTAAAAATTTCCTTCAGACTTCTGTTTAGATAAATGTAAATCAAACTTTATCATTTCAGAAAACTATAATTAAGAAGAATGATTTATATATTCTGACTATATATGACTCATGAAATCCATTCTTGTTTAACGGTCTTTTAGATTTGTTCTAATCGGTTCAAAGATATTATAACAAAACAAAATCACAGAACTTCACTGAATATCATGAAAAAAGTTAATTTGCTTCTTAGGTGGTCCTTCTCAATTTTACCATCGTTTTAAAATGCCTATCACCTTTTTCTAATTATCTTTCTTTTGCATGGGACATTTGGCAAAAAATCTTACAAAGGTAAAAAAAAGTCCGAGGATATTACAGCACGCAAAAGCTGCTGTCAGAATTGTTGGCTACATTGCCTGTAGGTTATTTTAGATGTGTGTGTGTGGATTTTATCGTCTTCTATAAAGTGATTAAAGAACTTTAAAGAAATAAACAACCCGACTCAGTATAAACCAGATGTTCATTTCTCTTTGAACACTGAAACCAGTCTTCAGTGCCCTTTCGAACAGCCTAATATTTTATAACTCGACCATCACTCGACAAAAAATATTTTAGTTATCTCACTATCTCATTAATATAACCTTTTCAAATTTTTGAGCTGGTTTTCTGAAGCTTACGACCTTTGCATGACACAGGTGTAAACCCGCCGGCAATATTGATCGTAGATTTTGCTCTTAAAATTAAACTAGTTTGCTTTGAGATATATTGCTACGTAATATTATTGCACTGTTAGATGTGATGTTACCAAGGAAAAAAAAAGGAAGGAAAATTTAAACACTGCTACAAACCTTCTAGGCTGACTTTTTGCACACTCCGGCAGTAGAACTTCACCTACTTACACTGGAGGATACAAGAGGTCTTTCGCCCCGTGATGGCTTATCCAATAGAATTTTAGTATTTCATTTTAGCAATGAAAACTTCTGCTTTCCACTGGGGGTGATACTCCTTTTTTAAATTTGATGAACCAGATGGCCACTAAAGTTAACTAAACAATGAATAGCGGTCGGCGGTATTTAATTCTGTCCTCCTGTCAAAATGTTCGCTGATTGTTTTTGCTCAATCTTCAGTCGTTCCCTTCATCTCGATGTTTTCCATCGGATCCGGTAATTGGACGTATAGTTTCAAAAAGTGCCAGAGACTTGCCGTTGGAAAGGTCCAGATATCCTCATGTTTAAAGACTCAGTGGCACATCACGAGTCGGACCGAATATAAAAAAAGAGAGCTTAAAATCACTGCCTTAGCTTATAGCCCACGCGGAAAATGTGGATACATACATACATACATACATACATACATACATACATACATACATACATACATACATACATCCTTTATTTGATAAAGCAGGTTGAATAAATGGCAGCTATTGCTGATGTGGACCTGCTATCTACTTTACACATCTCTAATGAATTAACATCTTCTTAGTTAGTCTTTCCGAAAATGCACCTTTGTTCCAAGCGGGTCATGGTTCTTGTCTTGGCAGCTTTTCTAAAAATTGAAATCCCGCAGATCATAAAGCCACCGAGTCCCGTGTTCCGGTGAGAGCTCTGCCCCCTTTTCTCTCCCAAATTCCAAATCCTGGACATGAAATAAGCTGAATTTCGAATCTCCCCCCAAAACCTACCTGGAACTTCGTTATTATCAGGGTAAATTAAAAAATAGCTATGGAAGGGATGAACACAGAGTATTGGCTTGGTGAAGCTATTTGAACCTTATGATCAGGTGGATTTTGTTTTATGAGTCATGTAGATTTTTTTTTCTGTACAGCGAGGGAGGAAAACGTAACTGGCGGTTTACTGTATGATTTTATTCTGTAAAGATTGTAGCCCTTAACCTTGGAACGCGTTTCTTTTTCGTGTTTTTCAGGCAAGCCGAGGAAAGAGCGAAGCTAAGGAAAATAAAGGCATGAGCCTCAATTTGCCTCAATTTGCTCACTTCGAAAGTGAGGGGGTGGTCTATATCTAAGAGCTTTAGATGTAGACACATAAAACTTTGCCAGCTGCACACATTTTTAGTTTGCGCCAATTTCGTGCTTTAAAATTATGCAAATTAGGTCACGTAACCTCCATCGGCTGAAAAAACCTGTTCTTGAAACGGCAACACTTTCTCGTGTGTTCTCAATTATGTTATGGGTTGCATAATGTTAAGGCCGTTTAATATATCACTTCTGTGCCAGGCCGTTTTTAGATATTTAAAAGCGAAGGCGTTAAGATGGGATAAAATTGCATTGAGGGACTGGGTGTAGTTGAAAAAAACATTTATTTTCTAAAACAATAACAAATTCAAAAAAGGGCAAGCACAGTTTTGAAGATGCTTCGGCATTACACATTGTCCTAAACCAGTCCGGTTTAATAACCAACTACAAAAAGTGTTGCCATTTTTGTTTAAATACTTTTATTATTTTCTGGCCGCGTCTAGTCACGTGACATCATTTGCATAATTGAAAGACACCATATTGACAGAAACCACCCACGTATGTATTAGGCAAAGTCTCATTTTTCTAATGCTTGATTTTTTAAGTACTAAGAGATAGACCACCGCCATCAGTTTTTGACTAAATAATTGGGGGCCCATGCCTTAATTTACCTGAGAGCGGGGTCGCCTGACCCGCGCTTGCCTTCGCTCACCTGAAAAACGTTCCCCCCCCAAAAAAACAACAACAACAACGCCTGTTCTGCAGGATTTAAAGGAGAAACGGGAGAAAAACTGGAGAAACGACAAAATCTGTGGTCGGGAGACGGATGGTATAAATTTTGTTTATTTACATGACGTACTAGCCATTAGGTCGTACCCAATCTTCACTCTAGAATTAAAATATGGCGGACGGTCAAGACGACGGAGTGACAATGAAGAGACAGTCTTCTAGCGAGGAGGAACCTCATAGAGACTCGCCTGAAACAGGCTCACACGGAAATTCATCTACCGGTACCTCTTTAAATCAGCAAAGTACATCGTATAGTCCTTCACAAGAGCCATGGAATGTTCTTTGGTACTGGATGTCCGTTCATTATTACCAACAATATTATTACCAGCTTTGTTCGTACGTGTATTACTGGCAAACTGTTGCTTCGCAATCAATGTATCAAGGAACTTTTCAAACCCAAAGCAGTTATTCTCAGTCGATTTTGCAAAATCAGGGATCTCAGCCCGGTTTATACGCTGGACAAGCCCGGCAAAACACAGCAAACGTTGAAAATGGACATGTACCAAGACCTCCGATGAACGGTGGCGTTTTCTTGCCAGGTAGAGCAGTACCTTGGACATATCCAGGACAACCATCTGTTACAACAGGTAATGTTCGTGTTAGCCTAATTTAATATTTGTGGACTTGACCATAGCGGAAGAGTTAAGGGTGACTGCCCGTAAGCATCGAGAATCGGCGGTCAGCAACCCATTTTGCGAATCACTGATATTTTGCCCTGAAGATACCCTCGGAGAGACTATTTTCAAAAATCATATTCGAAAGTTTCAGCGACTTTGTTTATTTCTGAAATTAGCGAAAAAGTAAAACATTGAGTCCCGGACCCAAGCATATTATTAGTCCCAGAAAAATGTATAAGAGTCTTGAAAACTTGTGTATACCATAAACCATCCTTCAACATTCTTTACAAACAATTTTATTAATGTGGACTGATCAGTCATGGTTTATTCAGGCTGAAAATTCATATTGTTTTTGGTCTTCGGCCGCATGACCTCCAACTTCATGTGCTAAACTTTTTCAACTTTATGCTCTAGTTCTCTGTGGAGAATTGTTACTATTTTCTTATTGTTAGAAAAAGCAGTATAGTGCCCGGTAACCACAAGTCCGTCCTCAAGAAACCTTGCTCCCATTGATGCATTTTGCTAAATTAAATAAACCCCCCCCCCCCCCCCCCCCCCCACAAAAGTGCTTGAAAAAAAATTAGCACCCCGGGGGGCTTAATGGAGGATTTACGGCAATAAATAACATGTATATAATTGGAGATTTGTCTTTTTTCCAGAGCAAAACTACTTAGGAATATGTGAAATTCCATGGATCTTTCTGATCTCATACAGCAGTCACGAGTACTTTTTCATGCCGAGCTCGTATAATTTTTGCTCTTTTATTCCTGTGCAATTGTTTGTGCATATTCAGCCTCAAAACAGGACAGCTCTTCTGTGTGTTCCATTGCAGTTTTTACTGAAATTGTACAACTCTTGTTGCAACTTATTCATAGGAGGCAAAGGAAATTCTGTGTTATCTTGAGAATGATTTCACCTTCAGCATAACCACCAGCAGGTTCAAGTTGTAGTCAATCGTAACTTTGTTTATGAATTTTTTATCTGTTTTTATATTTTTGGTCCTCTATAGTTTCTGAGGTACAGATTGCACCTGTCTCAAGGAGGATATATGCTGAAATACTTGATTTTATCTTCCTGTACCTTACAAAGATTCTTGTGTTTTCAATTTAGTAAGTGTTCGCTTCTGTTTTCTTTTGTGTTAGTGGTGTAACATTGGCCTTCTTGTAGCCATGGTTTCTGTGATGTCATGGGGTGATTTTTTGTTCACAACATTCTCTTTTACATGTTTTCACTAACTTACAGTCCTGTCAGACAAAATGTCAATCAAATGCAGAGCAGTGCACATAATTATCTCTTTCAAAAAGTGCTTTAAGTTTAGACAAGTGTACCATAATGTGACATTTGATGAAAACTATTATTTCAATGATATTACTAATGACACTGTCTTAGTACAGTTGCAAAGAATTCTGTTTACTTTGGTCAACTGTATTCCCTTTATACTCCACTCCATGAGCTGAAGTGATTAATGTATAATAATAATACAATGTAGTCCCACACTGATGGCCATGCTCTTGAAACATGATGATTAGCACATACCGTAAAATTCCGAAAATAAGCCTCTCCATGTATAAGCCCCTCCAAATATAAGCCACCCAAACCGGTAATGCAAAAACCCCTCCGTTAGATCATCCCTCCAAATATAAGCCCCCCAGGGGCTTGTACTTGGAAAATTGCCCTCAAATACAAAGTAAAACAAAGCAAAAACGGTAAATTTCCTTCCAACTATAAGGCTAGCCTAATCGATTTTGAAATGCAAATTTCCCTATGTAGATAAGCCCCTCAAAAAGGGCCTTTGAAAAGTATAAGCCCCAGGGCTTATTTTCGGAATTTTACGGTATTCTATGACCTGTATGGTGTCCCCCATTCAATTTCATTGAAAAGCCATATGAAACAAAGTCCCTTGTGATGGCTATACAGGTCAAGGCTTGTTGAGAGGGCTGGGAAAATGTGTACAGCCCTACTAGAAAAGGGCAGTGATCAATAGGACTTTGCTCTATATATCAGAAAATTCAAATACAGCGGTCATATGATAAAACAACGTGATCTCGAGACCAGAATTACGATTATCGTAAAATCTTATTTGCCACCATATTTACGATAATCGTAATTCTTGACACACTTAGAAAGAAAGAGAAATAAAAGCGTAGAAATTTGGGCAGGATTCGATCCTGGAACTCCGGATCTATAGTAACCTGCCCTAACCACAAGACCACCGAGGATTCACTGCAGGATATTGGTTTGATTTAAGTACTAATGTGAAATCCCTAACCGTAAATAGAAGCTAACCATTAACCCTAATCAGTAAACGTTTTGCAGCGAATCCTTGGTGGTCTTGTGGTTAGGGCAGGTTACTATAGATCCGGAGCTCCAGGATCGAATCCTGTCCAAATTTCTACGCTTTTATTTTTCTTTCTTTCTAAGTGTGTCAAGAATTACGATTATCGTAAATATGGTGGCAAATAAGATTTTACGATAATCGTAATTCTGCTGTAGAGATCATGTTAGATAAAATGCTTATTGACTAAGTTGGGTTAGGTCGGACGGGATAATATTTGGTTCTCGGTCAGGACAGTTGAGCCAAAAATTTTCCTTTCCATCCCTCCCGCTCAGTCAACAATTATATAGTCTTTTACATCTCATTCACTAACCAAAGTTACATTTGCCATAATAAATTATATTTTTTTAACACTATACACAAAGTCAGTATGGCCCCAGTATTGTTGATCCTAGCAGTATACAGGATGAATGCCTCTTTTGAAGTAATGAATGTTCTAGTTCCCTATGAGTCTCAGACTGTAGCTCACGATCAGTAGATAGAGCACCATTGTTTGGGAGGTCAAAGGTTGAAATTTTACTGGGTACTCAAGATTACCTTTTTTTTCTTATTTTTGTACTTTGAAAATTAAGCATATTGACATCTTTCTTGTCAAGAATTTGCTTCCAATTCTTGATTGATGATAAATAGATTTACTACTTTCAATCTCAGACCTTTTTCATTGTGGGTGGTTGTCAATACAAGAAATTTATCTTTGCAGTGATGACTTGGAGAAATATAATCAGTTACAGTACACGCTTCTCAGTGATGATGAAGATCTGAATCTTAACATTCAAGATATCCAGGTGCTTCTTGTCCAAGCTTTGGTTTACAGACTGCTGGTGTTTGCATATGAGGTACAGATTCAGTATAATTTTTTTCAAGATAGGTAAGAAATACAAGAAAAAGAATGTTGAAAATGAAATGTGGGTGGGGATTTTTGATCTGTTGACAAAGAAAATATCTTTATAAGTGTAATGACCATAGTGTCAGGTCCACACTTTAAGTCTTTAAGGTCATTTGTTTTCAAAATTTCCAGCATTAAAATGTGACAGCAGCTCTCCTAATAGTCAAGCCCCTCTGTAATACCAGTATCTCTCTTTTATTGACTGTTCTCCTGATCTCAAAGATAAGGAACTTCATTAAGCTCCATACATTTTCTACTTGTAACTAATATATAAAACCGGCAGACAATTGGCTCTGTACCTTTGATGTCCATTGTTATCAAGATTTCAGTTATGTTACCTCTATTGGCCATTTATGGGATAAGAAAAGAATCATTAGATTCCAGTGGAGGGGTAGGGGTTCGGGTTCTTAAATAACATGAGGTTTGAATGAGGTAAAAATTTTTCAAGGCTCATGACCATTCCGACTAGGAATTTTCCAATCTTCGGCCCTGTGACTGACAGTGCACTTTGAAATATTTTTCTGATGGTTCCTTTGCAGGTGTTTTTCCTAATGGGTGGCCTACATGGGAGTGTGGGAGGAGCCACACCTGGGAAATATCTCATGGGATTGTCAGTCATTGCAACTGATCACATTTCTACAGTGGCAACTGACCCAGCAGGTGACAGAGTGAGAATCATCCCTGGGGGAAACCTTGGATTCTGGAGGTAGGCTGGCTAAATGGATTGCATTGCATTGTACCTCTAGTGCCAAATATGCTTTTTTTTCATGTCCATTACACAAAAAAATAGAAGTCCACCCATCTAACAGATTAGTCTGGTTGTGATGTGAACTTGATTACCGCAAGGGTGGTTGTGATAATAATTATTAGAAGTTTTACCAGTGATATAATGTTTTTTTTTTGGATACAAAAGTAAATGGTGAGGAATGGCTGGGAAATTTCCCCAATATAGTATTGAAGGTTGTATTCTCTCTGTAAAAAGAGTGTTTGTTTTTTTTTTTTACTTCATCAACAGATCATTTTTGAGGGCCCTGCTTAAAAACTTCTCCATGACGTTCCTGTTTCCTGTGTTTTTAACAGTCCTGATTTTTGAGCATAGTCGTGCAGCCTATGATGTCATTTCAAACTCAACAGTGGTAGTTACTAGTGCTGCTCCACCAAGACAACAGGCTAACCAATTAAATCGGAGACAATAGTGTTACAGTAATAATTTGGCTGCTTATTCTAGGATGTACATTTAAATTAGCATTTTTCAAAAGGTTTACCAAATACATATATCCTTGAATGCCTAGATTGTGATTGCAAGCAGGGAAGATTTTGATCTCAAATCCTTGAAAGCATTAATTTTTGTGATGAGTCAAGTGGTTACTGCTGTATGCTTTTGTGTCTACAGTCAACTCCCTTAACAACGGACACCGTAGGGACCTTGAGTTAGCATCCTCATTAGCGAGAGTCTGTAATAGCGGGAGTATATTTCAGTCAAACTTCCCTAATTTGTTTTTCCTGGGATTTAGCTGCTCTCCGTATTATTGAGGTGTCCGCAAGGCGAGATTTCCATTCAGCCTTAAATTCTGGAAATTTTGGTTAGAAATCAATATTATTGGAATAGACCTCCAATTCAAATTAGTCCAACCAGAACATTTTGGGATCCACTTTGACTGGACTGGTCATTCGAAATGTCCCTTTCTATTATTTTGAGAAAATTGTTGTCCCTAGTACTGCTATTCTGTATCCTGCTTACAGTACAATAACCAAATGCACAGTGGCTTGGGTCAGGTCTGTGCAACTGGAATGTTTCATGGGGCAAAGTAATGGAATTTCCGAATTTTAATTTCAATGCAGGAACGAAAGTTCCCTGTTTTTGTCTGTTGCCAAATCTCAAACGTTTTTCTGCAAGGTCTTCATTTCCAAACAAGGGTCCTTGTATCTTGATGAGTCTCAGATTCTACAATTTAGTTATCACCCTTGTATGTCATCTGTTATGTTGGGAAGATAACATAATAATCAATTGCAGCACCTTTTTCATCAAATCAAATTCCAGTTTAAAAATTATTAGTAACAACAATGGAGTGACAGTTGAATATCATGATTTACATCATGCCTAACTGTATTCATTAGTCCAAGCAAGAGAAATATTTGTGAACTTTTTGGCAGTTTTAACAATTATTTCAAACACTTATTGCTATATAGAATATCAATTATTTTTTGGCATGTCATAAAGAAGTATGATTTGTGTCATTTATGCAATGTTTAGGGCTGTAACACCCACATTAAGTGAAATCAGTTGTGGAAAAAAATTATAATTTAATAATAATAAAAACTGCATTTAATTCCCGGTGGTTCTCTTTTTTTTATATACATTTTGTGCTCAGGTAAAGAATGAATTTTTTGTCATTCATAATCACTGGTCAGTTTTTGCACTCAAGACGATACCATAATTAACTGCTGCTTATGAGCAGTGAGGCTTAAATACATCTTCATAAGGCCGGTTTAAGGAGGGCTTATAAACAAAGGGGCTCATATCCAGAATAGAAAAAGTGCTTCTAAACAAAAGCTATTGATCAAAATGTGTTTTGCATTTACCGGCTCTTAATCAAGCTTCAAAATGTCATACTAAATTAATTCTTTTCAATACAAGCTAGAGGAGGACTTACAGAACTGTATATTCAGGGGTCGTAAAAAATTATTAATTACTCATAATTGGATGTACTCCTTTGTTTACAGGTAGATGGCCCTATAACTGCTTGGGGTGGGGTGGGGGGGGGGAGAGACTTATAGGTGGGGTAATGATAAGTGGCAGTTTACAGTATACTTTTGTTTTACCCCAATGGCTACGTTAGGGCACTTTCCATTTGTCATCAGAACTGGCTGGCTGGACAAATCAGTTACATGTGTAGCAAATGAAATCAGCTTTTTCCAAAGGATTTTTGCTGAAAACCACTTCCTTTGTGCATACTATTAACGATTGACTGATCTGGCTGGATAGTTTTCATTGATAAAAAGTGAAATTCTCATTATGACAAGAATGGTCTGACCAGTCAGTTCTGACAAATGGAAAGTGCCCTTAGTTTATTTTTGTCCTTCCCTAAAGTGAACTGCTCTATTCAGCAAACGATCACTTTCAAAATAGAAACTTTCTCAGTGCACATACAGTACATTAGAGGTTGTAAACTGCACCTTTACTTATGTAAAAGTAACAGGGAGCATTAAGTAATAAATTTACAAATAAACGTTCAATTATCTCCTTTTCTTTGCTTCTGTGTTGTACAATAATGTACTTTTTCGAAAGGTATTATCCCAATACACTCTTGAAATAAATTCTATACATAAATCTCATGATTATACATTGCACCAAACTTTTTGACGTTGCTTAAATTACAATGTACAACATCTTTACACATTGCTCTCTGAACTTGGGGTACCTGTACTTAAACTATTATTTCTAGTTTTTGAAAACTGATCACTGGCATACTGAAATAAAAATTGGAAATAGTTTAATTTGCTGTGTGTGCAAATTTGCCCATTAACAACTAAAACAAGAATAATACTATACATTTAAAAACGCAATAATTTATTTATTTACCTCAGCATCTGAACCAACAGTTTACAGTTCTTTTATTTTTCCTTTTTAACTGTGTCCCCTTGAACTTCTCATTGTACATGTAGCAACAAGCAAAAATTAATATTCAGATTAAAATATTAAAAAAAAAAGAGAGAAAATGACACTTGCCAAGCCTAATTTATAGCTTTTTTCGGAAAAGAGTGATAGCCTGGGACCCAAACTAAGCGTGCTCTCATTTATGGGATTGTTTGGGGGGGGGGGGGGGGGGGGGGGGGGTGGGGACAAGTCAAGCAGCAACCTCGAATTATGATGAGACATGCAAGTTGTTGTGTTTTTTGTGCACAAATAACTTTGGGAACTTCCCGGTCCATGCGTACTTACTTTTGTAAGAGCTGCATTTTCTTTCTGGTCTGTTTTAGCTCCACAGAAAGAAGCCATCTCTGAAGCTGCTTCACAGTGTATTAATCTTCTGTTTTTTTTTTCTCAAGGTAAAATTGCCCCAGGCATATCTTCTTCCTTCAGCTTCACATTTTCATATTTTTTTTTAATACAATTCCACCTTCCGTCTTGCTGTTTCAAGCTGTTTTAATCCCACTGAAACATTCCACCTTGCTAAATCCACCACGCATGTTTACATTCACATTCTCCCAAATAATCCCATAAAATGTATGTGCGCCTAGTTTGGGTCCCAGGCTATCACTCTTTCCGAAGTGAGCTATTGATGAGAAGTACATTATTATATTCAACATACAATCTGAATTGATTTCCTCTTATGAACAAGTAACAATTAGATAATTTGAACAACTAGGAGAAAAAAGTCAAACTGCCTTAATGCTATTAATTTTAGTACAAGTATAACAACTAACATGACCATGAAGAGTACTTAATAACATATTATTATTGCTGTTAAATTATTTTTTGTCAATTGTCACATTATATACACGGTGTAAATCTTACTTGTATTCAGTAACAACTGTCATTTACTGATAAAGTAAGCTAAAAATCTACTTATTCCTTGTTCGATATGTTTGTTTGCTCCTAGCTTTCTGTCTCTTTATTAATACATAGGATCCATAAAATGGAGCTGCAACAACACCTGCTCCCACTATGACACACCCGGCACTGAACACCAAACCAGCTACAACAGGGACAAGTACTACCTGTCCACTAAAAAGGGCACCACGCACTGCAATCCGTTGAACTGGTTTGTCAGGTTTAAAGTTGTATTTGCAGCCCAAAATGCTGAAGCGATCGTAGTGGTTTCCCAGGAATTTGACATGATGATACTTGCTGCCACATCTATAGCAGAATTCTGTGTGACACCTGTAAAAACAGCAGTTCATTGAACATGGCTTTTCAGATTCTTTATAATTCAAACAAAGAGAAAAACTAAGACTTTATGGGGTTTCCTGACAAAACCGTGAAAATCGCTATTGGTCAAATGGATCTTAAAAATAAAAGCAACAGTCACATTTACCATTCCAATCGACTTCGACAACGTTATAGTCATGTGATGACAAAGGAATCTGTCAAAAAGTCGATCTGCTGCACATTCAGAGTTTTTGTTTTGCCTTATTATAAAATCTGTTGCTTAGTTTTTATTTTCTTGTTTCTGTCATCAGCCAGCCAGTCACAAAAAAAAGAAAAAACAATTTCCACTTCCTTGTTTTCCAACCCATTTTCTTACATTATTGGACAAAATTCACTTTTTGTGTTGCTGGGAATTTTTCAAAGAGTGCTACGGTGTCAAAAGATGTGGTATTGATACGTTATTATGATGTTGTAGGGAATAGCAGAGGTTGATTATTCTTGGCTATAAAATATTAATCATTAAAATTAATTAACTAAGGGATATATTTTTCTAACTTCTACTTTCTACTATGAAACTTAATTTCCAAAATTGACAAATACTAGTTTATCTAGTTTTTAAAATATTTATCAATAAATGATATTCAAATTTTTATTACAGCCGAACGCCGCTTTATGGACACCCACTTAACCCAATAAACCCTAAGATCAAAATTTGAAATCTCATTTGTTGCCCCTATTCATTTTCCTATAAAAGTAGTCAGGAGAAGTTGATAAGATATCAAGCAAATTCATCTTGTGTGATCATGTTTGTAATTCTCATGACCACTCTGTTTTGCAAAGCATTGATATTACAAGGAGAAATTGGATGCTGATCACTCTTAGGGCTTAAGGGATTAATACAAAAAGAAAAATAAGTTCTTCTTTACTTGCAACTAAGAAAAAAATACTTCTCATGATAAATTAAAAAAACAACAAAACTTTAAGGTATAGGAAGACTGCAACTTCAACCTGCCTAGAACTAACACCCCATCAACTTGGACACTTTCTATACCCCCCCCCCCCCCCCCCCCACAAGTGTCCATATTTAATGGGGTTTTAATGTAATTTTTTAATTTTTTGATATAGAAGAAATTAATGGCAAGTGTCTGATCCTTGCCATTATTCTAATCCATTCTTTTATTAGTGACATTATTTTTTAGAAAAGTTATATTGGACACCGGACAGCTTCAGGAGTTTATCCAAATACCATAAAATTCCGAAAATAAGCCCTGGGGCTCTTATTTGTCAAAGGCCCTTTTTGAGGGGCTTATTTTTGGAGGGGCTTATATTCAGAGGGGCTTATCTATGGAGGGAAATTTCCGTTTCAAAATCGATTGGGCTAGCCTTATATTTGGAAGCAAATTTACTGTTTTTCTTTGTATTTGAGGACAATTTTCCAAGTACAAGTCCCCCCCGGGGGGGGGGGGGGGGCTTATATTTGGAGGGGCAATTTGACGAAGGATTTTTTTGCTTTACTGGTTTGGTTTGGAGCGGCTTATTTTCGGAATTTTACGGTATATCCAGATACCTCTACTAAGCAGTCAGTCAATCAGTCAATCAAAAAAGAGAAAGAAAGAAAAAAGAAAACAAACTTGTTTAGCTGTCCCTCGTTATTCCAACTCAATTCACCATGTTCTTGGCCAAAATTCACCATTTTTTGTTGCTGAGTAGTTTTCAAAATGTTGTGTGGTAACGAAATACCTGGCATTGATATGGATATGTCATGGAAAATATTGGAGATAACACAGGTTGATTATTTGCAAATTAACAATATAATATTACTTTTACTTTGTACTACATGTGGCTTACTGCAAGCGAAACGCATTAACCAATGCGACTTAATCCAAAATTTAACCAATATTTGTCAACATTTTAATATTATAATTTTTTTTTCAGAGAAAACAGTTTACTTGTAATCCGATCCTTTCTTCCCGGTTTCGGCAAATATTAATTAATGGTGTTGTTGATCGCGTGTGCGAAAGACTTCAAGGAAAACGCGCGCTAAGATTCATACCAAAATAGTAACACAACCGAGAAATGATTTACATTACTTCTTATGGAAAGATACAGTATAAGTCTTCATAATGCATAAACAAAGAATTATAAAAATCGCACCTGGTGCAAGACATGTGGTCACATCCGCTGGATTTTTGAATAAAAACACCACACTTTGGACAGCGACAGGCATTGCGAGCTGGTTGCCCGCGGTTTTTGGCCCAAATCTTCAATGATTTATCTCCTTTACAAAAGCCTTTGCAGGTTAAGCCGTAATGCCACGGTGCTTGACAGGCGAAACACCACACCAACTGGCATTTCACGCAAGTAACCTTCAAATTCTCCGGCCTAGAACCATCTTTTTCCTTGTCCGCCGTAATTGCATTTGATTGCTCCGGGTGATGGTGAATTCGAGAACACCCCGGGCAAGTTTTGATCAAAGGATTCTGTTCGATATCCACCTTAAATTGCTGGTATCTCTCGAACAGCCGGTCCGACACAAGTTGTTGTACTTCTTCGTCACTCATAACAGTGTCACAGTTTCCAAGCGGACAGAAGATCTTTACGATAGCATCTTCAATTTTCGATTGAACGTGTGCCTCCAAACACGCGGTACAAATCACTCCAGCACAACACCAAGTACGAATACTGTTTTCGCTGGTTTCTAAAAAGCACACGTTACAAGGAAGCAACATCTTATTTTACCGTTCCAAGCACCGTTTACAGTCTGTATCTTCAATCAACGACAATTAGCCAAGTCGGCAATTATTTAATATAGCAGTTCCATTTTGCATACACACGTGACCACGTCTATTTTCGGTTCATACGTCAAAGTTGGACAACAAAATTTTCTTGAAATTTAATTGGCCTGTATTTAAGACTGTAGGATTTCAAATTTCCCGTACTATATTTCTATAATAAAAAATTATTAGAAAATGGCCCCTATATTGAAAATCAATAGTTTTTTTAGGAGTGTTCATTTTTCAGGTTCTCCGTCTTGTTTAGTCAGTTTTTATCCGCTGACAAAACCACGGGCTAACAAGGTGATGGATAAACCCATCCGTTACATTCCAGATCATCTGAAACGCAACTTCCTGTTTTTTGCAGAATGAATCACACACACGGGCGAAAATACTCAATTTATTAGTCACCATCATAATTGTTATTTTCAACTCTCTAATTTATTTAAAAACACGAGGGGATAAATTTCCCATAAACAGTAACAAATTTTTCTCATAACAATAAATTCCACTCTACTGTATTTTTTTCAAACTAACGTATTTCCAGTAACATTTTTTACAGGAGGCTGGTCGTTTTCTAGCTGTGATGGGGAAGGGGGCAGCCATTTTGCTGTATGCGCCAATGTTGAAGAGACAGGAGCGTCACAACGAAGGAACTCTAACAGCTTTAATGTCAACAGAATCGCTCTTACAACAAGATGGAGACGATAATCATAACACGAGGGAAAACCGGCGCGCGCATATAATATAACACAATGCCGCAGGCAATGCCTGTTGGCGATGGTCATTTTTTAAATCTTGATTGGTTTTGGGGGAGTTATTTGCAGATAAAGAAACGTTACCTGCGGATCATTTTAACAGATTTCATGAAAGTAGTACAAAGCAGTTACAAGCATGAATTGTAATTGAATGTAACAGCTGTAAATAGTCAACACCACTCTTATAAACATGACTGACTGTCAATAAAATACATGGCGACCTTTGTCAAGACATGATTTGTAGCTAGAATATTCATATTTTGCACAGCAATCAGGTGGGGGCCACGTTCATGCAGTGATAATGTGCAAAATTTATAGGAAGGCTTTGTTTAAAAAGAGAAAAAACTAGCAGAGAATGAGTTGGGGGTTCGGTTTGAAAATAGCCTGTTCCAGGTGTCCAGATGGTTAGGATGGTGCAAAAAGATGTGCACAGAAAGCTTCAGGCTGCACTTCAGGGGGTTCGGTTTGAAAATAGCCTGTTCCAGAAGGTGTCCAGATTGTTAGGATGGTGCAAAAAGATGTGCACAGAAAACTTCAGGCTGCACACTCCATTATCTGTCGTGAATGACTGATACAGGCTAGTTTAAAAATCTTCCAAGCTTTCTCAAAATGGCCGGCCCCCTCTCACAGGTAATAAAACACCAGCCCCTAGTGGCTCTTTCTCTCTATATACAAGCAGGATACTTCCATGTCACATTTTCAAGTCAGTTCATGCTGCTACTTTGCAAAGGTCCATAATCAAACCTGAGCATCTTGCTAATACCAGACCTTTCTCGCCAAAATTCTCTGTACCACTAAACTAAGTGGCTAGGAAATGTTGGTTCAGATTACAGCTGTTATGGAGGTAATTCCATGGATCCAACCAGCAATTTTTTTTTTAGGAAAATCGATTTCTGTCCAGGTCAAGAACAGTTTCAAGACAAAAGGGTTACCGTATGGCACAAAACTTTTGCAGGAGTTTACATGTATCTTCAAATACTGGCTCTTTTTGCGTTTTGCTGGAATTAATTTTTGAGATTACGACAGTTTGGTTTTTCTTGCTGGGAATTAACTTTTTGCGATTTTCAGAAAGTCTCAAATAAATGATTGATAATATTTTCGTTATTATAGAGTACTTGTAATGGAAACACATTTTCAAACAATACTACGACGGCATACCCTACATGAAGCCAGTGACAAAGACTACTTTTCCATGTCATTCAGTTACAATAACATATGCAGTGAATGACTGTTCTGGTGATCAATGGGCAGTAAATGTGTAGCACAATTAAGTTAAAAAATGTTTACTCTTGAGCAAATTTTTGAGGAAGCTCATTATTGCCGATCGTTGGAAAAAGCGCCAGAAAAAGAACCCTCAAAAATTTTGTGCCACATTGTAGGTTACCTGCTGCAAACTAGCTCTGAAAACTTCATTAGCTATTCTTTGGACCATGATTCATACACTGACCAACAAGATAGCTGTCGAGAGGAGTTGCCTCCTGACTTCTAGTCACCAAAGCTCCTTTATCAGTCACATTGGTGATGAGTCTTATATAAGGAGGAAATAATGACTCCACTAAAAATACCTAAAATTAATAACCTGATTCAAAGATGTCATGCAAAATTGCAACTTTAGTATTATTTTTTTCACTTATTCAGAAAACTACCATGAGTGACAAAAGTAGTAAAACTGCAAAGTATCATAAGGATTTGTCACACACTAATGAAAAATTAGCTCCTTAACAGACTAATTTTTTCCAATTTTAAAACATATGCAGGCATCACACCATACGATTCCTTGCAAAAATCCCCCGAGTTACAGGCTTAGTATTGACAAATCCTCATCAAAATTTGCAGTTTTACTAAATTCGACATGATAAATTCAGGGCTCGCAAAAAGTCCTTTCCGGTCGTCCAGGACACGCAGATTTTCTTCTGGGGCACTAAGTAACTTTTAAATACACTTGCCCAATGGGCAAGGGTTTAAGCAAGTCATCTTCTAACTAAATTATTAACCAAGACAAGCAAGAAGTGGCCCCAAGCAAGAAAAAATGTGAGAACGGATTGACCAAAGGACAAGCTGGAATTCAAGTCTTTTTCTAGCCCCGTAAATTACATGTAATCTAGAGCTGACAGTGTTTTAAGGTGTATATGAAAAATATGACTAATTATTCTTATTAATGCCAACATTGTATAACATCTGCAAAATGGGTTATGCGAGGCTTATTAGTGACAGACTGGTTGTAATTTCAAACCCACGGACTCCATTAATAATTTTTTAGAAAAACCTAACCTAGACAACTGTAACAACTCCCTCTTCTTTGAGCAAAGATCTGCTAGTAAGCGCCTTTCATACATTGAAGGGAACCATCCTTAAACAGGCTAAGTGCAGAACACCTCTTATTTTCTTCTATTCTTTCGTTTGATAGAATGTTCTAGTACTGTATTATGTTCAAGATCCCCTTTTGAGATGGGCTGTCCACAGACAGGACATTTAGCTCTACCTCGCCCTCTGTTAATGTGCTGGACGATAGCATCATGATCATAATTATGACCACAAACTTTATTCTTCATGGGTTTGACCATCTCCTTCATAGTAAGCGGGCATGTGGTCTTTTCTGCTGGTGCCTACAGAGATAAAAAAAGTACAATGCTGTGACAATGTTTCATGAGGAGAGCTCGAGGACGCTTACACTAATAATACCATCAGAGAGAAACATCTGTTGGGGTAACCACACATGGTGGGTAATCACCATTTGGTAGTTTAAGATAGGGGTACCACAATGGCTACAACTGCGAAAACATTCCTTGAAAAAGTGAATTTGCGTTCCTTCAATGTTTATCATGATTATTCCGACCTGCTCACTTTGAATCAAATCCAAGTTCAGATGGAGAGAGAAAATCTTGTTGTTGCTTGTTTACATCTTCCATGAACATGGTGTTAGAAGTTGAGTGAAATACATGTGCCCTATGTGTGGTATGGGACTGAAACCATTAATACTAACTTGAATGAAAGGACTACATTGTACTTAAAAATACATTGTATAACTCCTAAATACAAAACAAAATGTAGTGGTTTGTTAGCTTCAAACTGTGCTTTTTTTACCGCGTCAGTGTTAGCACAGTCGGTACAGCGTGTTGACTACATAGCGGGAGGTCGCGGTTTCGATTCCCAGGGCCAGACCAATATTCAGGGTCGTAAAATAACTGAGAAATGAAGGTACTCCCTTTGCACTGCAAGTGGCTAGACCTTCGCCTGGCTCAAATGACAACGTAAAATCGCAGTCCTGTCTCCAGTTGGAGATGTAAAATATAGTGTCTCCAATTAGTACTTTCCTGCTAAAATTTAATACATTGACACTCAAATAAAGTGCCTCTTTTTTTCTTTAGATTTTGATTTGAATAATAATTGCTTTCAGGCCTGAAAAGTTACTGGGACTTTGAAGAGAAGTGCCCCAGGACCCAGAGATCTAATCAACTAACTACAACATGACTATGCACACTATTTGTTTTTCTCTTCCTCACCTGTGACATCACAATGTCTTCATCTCCCATTGGCTGTGTGCTGGCATTCGGCATTGGTTGTCCTTGATGGTGAATACTCCAGACTTTTTCTCTGAATTCTTTAACCTTCTGGTGGCAATCCAAGTCTGAATCTTTATTATTTGATTTCAAAGAGTTGAGCTTCTCTTGAAAGATTTCCTCAATGTTTGGAATATCATCACTTGAAAACAATGATAATACTTAAATAAGTAAAATTTTGAGGGAATTATTTGCAGCTCTGGAAAAAGGCTCTTCCTTTTTTGTTGCAAAAATTTCTGATTGCTAATAGTCGCATTTACGATTTTTGGATCGTTACATTTCTCTCAGTAAATTTTGGAAGGATGGAGTTTTCACTTCGGCAAAGCATGAAAACATATACAGTTGATTACTTGCCATTGCCTTTTAGGTAAGAAATTCAAAGTTCCTCTTCTGTTCTACATGTAGAAAGAATTAGGGACATTATGGGTTCTTCCTGGAGAGCCCTGAAAGCTGCCTTCCATGTTCTCCTTTTTCACTCTCCAGCCGGTCGTCACGTAATCATATTGAAAAATGACACCTTCTGAGGCTCAGGTTGGTGAAAAAACACTGCACATATATGACACATTGTGTGATTCCAGAAAATATCCATACCCCCCCCCCCCCCCCACGGATGGTCAATGGAAATTCCTGGGGGGTGGGGGGGCTAAAGGGTAGAAATTTCCGAGGGGTGCAGGGGGTGCCCACGAGAATAATTTTCCACAGGGTTGTAAAAGACACGACCAATCATACGAGACATTCTTAAGTATATGTGGATTATTTTGATCTGTAGCACAACAAAAATTAGAAGTAGATGCCCTTTCGAGAAAAAAACTTCAAGATGTTTGTCTCAAACATCGTCTTCTTTGCTGGGAGTTCGCTATCATCTCCGCTGTAACGATTTGTCCACACGCTCTAACAACTTGTTCTAATGCTCTAACGGATTGCTCTTAAAAATCTAACGGTTGATTCTAAACAGCTAACGGTCGGTCCGTCCAACATTTGACTTTGACGAAGTCTTTATATAAATATCGTCCTTCGGGCAAATAGATTGCAATTCTCAGTGCAATTCTCCACAGGTCCCTTACTTCTCCGGGAATGAATTTTTACGCATCGATTACTAATAATTTCTTTATGTCGAACATGTACCTAGATTGTGGACTCGACTGCAGATAGTCTGACAAAAACTTAGGCTAATCGAGAGCAAACGTCGTCTAACTCGGCGATATATTTCTCGAGCTTTGTGTAAACAACTTTATGCAAATTGCTGTTGACATTCAGTCAGCTCGTCACGACAAAGCGTTGCGTGATGACCCAAATGAGGCCTTTGCTGTATTTTATTATTGACTTCTAATAGAGTACCGTTGAAGGAAAGCTGTTTGTCCAACAGACTTCTCGCTAAATCAACTGTTGCTCGAAAATAATAACGATCTGTTCCTTCTGTGGAGGAGACTTTCGATCACGTGCTAGGCAACAAAATAGATTTTTCTGAACATGAATCGATGCAAATATGGGATGCAAAATGAATGTTTGCCTATTTTGTTCTTTTATAACCCAAATCGGTTTTTTGTAATTCCTGAAATTTGTTTAACTGCAAGTATAATTCATTCAAAGTTAAACTTAATTACAAACATCGAGAGATTGACTTTGTGGTGACTTTAGGACTCGAGGCCGAACATTTAACGATAAACTTTATTGTAAGTTAGTTTTCTAGTAGATCCGTTTTGAAATTCCAATATCTTCACATAGTTTAATGTTAAATCAATAGTTAACTTTGAAGTTATGCTGTAAATGATGCATTGAGATGAAACTGTCTTAGACAACACGTGTACATAGTGAAACTTAAACTTAATTACAGTACCAGACATTGGTACGGTAGATTCGTTTTGAAATTTGAAAATGTTCACATAGTTTTATTTCAATGAATGATATTTATTCAAATTTAAAGTTATGTTTTAAATGTTTTCTTGAGATGACATAAACTTATTAATCTCTGTTCTCGTGCCTTGCGCGTTTCGCTGGAACGAGTAGTAAAAAAGAGAGTGCTCATAGTCTATCAAGCGTGCTCTACCTGCGTAAGAAATACATATTGCCTTGTAAAAGATTACAAATAGGTCAAAGATTATAAAAAAATGTGAGAACAATTAATTTTAAGCGGTACGCGGTTGATTATCTCTAAATATGGCAAATTAAGACCATGAAAAAGAAAATAGGAAATTCCTGGGGGATGGGGGGGTTATACATGACCCCTCTGGAACAGAAATTCCGAGGGGGTGGGGGGGTCTAATCGGAAGAACCATCCGTGGGAGGGGTATGGATATTTTCTGGAATCACACATTTAACATTTCTTTTGCACTTAACAGGGTTGTCAAAAGTAGCCGGCTTCTGGCGAAAATTACCGCCTACTTGGTTAGTATCGGCCAGCTACTCTCCTTGGCATTTCTTTAAGGATGATGTTTTTTAAATAAAATATCCTTAGACTGGCCGCTTACTTTGACAACTCAGCCATCAACTTCAAAACTTTCTGACAACGTCTTAACATGGCTCAATCAGGATTTTAATAGCAATATAACGTTGTGGTTTAATTTTATCCATGGTTTAATTTTTATTTTCTATTGTTTTTGGGTATGGTTATGTGTGGTGATGAGTTGGAAGTAAAAGAAAAAAAAATTAAACCAAAAATAAAATTGAACTACTACAAACACAGGAGCACAGGGTGGTACGCCTGTCTTTTATGTTGTTATGCATCAGTTTTGGGATCGAAATGTCACCACAAACTACTTTAAAATTTGCATCTAAACCAACTCACCTGGCCACATCATACTGTCTATTAAACTCTGCTTTCGCGAGTTCCACAGCTTTCGCCCACTGATCCACTTCTCGTTCCATGTCGACGTACTGAAGCATGGTGTCTTCAAGCTCTTTCACTTGTTCGCAATCCTGGGAAACCTCTTCCAAATCCAAAGCTACGTCTAAAGTAACATCTAAGCCATTGTCTATGTATTGCTTAACTTTCTTAACACTTTCCATGGCATTCTCAACGGCCCTAAAGTGAGCAGGCATTTTGCATGGAAGGTGATGTGTTTACAAATTTCAATATGGCGCCGCAAAGCAAATATGGCGCGATTTGGCGCGAATAAATTGTCGTGCGCAGTGATTGCAGTGCGATTTCGTTCCCAATCCCCGACATTTTCGTCCCCCTCCCAGAATTCTACAGTCGAACCTCCGCTAACGGACACTTCTCTATCGGGGGTGGAAGCGGAATCATGAATCAATCATGCTAACAAAATATGTAAGAATCTTGAATCTTTGTTTTAAAAACTTGGGAATCATGAATCTTTGCACTTCGGCTCGGGACTCATGAATAATGCGACTCAGACAAAAGCTCAACAAAATACACGTATAAATTAGTTGCGTTCGATCCAGGGAATGCAAGATATGGCGTTTCCGAGAGTCCAATTTTCCAAAATTTTCCCTGGGAAGCATGCCCCCGGACCCCCCTATATAATTCGTGGAATCGGGTCTGATAGTCTGTTTGTTTCTCCAGTAACCCGGTGCTTAA
This sequence comes from Porites divaricata, assembly GCA_038088405.1. Lineage (NCBI taxonomy): Eukaryota > Metazoa > Cnidaria > Anthozoa > Scleractinia > Poritidae > Porites > Porites divaricata. The sequence goes on along the minus strand of JBBMOI010000001.1, from coordinate 64,158,947 downwards.
CTTTCAGTTACAAAAACAACCTCCATATCTAGACCAAACAAATGATGATACCGAGTCTGGATGAAGTAGAACGGTTTGAACGCTGAAGAAACTATACAAAACGAGACTAAGTTGCCACTGAGAAAATCATTAAGTCAATAAGTGATCAATAGTCTTCGTGAATAATGAATCTGGAAGAAAATCCTTGTCGGAATCATGAATCATCGAGGCAAAAACGACAGGAATCATGAATATCAAGATTCAAATGATTCCGCTTCTACCCCCGATTCTCTGCAACAGCCACCAAAATTCCATACGTTGACACTTGTTTAAAACCTTTCTGCAAAGGCTGCCTCTTTACAACGGCCTCTTTCTTCTGTCCCGCAAGGTACGTCCTCTCTTTCGATCGCTTATCGAGATATAGCCTGTAGCGGGATTAGCGGGTGAGTGCTGTATTCTGTTTTTTTTTTTTTTGCTGGCGGAGCGTCGAGAAGGCTTTGATACTGATTGTGCTGGCATAATTTTTGGCATAATTCGTCATTACGAGCATAATTTTCATCCGGCTTTTTCCGAAAAAAGCACTGCGAGCATAATTTTCACTTTTGACCAGTTTTTCAGCACAAAATTGTCATTTATTGATCATGCAACCTTTTTGGACCGAGATCAGTGTTATAGGGAAATTTAAGTGACAAAATAAATTTTTTGTCTGCTATTGACATATTCATCCCAGGACTGATTCATGCAGTTGTTTCCTACAGCCAGGAAGTGACCACGGACTCTTTCCACAGGGCTCTGAAGAAGGAAGGCCGTGCCTTCCGAAATATTGGTTAAAAGATTCTATATTCCCGACTGTAAAATCAGCCTTGCGTTTTTTGTCCTATATTTTCACTTATTGCTGATTAGATCCTTTATTAGGATCCGGTCCTTCTTTTTTGTAAGCTGGTCCTTGCTTAAGAGATAAGGGGGGGCGGTCATCCAGACCCCTAGATAAGGGGGCGGGACCCCGGTTTCCCTCCCCTGTATCCGCCACTGAACGCATGAGTATAATTTGCTCAGATACCCAAGATTTTATGGCGTCTGCGACAGCGAGTGTAAACAGTGATAATTGCTAGGGAATTTATAATGAATTATGGACTAGTAAAGTTTCTGGTTGTAAATACAGTAAATAATATATTTTCCATTTACTTGTTTGTTGCATAGTTCTTTAGGTCTTTTCACCAAATTTAAAGTAAAAAGTACAAGCATAATTTCTGCATTTTTTGCTAAAACGAGCGTAATTTGCAAAAACTAGCATAATTATTGGCATAATTTTAGAAATATGCGAGGCCTGCTAGTTGCATATTATGCTGCCTGGAGAAGATTGGGAACAAGTCAAATCAGATTCCATGATAGTCATGATAGCTTAGTAGTACGAGTGAGCCCGCCGTGTAAAAACCATTATTATGAGCTACTAGCATGCTCTTTACGTCACTACGCGATATATATCCTCGGTTCCAGACTTTTTGTCGCGGAACACTTCTATCGATACTGTCGACCATCTAAGACTTTTCACGTTCCCCTTGATGCGATTTGTTTTCCCCACAAAATTTGCGTAAGTTTTGTTTTGATTTCTCAGGGGCGACTGTTAGTTGCAAGAGAAATTGAAAACAAAGCTTTTGCAAAAGTTTGTTGGCACAAAAAAACTGTATTATGAGAAAATTGAAAGTCGAACTGACTGATGCGCACCTTGAGTTTGGTCATCCTGTGGTGAGTGGAGGTCAAGTTGGATAACAGCTGAACTTAGTGAATGGGTCGGTTATGAAACATTGTTAGGACTAACCAATTACAATTCATTTCGCTTTTCTTCCTGACACTTTTCTAGTGAATTTGCCCTCGTCCTTGCATTTTACTTTATTATCACGCTGGGAAAAAAAGTGCTAAAAATCGGCCACAAAATGTACACGTGTTTAAAGTCTGTTTAAAAATATGCGTGGAATGTTACCAATATTTCTTAAAGTATAGAAGATAATGACTTGAGACTTTCACTTTGTATTTGTCTTAAGTTGTTCTTTCAAATTCTCCATTTTTGGGTTAGTACTGCGCATGACCAAAAAGCCCATTTTGAAACGTCATCAGTTGTGACCTCACAAAAATGAAATTTGAGATTTCAAATGGGACAAGTTCTTCAATTTTATGTGCACTATATTTCTGCAAAGTATCACACTTTCAGGTTTAATTCTCTTGGAGGAGAAGTCTTTGGGAGTTTGATTTTTTAATTGGCCACTAGAGGGTCACGTGACTATTTACCAACAAAACGCCTATTCCAAAATTTTCCCGGAGTCAAGTATTGTTGCCTGTATTAATTTCACTGCCATGCCTTCAAAGGAAAGAAAGTTATAGCCCCAAGAACTCCAAAAATGTTTGTGCCTATCACGCCCCCACTCAATCTTTTTGGCCGATTTTTAGCACTTTTTTTCCCAGCGTGTATACTCACAATTATAAAATGAATTTATGTCGAGCTCATAAAACTACAAACTGAATGCCTGGTAACCGTCATGATGTTGTTTTTATTTTGCAAGAAAATGGAAGTGGGTGACATTTTGAAAGCCTCTTGACACCTGTCTTGCCGGACTGAATAGAACTGAAGAAACTCTTCCAAGGAACATAATCAAAGTAAAAGATACGATTCGAACATTAAAAAAGGAAAAAAATACTGAAAAGAAAGAGTTTATTAATTTGGCTTTACGTCATTCAGTCAAAAGTTGGCCTAAAAACAAATAAAGCTTGTAAATATGTTATTTGCAGATTTCTTTTACACGGGAAGCAACTGCCTCTCATTTGACGTAATGATTAGGTCATGTTTGAACAGTCTAATATCTTTGTAAAAAATTTAAACGATACATACATTATATTCTTTTTCATTATACCTTGGTCTTTAACAGTACACTTACAAACTCATGAAACTCAAATGTATTTTCTCGGCATTGCTTCAGTATATCAGTGCTGTATATTCAGCGCTGTGCTCGACCAACGTGCGTTAGACTGGTTTTAAAATAGAGTCTGTAAAACTGAAAGTAGTAATAATTTTTGTAGAGTCACTGACCATGAACCTTTCGTTAAACGATTCTGGACTGAAATACTGGAACAACAGCCACGAAGTTTTATGGAATCGCTTTCTAGTGTTGTGCTTCTTGTATGCTGTTTATCTCTCAGTCTTGGCGGTTTTAACAACTCTTGCCAACGGAGTTCTACTCATAGCTCTCTACCAAGATCCTTTTAAAGTCTTCCGTCAACCGCCTACCATCTTTATCACTGGTTTAGCAGTAGCTGATTTTTTAACCGGCCTTGCTGTGGATCCACTTTTCGCCTACTTCTACTTCGAAGTCTATAGGGACACAATGAGCGCGGAACGTTACAACAGCATTTTAAAAGCGGCTGGGGTTTTATCCAGCGTTACAATGAACGTGTCGATTCTGACGATTCTGTTTCTCTCTTGGACTCAATTCATTGCAATTTCGTTTCCTCATCGCCATAAGCAGCTGGTTACAGGAAAAAGAGTCTTGGTTTGCGTTTGCGGAATATGGGTTTATTCTCTACTGTTTCCGAGCTCACTTCTCATGGGTGTACCTGAAAAGGCATTTCAAAAAATCGACGTCTTTCTGAACCTGACTCTCATTCATTTACTGGTCCTTTTCGCCTACATTGCGCTGCACGTTTCTTACAGGCGTCAGCTAGCGCAGTTGAATCCTTTGCAGGCGAACGCCATTACCTCCATTCAACTCACAGATGCCTGGGACCACCGCCGCAGAAAAGACCAAAGGCACTTTTCTGTAATATGCTTGTTACTCGCGATCTGTTTGCTTTTATTTGTAGCTCCGGTGACTGTAATGTGGTATGTTACCCTTTACTATACACCAAAAAGTTACGAGGCGAGAGTAAAAGCCACTATGGCTAATGTTATAACAGATGGGACTTTATTTCTTAAGTTCTTGATCGACCCATTCATCTACGCATGGAGGCTTCCCAAGTTTAGGCAAGCGGTGAAGGCCATTTTCTCGAAAAGAAGATCCTTGAATATGGATTCTATAACCATGGTTAGTTTTCACTTACGATTGTCTACAAATCAAACACATTGAAACGGTTAATTTTAAAACATATCGACAGTAGAGACACCTACAGAACTAAACACGCTTGCTTTATACTTAGTGGAACATCGATCTACTAGAGTAGGCCATAAGGCCAGTTACCAAGCGAACATGCAAAACTTGAACAGCATGCCGCTACCAGAACGCTGAGAATAAAAGTTGACTTTGGCTTTTTGTGAACAACTTTCCTGTTTAATTTCCACTAGACTTGAGGTTTTTTCTTTAAACCATTATCAGAGGATATCATCCAAAAAACGTCAAACATGTTAATTTTTTTTTCAACTTTCTTAATTATAAGTTCCCCGGAAAAGTTGCCACTCGGAATTAAGAAGAGTGCCTCGACCTCTTTTAACCATTGACAGCGAGGGGGAAGGTTCTGAAAGTAAAGACGAAGGCTTATTTACTGAGGGCAAATACGTCAATTATTGCCCAACTTGAGATTTTTCAATAATTTTGAATGCTATGAACTTGAAGAAATTGGGAATATTTATTGTTTTTACTACTGCGCTATCAGTACATCGTTCTTATTATATTACTAACAGTCTAATAACATCGCATGAAAAATATAAGAGAAAGAGAGAAAAATACACGCATGATGGCAAAGCAAAATGTGCACGTTCTTAGGCGTCTAAATGTAAATCAAAAAGCAACTGGCGCTCGTAACTCTATTAGTTTACATACATACGATTGTCAGGTACCATTTTGTTAATTCAGCTTATAGACTGCCCGCTGAAGCTCATTATTTGCCATAATGAAAGCGAATTCTATCGTTTTTTTTTTTTTTTTATGTTCACTTTGCTGTTAGAAAGATATTAAAACTGATCTGCGTTTTGCTTGACAATGGTGTCTCTGAGTAAGCCCTGCTGTCACTCATTCTTGGCTGTGTATGATTTCACCTGCTCATCCTGGTGCCTTTTTTTATTTATTCCAAACAACCAAAATGAAAAAAAAAAAACTTTGTCAATAAGAGACCTAAACTAATGGTTTCGTTTTGTTTCCAGTTTTTTCCTAACATTTGCACTAGAACTATTAATTCATGATTTTGTCAGCGAATTCCGGGCGGGCAGAATAAATCGGACGGGACTCGCAAATCAACAATGAAAGTATAAATTAATCCTTTTCCTATGTTTGGTTGAAAAGCCGATAAAATAAATGCTTTATTTGGCTTGTTAGGCCATCAGTTACCAAATATATAGTGTTTCGCTTGACATCGCTCGCTATCTTTGGTTAGAGCGAGTTGGTCGGTTAGGCACTGTGCTCCTTGTGCTCGTGTTTATGCTGATGCTTTATGTCGTAGCTTTGAATAGTGAAAACGGGGTCGACATAAGCAGAAGATAAGCACAAGGCCGTGGACCAATCATAGGTCACTTTGACCCAGACCTCATGCGAACTGTGCAAGTGTACGTTTTTTGTACATTTCTTTGCCGTCACTGCATGCTGTGCACGACTACGACGCGAAAATGCCTAATTTCACGTTTTGAAGAGCACGTGAACAGAAAAAAACGACTGTTTTTTTCTTTTCCTGTACTTTGACACAGTTCGTTTAGAATTCGACTCAAGAAAAATTTGTCAACATTTGACCAATTGAACTAGATGGAATAAGCGCGATAAAGTTTGACGTGAAGTGACTTTTTTAGTCGCAGCCATCGCCGTTGTAGAAGCTTAAGCTCCCTAATTTAACCGAGTTGACCCGGCTGGGCGAGCCCAAGCTTTTATATGGAGAACGGTTGACCCAGCAAGGAGGGTGACCCTAGTGTCACAAAATAGGTTACCGGACAAGGCGGGTCACCCTTCCACCCAAGGCAACTTTAGTTCTCAAGTAAATTATTGCGCAATTTTTGTAAGAACATTTAATAGGAAAGTTGGCTTGCCCAGGGTGGCCCGAGTAGACGAGTGACCCTTCAAACGAAGACTGGAATCGCAGGAGAGAAGCGGAAATCCAGCATAGAGGATGTTGTGCTCAGACTAAAAGTAATTAAAGGAAATAATTTTTCTTTGGAGCCGTGATAAATTATTTAATAAAAAAGTTCTAAATAACTTAATATACCTCCATGACTAGTACATTTCAAAAAAGAAAAACATGAGGCTTAATTTTTTACGAAATATTCTGTCGCACTGAAATCTACTAGTCATGGAGGTATGTACCGTGCGCATTAATTAGCAAACATTAGCATAACATCAAAACAGTGAATTTTGTAACGCAGTTTTTTGGCCGGTTTGTAGGCTAGGTTCGTCTTGAAATTTCAAGGTGTTTAAGTGAATCCATCTTAATGAAAGTTTCAGACATTATTACGTACATTGTGAAGATTATGGGATTTGATTTTAAAAAAATTGGTTCAAGTAGTTTCAGAGATAAACAAAAAAGCGCCAAAAGTCAAGATTTAGAATAAAGTTGCGCTTAGACAGGTGGTGAGAAAGCAGGTTGGTTTTCAAGATCGCAAGAACGAAAATACACCAAACTTTCCCAGCATCGAAATATAATTTTAAGCAGCATTCCGACGCTACTTAAGATTAACTTAAGTTATTTAGACCTTTTTTATTAAATAATTTATCACGGCTATTGAAAATACGAGGTTTGAAATATATTTACGTTTTATTTGAATTCAAACATACAGAATTTTTTACTTCTCCCGGAGGTTATTTGCTAAACACCAAACTTTAAGTTCCTAGTGTTGGATTTTTAGTAGCAGGTCTAGATTGCGCAAAATTCGGCTTTTATCAATTTCCAATTTTTTTGTTTACTGTTGTCATAGTAATATCGATTTTAGTTAAAACTACATTTTGACAAACTGCAATCCATAATCAATCACTGGCGAAAATTTTGTAGCGATCGGACGTGGATAAAATCCCCGTTATGGCGATTCCTCAGGGATAGTAGAGCGAGCGAAACTCGAGCGCGCGTGAAAATCACCCCACACGAGAAAAGGCGACACGCGGTGGGGAGAGAGAAAAACGAGGGACTACAGATAGCATAGCCTGCGCGCAGACGAAATTAAACCCTGGTTAACTCCATCTGCGAAACAGTGCTGAAATCCTTGTTCTAGACTTCCAGCTGTGTACCCAGATTTGAGTACGCGCCACGATTGGCCAGTTAAAAATGGCGTTTGTTTTGTTTGTCGTGATCGCAAATCAGGTTGAAGGGAAATTCGAAACGCACTTCCGGTAATTCGTTGAGTCCGTTGGTGGTCCAGAACAAGGATCTCTGCGCTGCTTCGCAGACGGTACTAATCAGAGTATTTTTATCGTCTGCACGCAGGCTACAGATAGCAAAGCCCAGGCTTTTGAACTAATGCGTTGCTCTCACAACGCAAAACTCTGATTGGCTCTTCAATGGAAATCTGTCAACATCTGTCAAAAACGCGCCAGCCGCTATCAACACTCGAAATAATCAAAATTACAGAACAAAAAACTAGAGTTGCTCTTGTAAAAGCAACAAAGAAGAAAGCCAACCCTGCAACTGATGAGGTTTGCGTGGAGAACCGAAACCATGGTCTTGCCTGATCACAAAGTGGGAATAACAGACCAGTCGCAAGGCTGTTGAGCTTATTCAAAAGTTATCACCAAGGGAGGAACTACGCACTCCAGTCCAAAGACTCACATTATCTCCAGAAAAACAATCGGCAGTTAAAATTCATGAGTAGTCATGACTGAGTCACATCGCAATTCTCCATAGTTGATGTAGTTTTAGTTTAAGCTGCAATCCATTCTTCGAGATTTGGATAACGAGATTTTGGATAACGAGCTGGGTGCAGTGTGACAATACATTGCAGCAAACTGTCACATACACGGCCAAAAGGAAAATCGCTTAAAATTATTCAAATCCAGAAGGCAATCGCCGGAGAAATTAAACAACCCAAAACCCTTATTTAGCCGCATTGAAGAGCTTTACTTTTCAAAAGAGGCCAAAGAAAGTGTTCTTGCATCAGAGGGCAAATCATGCCATAAACAATAACCGCATAAAATTAATATTCGTGTCACGACCTCTCAGTTTGAAATAAGCAGCAAAAATCACACTTGCTCAGTCAAAACGCTTTCCTCCAGAGCATAATCTAATTGTCAGAGAAAAAGAATTCATTGGAACAAGTAGCACTTTTGCATGAGTAAAAGTCGTGTGTTGCTTACACCATCAAATTCTTTACGCGAAACAGCCGTGAAGAAAATAAGTATCTGGGTTTTCTTTTGCCTGCGATAAATATCCCCCGCAGTTTACCGATGACAAGAGCAATGACAGGAAGGAATCCCATTGGATGCGCTTAATTGATTTGGAAGGGGATACGAACTTCACACTCCAAAATCAGTCGGCCGTGAAGGGTCAAAAGCTTGGGCTTTGTCTGTAGTCCCTCATTTTTCTCTCTCCCCGCCGCGTGTCGCCTTTTCTCGCGTGGGGTGATTTTCACGCGCGCTCGCGTTTCGCTCGCTTTACTATCCCTGAGGAAAAATGGGGGACTACTCGTAGCCTATATCGGTATGGTCTCCGAAAAACTGTATCGAAACACCTTAATTTGAATTAAAGATTTAGAGAGAAAACGGCCTAAATCTTATCGAAATATGGAACCTTTGCCAAAGTGTATTATTGAAATATAAAAGAATGAGCACAAAATATGAAAGGGAACAACATCAAGCAATAAATTTCGCCAGAGCATGGAGCAGTTCATTTTTTGAACAACTTTTATTGTCAGGTGAAAGTAAAATCACAGCTTAGTTAGCCTAGCCTACGCCACTGACCCAACTGAATTTCTGGTTAAGTCCGTCTGCAAAACAGCGGCGAAATCCTTGTTAGATTTCTCTTGACGCAATCTAAGTTAGCCAATCACAAGGCTGAACTGACAAGACTTCAGTGAACCAATAGAGTGTTTTCACTCACGTGGCCAGCATCTATGCAAATTTATTGGAACAAAAGAAAGCGTTTACATAAGAAAAGAGTTCAACTCCCATAGGATTGGTTTGGGACACAAATATGGCCGCTGTGACGTGATGTGAAAACACTCTATATAAGATTTCGAAGTGAACAGAAGAATACATAGAACAGCCTTTGGATAATTAGCCCGTATGGGTCTATTGTTGTGACGGAATGTAAACATATTAACAGGCTCATAGCATTTTAAATACTAGTTTGAAGATAGAAAAGAAACCATTAAAAAATCAGAGTGTTGATAACCCACAAGCACTGCATTTACAGGTGCTATGATCTTGCCACCCTGAATATCAGTGGATTGTTGGAGCAGGTCCTCTTTTATAAACAAACGGATAAGAATTAAACTTGGTATTTGAAGCCGCTTGATGAATTTAACTCCACAAGACATTAAGGTATTGTAGACAGTTTGATTTTTTTTAAGGTTTTAGGCTTGTAAGAAACGCATCCGTTAATTAAGCGTGAGGACAATTTCTGATAAGTCCCTATATAGACTTTTCAGTAGAGTCTAAAAATCTTATTGAAATTATAATTAGCAATTCATCTGACTGAGAGAATCTCAGAGCTGAGCAACTACTCTCTCCCGAGTCCCTCGGCAAAAACGGGCCGTATAAACAGTAACAGGGAAATTTAGAGTGGGCAGATGACATAAGTGAACAAGAAACAGAAAATAAACGGTTGAATATTTGAATATAAATTTTTTCATCTGGAGAAAAATTTTGCTTGGAAAACGAGAACCTGGGCTTTGAAACCCGAAACACAGCTCAAGGAATCCGGATTTGGATCCAGTATCCAAATTCCCCTGACAAAGACTGGAATCCAGCACCTGGAATCCAGAGTCCAAGACTGTTTGGATCCCTTATTAATTTAAAATGTAGCGAGAATGTGCTTCATTCAGATAAAATTCCAACATTTAAACCGCGCATCTAAGTAAACTAGAGCGCTCAGGAATTGAAGGTCAAATTAAGTAACATTCGTTCGACGATTTTTCAAAACACATCATTGTTTACCAGCACCATGCATGTCTTTGACACTAGAGAACGTGAGATCAGCTGTAGTAATTGTTTTATAAACACACTTCTCCAACCCTTCTTCCACTCAGTCCTTTGGTGTGCTCATTTATAACGTACTATGTTGTGAAGTATTTTGAATTCAAGACTTGTTAATATAGTTTTTAAGATCTATCTCATCTTTTAAGTTTGTGTTTGTTTCATTGAACTTGAGTAGGTCATGGTTAGTCAGGATTTTGTCACATGAGTATTTTTCTGTTTTGATCTTTTAATTTTACTCATCATGCTCCTTAAAATTTATGCTTAGCTCGCGAATTTGCTTTCTAGTTTTAAGGAAGCTGTCGATATCGTACTGTTTAATTCTACCGCACAACGACGCAATAATCGTAACCGGGATAAAAGGCCAAAATTAGTATAATCTTAATTGTTTGTGTCTTAAGTGTGTTTAATTTTGTGGTTCTGTAATTTAACCTGAGTCTCCAAACTAGCTGGCGTGGGAGGCAATGGTCGAATGCCTGCAACGCGCCGCGCTAGAAAAGCCGGTGCCTCACAACATGCAAACAGGGCAACAGTTACCTTATATTACTTCTTAACTTCAAATTTCAACGTTCAAAATATTTCGTCGCCTACAGATTGTCCCTGTCACGCGCTGGACTGTTGGTAAAGAATGCTGTATGTCTTTACAAGGTCTGTTGTCAAAGCGACATTGGATCTGCCTCGCTTGTTCGTTTGGTGTTGTGATCTTGACCATTTACTCCGGTAAGCATAGAACAGAATTAGTTGCCCTCTTAGGCCACCTTTTAGAACAAAAAAAGTTGCCCCTGGATGAAAAAAGGGTCACCTCTGGGGGCTCCTCCCTATGATGTCCTCATATACGGGGAGGCTCCGCCCAAAAGGGGCTATTTTTAGGCTTGAGGCCCCAGTTGTTTAAAACTTGGATAGCCGCGCTATCCACCGGTTAAATCACTATCTAACGGATAAGTATTAGGGAAACCATTACGCAATCCAGTGGATAGAGATTTATCCAGTGGATAGCGTCATCTTCCTTTTGACCAACTGGGGTCAGGTTTACGAAAGGGTAGGAATTTTTTTTAAGTATATGAAAGAGTTAGTTTGTAAAATGACCACAAGAGCCACAGAAGGACTTCATGGCCGTGAAAGAATCGCGAAAATTTTCTGGATTTCTGATTTATTCAAATTAAAAGACATTACATTTGCAGCAACTAAAAGGGATGCAAAGTTGTAAACTAGCTATTTGAAAGAGGTACCTTTTGTCAATGAAAGTTGTACTAAAGCAGTACCTTTTCTCCAAAACCTTTACATGAAGGAGGGTCTGAATAGGGTTTACTGTTCGGTGTTATTTGCCCATAATTTTTAGTGTTTGCGGCAATAGTCGGACTTCTTCGTTATTCTTCGAAAATCTTCGACAGTCTTTAGGAATCTTCGGCAGCCTTCGGAAATCTTCTGAAATAATCCGGAATTGTCGTAAAATGGCCAAAAACTCCTTGATATACTAAACAAAATAATATTGGAATTTTTGGAGCCGTTTTTGCTTCTTTCTGGAAAAAATGTACTGTTCCACAGAATTTTTTACTGTTAGTGTTAAAATGCCAAAAATTTTACTGTTTCATGTTACAATGCCAAAAAATAAAGTGTTTAGTGTTATCGACGTACCCCCAGGGTAAGGGGTTAGACCTCAGGCTGGAGCCTCCCCATTAAAACTTTGCTGATTAACTCCCGGGAGGTCACCCCTCCATGCCGAGTCGACTTTAGCGAGCGTTTCAGTATGAAAAAAAAGTTGACACCTTCGACCGAGCAAAGATCCAGAGCTGTCAATAGAGCTAGCGTATGCCAAGTCCGAGTTTTACCTATACCCGGCTGGGCGTGCCAAAGTGTTTATATGGAGAACGGTGGACCCGGCTAGGCAAGTCACCCTTCTAGTCGAGCTAACTTTTTGGTTTCTTATGTAAACGATTCGCCAAGTTTTGTAAGGAAATATAGGAAAAGCTGGCTCGCCCAGGGTAGCTCGGGTAGGAGGGTGGCTCTTCTACACGGGACAAGTTTTGTCCATATAACAACTCTGTGCACGTAGCTTAGGATTAAATGTCACTTTGTCTCCCTGGATGGTCTCTTCCGGACGACTAAGTTTTATCGTGAGCTTTCGCTGAAAACCACTCTACTAAGTTCGAAGAAAGGTGAAAAGTGAGATGGCCGGCTATGAATTGAAAGTTGTACTTATCAAAGTTCAGTAAAAATTATTCCTGTCTACTCCACATTCGTAGGACCAGTTTTGTTCCAGTCAAAAAAGTGTTTAGAGCTAATTCGTTATTTTTCTCCATATTCTATAAAGTTAAATAATGTCTTTCCTTGTTGAAGGCTTTAATTGTGCAAACAATGCTCGCTTGGACACACCCAGAGATCAGCCCACTTTTAACATCGTACCTGCAAACAGCAACTATCAGCTAGGAAAAGAAGGCGTTGGCCCTTGCCTTAAGGATGCTTTTAAAGACATTTTGCTTGTTGTTGTGTACAACTACCCGTTTTACGACAGCATACCTCACCTTAGCGCGCTTTACAGACCAGCCTTTCCTCATCTTTTATTCTGCGGATCTCCTCACAACACAACTCGCCCTGGGATCCTCGCGGTTAATATCTACAGAGGTATTCTGGGATATGAGTGCCTTGGAAGAGCGATACGTGAGCATCCGGGATACAGGGGCTATTTTTACATCAGCGATGACGTAATTCTTAATTATTGGAATTTCCCGGATTTTGAGCGGGAAAAGATATGGGAGTCGTCTTTTTCTTTTGGATCGACTCCGGTTTACGAACCCGCACGCACTGATTGGTACTGGTGGATTTCACCGTACGGTTTAAATAACTGCCGAAGAGCTTGCGAAGATGTGGCGAATATGAATTTCGGTGAGAGGAAACTCAACGTTAAGTATCACCTGAGTACTCTCTCCAAGAACAGCAATGGAAGCCTGCGCTGCTTCAGCGGTCGCTCGGACATTTTGTACATTCCAAGAAAGCACGCAAAAGCGTTTTCAATTCTGGCGGAAACGTTTTATGAACAGAAGGTTTTCTTAGAAATTGCTATACCCACAATAATTCGGTTCTTGGAACGAAGCGAGAACATAGGTCGACTTCCAGGCTATTATATACCGGGAGATGTCAGAAAGAATGATTTTCGAGTGACTGATAGCAGGTATTTCTGGTTTGTATATTTTCCAAAAAACAAGATATGGTTCATTCATCCTTTTAAACTTCATGGACAAGAAATAGACAAGAAATTTAACTTAGTTATGTTAAAATTCATTCTCATAGAAAAAGTGAGATCGCTAACAACCTGCAAGCCAAGCGTGAAGCAGAGAAAAAACGTAATCTGAGGGGCAGGGTGGGGGAAGCAGTTTAGTAGCAGAAGTGTTCCCTCCTTTTTGTGTTAAACAAGCTTGAAATTAGAAGCCTCGTTGTCCACGAGACGACTGGCACGAATTCTATTCGGTGACGTCACCAAGGGACTTTTCTGAAGGTTGGACGTAGTGAAAAGGAGTTTTTTTATTTACCAAAAAGCCTTACGCGGTTTGACACAGTAAACAAATCAATTAAAAATAATAATAAAAAACGATACTCTTATTGTTACTGTGGAGTGTTACTCTTGCCGTGAGCTTGGTCTAGAGACTAAGATGACTTTTACAGCATATCTGCCAAGCATACAAAAATAATCCAGAGTAACAAGTTCATGGGCGAATTTGCAAACTAAAATCTGAACTAGAAGAATCTTTGTCGAGAAGTCTAGGAGCGCTTTCCAAAAGTCAAAACTGACCAGACGAACCATGGACGGAAGAGTCATTTCCTAAACAGATTTTGCTGAAAAACCATTGCCTTCGTACAAACCATTTAGGATTTGACTGATCTGGTTGGATGCTCATGATTAAAAGCGAAATTCCCAATACGACGGTAATGGTCTGACAAATGGAAAGCGCCCTGAGAAAGAGAAGCAGGACCCCCCGCACTTTTCCTCCACCTTCCAGTTTATAAAAAGCGCATGCGCACGCAAAGGGTAATTACAAAAAGGGAAACCAACTGACTAGTCACCAGTCTTCTCTTTTGGAGATTTACCTCGTACTAGAGACCAGCTCGAAGATGCTCTCTCGAGGAGCTTTTCAAGTGTCTCCTCTCTTGTGTTTCATTCCCACTACTCCCTCTACAGATTCCAGAGGCCTCTTAATTAATACCGGCTCCAATGCGCCTTCCATGCATATGGTTAGGGTTTTAAAGTTCTTCTTCTTGATCATCATTTCTTGAAGCACTTTCTCTCGGGCTTTCCCGTCTGCTTACCGGTCCTTTGTTCCACTCACAAACCGGATCGTCATTGAAATCATAAGTAGCAAGTCCATAGTAGCCTCCGCAGGGAGCGCAGGAATCTTTACCGAGTACGCGGTTGATGTACACATTAGTGGGCACAATACGGCAATAGAAACCAGCAGCGAGTAACATGGGTGATATGTTCCGATCCCTTAGGGATATCTGGTCGTCGTGACTTGATTCCAACCCTTCTTGAGGCACGTAAGGCATACAGAGCAGATGAAGAACAGCTATTGACAGTGAAAGAGCCAGAACCTCCGGAATGGCTTGAGCGTGTGGAGAAATGTACACTTTGCTGTTCGTCATGTTCAGTCTCATCACTGTGTTGGAGTCCACTTTAATCACAAAGTTTCCACCCGATTTCCTCACAAGACACCAACCTTGTTCACGAAACAGTTTAAAAAACCTGATGCTAACGAACCTGTTTATTATGCATTTTTTTGCATCTTTTGGTGTAATTTCCTCCTGCCATTTTCCGATACACACTCCCCAGTCTTTATTCTCTCCTCGAATAAGCATGGCTCTCTCGCCTTCCGCTTGATCCAGGACTATGCACTTGTTTGCGTCTTGAACGGCTTCTGCCTGAGGCAGTAGGCTTTGGTTGATGGTATGGGCAGAAGCCACGACTTTCTGTTCACGATTTAGGACCTCAACAGCAGATATCAGTCCATGACTGGAATGGACTATACGATAGTTGAACTCCACACCTTCTCTCCAGTCAACTATTCTTTCTGATGATGAACTGCACATCAAGATCGGTTTGGCAAGATCTTTAGGGGGCAGCAGAAGTTGGGGATTCTTAAGAACCTCCGAGGGATGTTTACGAGAATAGAAAGTGCCAGTTTTAAATTCAAAGTTGTATTCTTGGACAGCTGCAGGACTGATTATCATCATTATCTGTGTCATATACTGACCATCGTCATCGTTGAAGGAAACTGTAACAGATGCTGTTAACGCCCCGCTGACTGGAGCAGCATCGAGGAATGTTAACACACTCACGGAGGATTGAGCAACAAACTCACTTTGCAAAAATAACTTTTTGCGGTATATCTTAGCTGTGAGTGTGTGGTTTTCGCCATTATCTACACTGAAGCGCTTTGTGCTTAGATTCTTCACCGCACGGTTACCTTCAAAGGAAAATAATAAAAAAACTTTTTAAAAGAGTTAATTCAACAAAGTATGCGGACAAAACACCTGGGGTGATGATATCTAACCAGTGGCGGATCCAGGCTTTCAGGCAAGAGGGAGGGAGGGAGGGGGGAGGCGGTCATCCAGACCCTGAGATAAGTGGGGGCGGTCTCCCCCGGGCCCTTCCCCTGGATCTGACACTGCTAACAAACGAAATGGACAGAAATGTTCGTCATCTCGAGCGCTCATGGGAGCAGAGTCTCCTTTTGCCTCCCTGAGAGAGGAGAAGAAAAGGACGCTCTGCGCATGCCTAAATCCGGTCAAGCCTTTAAAGTCGCCGAAGCCCAAACTTCTGGACTATTCATCAAACTAGTTTTCCGGGATTATTAAACGTTTCTGAGAAACTGCCCACATACCCCTCCCTTAAGCCAATATTTTGTCCTAAGTGTTAATTGACCACTCCAGAAAATACCATAACATACCATAATGCTCTTTGTTTGTCACCCCAAAATTTTGCGTAAGCATTGTTTTCAGTTTCTCTTGGGGCTATTTTAACTCCCAAGAGAAACTGAAGACAATGCTTATGTAGCTTTATTGATAAACTGATGGTCATAACTGAGCTCACCGTGCCAAGCGCACGGATATTGCTTGATTCATGCAGAGTCTTTCTCGAGTACGAAACCAAGTCGACAAGCGAAAGAAAGGCTCTGCTAGCAGGGTGGGCTGTAAATTGCAAATTTTGTTGTCACTAACAGCGTTCAGGCCCGGGCGGAAATAGCCTCCCCGCAGACGTCCTGTGGGGTTTGCTTTTGTTCGTCACGCATAAATGAATGCGTGACGAACAAAAACAAACCCCACAGGACGTCTGCGGGGAGGCTAGGGCGGAAACGCCTTGTGTTTTCGCCCAGAGGAATCGCTAAAGATTGTTGTGTGTAAAGTGATATTCTGTAAAGTAAATAAAAACAAAACATAAAAAAACGCAGTCATTCTTTTAAATTCTAAATGTAGAAGACAACATTTGATGTTAATATATTTAATTTAGCGAAGTTAAAATCACTGTTTTCGCATGGTTTCCTCTGGATTTCATGTAAAGCCTGCGCCAAGCCCAGATCTAGATTGGTCCATCCAGCATACCCGTACCATTATATTCTGAGAAGACGTTCCATACGTGGTGCAACAGGTCGCACTATGTATGGCGTCAAGTGGTTTTTAACTTTTTTCTTTTGGCCCAAGAAGAGGTAGAAACAGGCGGAGGTCAATTTGTCGAGGGATATATATTTCGCTCTTTGACTACCTTAATTTTCTGGTCAACCTGTATTAAGTGGTCAGTAAGGCATTCCCAAAGGGTGACCGCTTAGTACAGGTTTGACTGTATTTTTCATCCCTGGAGCCTTAAGTTGATGTGTTTGGTCGGATAAATGCTTGCTAGAAATATCTGCTGATATCAGTCGAAAGACATGAAGGATTGGATTGTACAAGGGCCACGGCGCTCGTTCTTGGTAAAATGGTAAGCAGGTAATGCTAACTATAACTTACGGCATACCTTCAAAACTGTGTGAAAAAATCTCATCTTGTTGGGGGTCCTCTAATTGAATAAGAAACGTTTTCTTATTCATATTGAATGTTTCTACCTGAAGAATGTCCACTACATATTCACGGCGAGCAAGAGGCACGTACGACCACCTTGATCTTGGTGGAACGGGGTCCGGAGGATCTCCTCTGTACATGGTCCCTGGCAAGGCAAATTGCAAACCTGCAGCTTTCCACAGTGATCTTGTCTTTTCCTCTGAGTCACACAGCATAGATCCTGGGCTACGGCTCGTTGCAGAATCATCATGGTGTAACACCTGTCCAAGGAAACGCGTTGTTGTTTCATTGTAGTCTACTGGATGAAGTTGGTGTACGTGCCAAATGAGATAGAAATCGTAACATGGAACGAGAAATACCCCTGCATTTTGTTTGTTGAACATGACATGGTGTTCATATCGCTCAACCGCTTTCTCCAGAAATTTAGCATCTCTGTAATGAGGCAAAGATACTTGATAATAGAATTTGGACTGGCGGTAACATGCACTTTCCAAATCGTATTGAATCTTAGAGTTGTTGCAATCCATTTGTACCATCTGTGATTGAGATAAATCGACTTCAAACGGCTCGTCTGGGTATTCTCTTTCCCATAGGCACCTCGCTTTTTCTAAACCGCGTTTGCGTTCAAGGTCCCCAAGAGGAACATGGTCGACTATTTTTGAGACACAGTTGAGGCAATCTTGTTCGTAGTTATACGGCGACAACATATGAACGTGCCACACCCATGCAATATCTAGTGGAGCGGCGAGGAATCTGCTCCCATAACCCTCTCTGGCAGCAAGAGGCAACCAAAATACTTCATATCGTCTGATAGCATTTTTTAGAGACGAGCTCTTGTAAAGCGAAGGACATTCGTCCACCTGCTGTAGAAAATCCAGTTCATTCTGAGTGGCTTGAACCAAGTCAAAGCCTAACTTGTGACAAAATCGTTCCCGAGGCATGAGGGAGCGTTAGATGGATACAAGTTTGGTAATCAAGGGGTGGATCTTTTTTATCTAAAAATAAAAAAAAAGTTACATTGATTGACATTGGGCTGAGAGCAGAGAAGATCATGCCTTTATTGCTACGAATTGGCATTGGAAAATAATTAGGTCCTCAGTATATTTGACCCTAATTTGCAAAAAGCCTTAAGAATATATTTAGCCATGGAATTTTTTTATATAACGGAAGAAAAGAACAAATATACTGCCTTGATTTGATACAAAAATGTTTGAGACAGAATAAGCTAAGACGTCTAAGTCCCTCAATTCGAGCTTTCTAAATGTCCTTAGTACTTCTGACTCTTACAGTTTTTTTTATGGTGTTGTAATCTTAAAGTCTCCTTTCAGAAAACTGCACTCAGTTAGTATCCAAATTCAGAATAACTTACACTGGCAAATATCACGGTATTTGACGCCATCTTTCCAGGTGATCTGTGACGTCATTGCGGGGGCCTGGGGAAAGAAATTTTAATGCCGTATCCCATAAACCAACGCGCGCACCAATTCAATTCAATTCAATTCAATCTGTTCCCGTCAGCTTTGGTTTATGGGATACGGCATTAAAATTTCTTTCCCCAGGCCCCCGCAATGACGTCACAGATCACCTGGTTATGGATAGGCAAGCAGGTATGGTATATATGGAGGAGTTCTCGCTCGCGCGAAGCGCGGGCAGCGGAACACCATCGGTATCTGCATCCAAGAAATTTTGGTTGTGACACGAGCTCGTGAGGAAGGAAAGAGTGACGAAACCCTAAGAATGTCTTTCTTGAGAAAGACTTTCTTGGAAGTTCCCACGAGAGCTTCGTTTTTTGCCTTTCAGTATGTTACAAGATGGCATCCAATGTCGAATAACATTTGCAGCCAGTTTTTTCGGCCATTCAGTTTATTACATGGCATCCAATGTCGAATACAGTTTTGAGAAAAGTTCCACTGAGAAAAATAAGGTATATGAATCGCAACCTTAAGCTAGAAAAATGATTTTTCTGACAATTGTGGAAGCCTCACCTGTGCTAGGATCTCTTCTTTGAATGATCTTTGATTTTGTTTACATTCGTCTCCCACAGTCTCAAACAAATTCAAACTGACTTGCACGGCTCCTTTTTTTTCAAATTTCAATTTAATTATTCTACTTGCAATCAGATTTTTTTTTCGTTTAGCTTATTACACCATTCTAACGGTAAAGATAAAGCAAGACACACTAAAGACAATCGAGGCTTCCAAGAGCGACCAAATGCAGGAAATGTGATAGCGCTACGTCCACTACATACACCAGGCTGGGAAATCAACGCAGCCAGTTACTATAGATCTAGCTATCAGAATGGAACATGACGAACTTACCTTGTTGTAATAGTGCTGTAAGAACAGTCAGTGTCCTCACATTATTTTAAAAGTCGGTTCTAACTCGAGGCATTTACCACTTAGCGAAGTAATTGACTTTGCTCGAGCTATATGAGGACTGTGTGAGGGGGCCACTGAACGTGTGATTCACAAAGACGTCACGGATGTCACGTTCTGCTAGTAACAGGAAGTGACGCCGTCACGTACGCGGTGATTGGAATGGGGAAAAGGCAAAAAAGCTCCTTTTCGAGACCTCAACTTCCGGGACGTCACTAGCCTACACCGCAAGCGTTTCCGCGCGAATTCGTCGAGAAAGCTGGGACAAGTGCAAAAAAAAAGGAATGAAGTGTTCTCGCTCCAACTTTTGCGCAATAACTCGATCGGAAATGTTTGCTACGCAAACTAGGACGTCACTGATAAATACCAGACCTTTCGTTAACCTTTGTTCTGTTAACCGGAAAAGCATTAATGAAGCGCAATTCTCTTTACGTAAACCTCCTATAATTATGCAACACTGAGAGGATGCCAGCTAGCGACCTCGTTACCAGGGTTTTTCCTAGTAATCAGAAACCATGGGAACCATGTGCATGACAGAACGTTTTCGCCAGGTTTGCGTTATGATCTGAACTATATGCTCTTTACCAAAAAACGACTTTGTTTTTATCTAACTTGAAAGAAAGGATATACAGATCAGGAAATGCATTTTTTTTACCGTGCCGTAAAATAGTTACAATCCGTAGCGACATATCAAACCACTGAACAAAAAGTACATAAAATTCAACTCAACAGTCAAAGGGATGTTAACATCAAATCTCGCTCGGCGACTGATGGAGCTACAAATTATGGTTGTTGAATACCAAGCGACATTTGACTAAAGAGTATTTTTGGCCATTCCTTTATTAAATCTACTGAGTGTGATTAGCTACAGGTTTGCAGATAACTGATGATAAAACTTAGCTTCTCTACTTGTGGCACTCGTCTGTATTCATATGTGTCCGTTGGTTACCCGTATGTACGTATCTGTATGTGCGCGTAAGTCAGTGGAATGTTGCTAGAGTTCTCGTGCGTCACTAGCCTGTTCCAGGCGTTTAGATTGTGGGTCGGGACGGCGCGAAGAGAGGGATGAGAGAAGGGTGGGGTAGGGAGTGAAGGCAAAGAAACCTTCTCTCTCCCTCTCCCTCCCCTCTCCCTCTCTTTCTCCTTATATTTTTCTCCAATCTGAGTTTGCGCCACACTCTGAACGCCCGGAACAGGCAAGTGTGTAACTAGTATGTCGGATTGCGTTTTAGTCATTATCCAAGAAGACATCACTTCCAGCTGGACCAACCATTACTACGAAGGCATTTAGGGTAACCGGAGAAACTATTGCATTTGGGGGGCGTAAGACAATATTTACTGAATCTGCTCTTTTTACAACACAAATCATGATCGTGGCAGCCTCTATGCCAGCAGCAGTCGCCGCAATACCACTTCCAACAAGTACATCCGGGACCACACATCCCACGACAATTATTCCGCCGCGGTCTTGAGCAGCGCTTGTCACGGTCATTTTGGTCAGGCTCAGCTCTGAGTTCATCCGGAATCTCTACATCTGCCGCCTTGAGGAGGTTTAGACACAGGCCATGGAATGGCTCAAGGATCTTTAGGCGCGTCGTGTTGTCCGCCAACGCGGATGACACTCTCTCTAGCAGCCGCAATTCTGGCAAACGGCGAAGCTCCCGAATAGCTGCTTGATAGACGCTTTCTGGAGATTCGTACTCATCGTCAACTTGTATGTCATTGGAAAAGGCTCGCAAAGCTTCTGGCGTACGTGGAACGTCATTTGGTACGTAAATCATCGAAGCGCCGCGACTGAAAGACACAAGTTCAAAGAAAAAATAAGTAAATTAAAGCAGAGTCTTAATGGGAGGGGAGAGGGGTATCCTTATCCAGCATTCTCGGTTTTCTTTCCTCTATAGTTTGCTTTCACAGCAGACACCATCGAAAAGCAAATTGATGGTGCCTATGCTAGAATGCTTCGCACACTCCCCACTAAACTTTTCTTGAAAGGACCACATCACAAATGAAGGGCGAATTGTTTATCACGCCTTTCTTGGGATGGGCTGTAACTTGAGTCTGAAGTCTGTTGATGGTGGGAGCACGTTAAATAAAAGTTCAGGGGCACCCAACGACGGTTTCCTCCAAAATTCGTTGAAAACACTTTTTAGGCTATCCAGAGTACTTTTGGATCTCTAGAAATGCATTCTAAGGGGCGCTACAAAATTTTTCTCTGTTTGCCGGGTTATCCTAGGGGAATTTTTTAAGTCTTTTCGAAATTGCAAGGCCTTCAGTATTATTTTCTCGAAAATTTTAAGTTACGAAAGTGAGAATTTTTCTGATTCCTCTCTCCATCACATTTTAGAATCCGAAAATTTTAGGTTTCCTTTTTCTAAGAAACATAGTGTAACCTGGGTTGTAAAATTAAACTTCAGAAAATTATAGGGAATTTATTAGACAAGCTTCGAAAATTGTACTTGGATGGAACGTTCATCTAGAAATTTTTAGCCGTCCTCAAGCAAAAGGAAAATCTAGGCAACACCGGTATTTGCTTCTCCGAACAGATATTTTACAGAAAACGGTCGTTGGGTGCCCCAAAGTTACCGAGTGTGGGCATTTTCCCAGCTACTTACTTATTAAACTGCACAAGTTAAAAGGATGTGCAAAGTGGTTTTAACTCCTGAATCCTTGTGGACAAAACACTATGCGGAAACTCTTCGGCAGAATACTACTATCACATCCGGTTTTGAAAGATTTTTGAAGGACAGGCAAAATTTTGTACTAATATTTCTAGATCTCAGAAATATGGGCTAAACTTCTAAAAGAATTTTGAACCGCATGATTATATAAAATTTGCTAGTTACAGGATATACTTACCCGGTAATAAAAGCCTTATCTAAGACTTGATAGAGGAACATTTCTGGTCCAAGCTCTTGGTAGTACACAATTCCTTCTCCTGAGGACTTCTGTATCTTTATGGAGCCTTTCTTCACATCAAAGCAAACTGCCAAGGTCTGATTGTGCTTGTAGCAGCCTCTTACCTCGTCCGCGGAGGAACTCTTTAATTGAAGAGCTTCCTTGTTGGCTGTAGAATACGACGAGAAAAGTGCAAAGATGAAAGTGATGAATATGGTTGGGTGATTCATCTCGACAGGTCCCGAACAAACTGCGTTTCACAAAGTTGTAAGTGTTCACTACGGAGAGTTGAGATTTATGTGCGCACCGAACAGGGAATATTGGATTTTTGTTAAGCTTTTGGTCACGACTGTCAGATTAGTGTCTTTTCTGGTTCATTTACTGTATTTCCTTTCCTTATGTTAAATCCAATGATCTGACTTCCAATAGCGTCAACTGTTGATACTGCTGCAGTTTCGTAAACTTGATGCTGAAACAAAAATATATAATCATGATGATAATAATAAATAAGCAAAAAAATTACTACAATTTGCCGCTCATATTTACTCCCTTTACGTCATTTAAAATTAAATTTGCACAGCGAAAATCGAGAAAAATCACGTCCACCTGGGAATCACTAGGGCAAATCTTATTGAATAGCTTCTCAGGACTGAATTTTAATCATCGCCTAAGTAGAATTTTCAAATGGAATAAATTTTGTCCTATTGTTGAGACTTGTTCAATATCCAAGGTAGCTCTGTTTCTATGAGCATTTTAAAAGATTCCATATCTGATAATATAAATCTCTTGTTTACAGTCAAGGAAAATGTTATGTTAAAAGTCGATGAAAATAAATAAGTTTTCATAAGATGTTAATAAAAGTTCCCGTGAAACGTGTTGCATACACAGGATGAGCTAAGCATTTTTGACTTTTTGATTATCTTTTATCTTTTGTTTAACTTCCTGTGTATTTTCCCTGTTGCCAAATTGTATGCAGGGAAGCGACACGCAAAAACACATGCACTCAAAAATGTATGCTACACGCAACACAATTCTGAAAACACTGAGTACGAGCTGTAGTTAAGTTGCAATAAATTTTAGTTAAGACGCGACGATTTAGTGCTGAATAACTTCCTGTTTTCTGGACAATGACAGCACGTCACCAGAAAGACGCATAAGCCAGTATAAAGTTTCGTGGCCTTCTTTCTTCGGAGTTGTTTAAAAATCATACGCTCTTCGAAAGGCTTAATAAACCTGGTCTATGATACAAATTAGTTTGCTTTTTTTAACTGTTAAAAATTACAATGTAAAATCATCAAAAACGAACCCGTTAATACGTCAAATCAAAAGAGGATAAAGCTTTATCCTCTCATGAATAAATAAATCTGTCAATTAATCACTTTTAAAAAATCAGCTGCCCATTTTGAGGAATAACAATAAACAGGAATAAATATGAAATACACAAATCCTTGTAAATTCTAAAATTTTAAAACTGTCGTTAAATCTTTTCCTTACGCATTTAAGGGCTCAAATTGCGTGTTATGAATTAAAAGGAGATTTGAGCCCTGCAATACTTAAGGAAATATTTCATGACAGTTTTGAAAATTTCGAAATTACAAGGATTTGTATGGAAAACCATGCAAGTGTGACTGGATGGCAAAATTTGTTTTTGTCATACAAATGCTTCCTACTTTCGGCGGCCGTTGCAATCGCTACTTTTGAGATATACGGCTGAAAAGTCTTAGGGTACCTAATTTTAATATGCTCTTTAAGCTTGGTTTAACAAAATTGAACTGTTTTCAAGCTTACCGAAAGTTGATCACGTGATCAAGTCATGCAAAGAGCAAAGAGCCTCTTCAACCTCTCTTGAGCCATTTGTGAACAATAGGCTCTTTGCAGCTAGCCATCCACGTGGTACAAAACCGCCGTGCTGGAGAGCAAAAGTCCCACTGGGACAAGATAAACAAAGAAAATTACCATTTAAAATTATGTATGTCTTTTGTTTGTCTTGTTCCAGTGCGACATTTCCTCTCAGGGTGGCGGTTTTGTATCACGTGAATGGCTAGCTGCAAAGGGCCTATTTAAGCCAAAAAAGCCCCATCATTCCTTGGGTCCAAATCAGCCCAGGTAATGGGACCGTTTTGGGCCTGGGAGTCACATTAAGCCCCTAAAAATAGGCTGTATTTTAATAATAATAATAATAATACTTATATAGTGCCGATAAGCATAAAACTATAAAAATTATCTATTAAACTACTTAAATCGTAAAAAATTGCATAAAACTTACTAAAAACGAGATTAAAACGCACATAAAATCACAAAAGAGCTTTCTGAAATAAAATGTCTTTACTCAACAAAACGGCGGCTAAAGCGGATCTTGCTGATTTACAGCGTGAATAAAGGCACTATGTAATGACTTTAGCAAAGAATTGACCAAAAACACTGCAGTAATATCCTCGTGACAGAGCCCCTTTAATTTAAAACAACTATTTAATTCGATGGCACAACGAAAATTCCGTATGGAAAACTACCAACGCGAAGTGAATTGGCAAGGATTAAAAACAGGAGGTCTGACAACGTGAGGCTGGCCCGCCATTAGTATATACCCTATGATATAAAGTCTCTCTTCCAAAAATATCGTTATTATTATCGGTCAATTCCCGGAAAGGCGCCCACATCGATAAGAGCGTGAAGTGCTGTTGTGATTTGGAGGAATATCGACCATGACGGGATATGAAGTGTTTCATCATTTTAATGAATAACTCCACTTTCAAAATACCTCATTCAACGTTATAAGTGTCTATGTTTAACTGCAAATTTAGTACAAAATATTTTTTAAAACTTGTAATAAAAACAACTTCACTAATAAGTACGTAGTGATAATTTTTAGAAAGATTATGACGTGTGGATGTCATTTCACGTTAAGCAGCCACAAATTTATTTTTTTTAGGACTTTTAAGATATGTAAATTACTGATCAAGACAGCAATAACACATGAAAACCAATTTCCAACTGAGTGTATTCAAGCACTTCCTGTATCGTATCAGAAATTCACCGAAGTACTCGGTATTTAATGAACAGTTCGAAAAAGCGAAGCCGTCTAAATGATTGAAAGTACTACACTCCTTTCGCGGATGCATTACTGACTCGAACTGGCCACGAGGAATGAATTACTGAATTTTCATAGTTTGGCCTTTGTATCTTTATCCGTCGCTAGCTATCCAAGAGCCTTTCACGCTGGTCAACAGTAGTGTCGTGTGACAAACGGCCCTTCGAGGCGGAGTGATCAGTTACAAGTGTTACCTGGGAAAGAAAAAACGTGAAATGCAATTAACAATGTTCGAGTTCTCTGTAGACAGCTGGGACTAGCTCGCAGCCGAGGCTAATGTGGAACATTTTGCTGGATTAAAAACGTTTGCAGGAGAAAAAGACTACTACCTGTGGGTAACTGAATTCCCTACTCGGGCTCAAACACAATGAACCTGACTGTGGCGCCAGGGAGACCCACCGACCAATACCGACAGCGGTTCAAGGTCATAAGAAACACTTTAGAGCCATGGTTAAAAAAGAAATTCTTTACTTGATGATTTGTTGCTCCACAGAAAAATTGATTTACATGCAATCATCAGCGTTTAGACAAACCTTGTTAAAAACTCCACGACCATAGTATTCTGCTACAACAGAAAATCCATCTTGCGCTCTTTCAAGCTACAAATTAAACCACAATTATTTAATACCAATATCCTATGGTACAACATCCAACAAAACATGGTGATTATTGAGATCAGGGGGGGGGGGGGGGGGGGGAAGAGACGAGGTCTGGGACCGAGAAACGATGTTCTCACAACTTGCAAAGCGATCACCCTGCGTGATGGCCAGCGGATAATTGCAGCATTTTTCCCAAAGTAAATATTTCAGGAGAAATATTTTTAGACTTTTTAGAAGCAAGAAGCGAACCGGTAGAGGAAATCAGGAATGCTTAAAAAATTGAAAAAAATAATATCATGCATCTTTGTTCTTCTTGCATATCGTATTTGTCTTTCGGTACTGAAATTGCGGGGGAAACTAAAACGCAACCGCGTTAGATCTTAACCAACAACAACGCGCTCGATCGATTTATAGGTTACATCGTTTTTGCCGAGCAAGGATAACTTGATGCTGATCAAAATTACTGGAGAAAGTGTCAAATTTATCGGAAGCAAGAATATTCAGAAAGCTTTATAAATATGAGCTTGCAGCTCTACATATCATAACTGAATTAACATCAGATAAACATTCACACTTCATAACATTTCACTTCGTTTATTACGATCAGTCAACACCTTGAATCCAAAGTTAAAATTCAAAACAATCCTAATAAACAAATCAGAACTACTACTGAACGCTCTGTACCTTGAAGCGACTTTAACTTTCCTAAGGTTTGCTGCAAAACACTGCTCGATAGCTCGACTCTTCGGCGGTTCTTATCAGTACGGAGCTATATGTTGCATATTCCAAACTCTACAGAGGGAAATTGTTTAACAGAAAAAGAAAACCACACACTATGTCTGAAAAGCGACATCAAATCAATAAATTTGCGAATTACCAAAATATAACAGTGAGAAACAGTCCCGCCTCCGACCGCCATGTTTTTTTTTCTTCTCAAGACCGTTGATCAAGACAAAGACAAAATTTTTAGGTGTTCTTATTGACCAGCATCTCTCTTGGAAACCACATATTGATTTCGTCTCAAAAAAAATTTCGAAAAGTGTGGGAATTATCGCGAAAGCCCGCTTTTACCTATCATCCCAAACTTTGATGACCTTGTATTACTCTCTTGTATATCCTTTCTTAACGTACTGTAATGTCGCCTGGTCCTCCACCTACTGTTCCAACCTAAACTGTATTTACCTTTTGCAAAAGCGTCTAGTGCGACTCATAACAAAAGCTCACTATCTAGCAAATACCGCCCCTTTATTTAGCCAGCTTAAAGTCTTTGACATATTTAGTATTAATTCATTTTCTGTCGCTACCTTTATGTATTCTTATCACCATAATCTTTTGCCTAATAGCTTTCATGACTTGTTCTTAAGTAGTAATCAAGTCCATCAATACGAAATTCGACTAGCCTCTCAGTAGTATAGACCTCATTTTTGTAGAACAAATATAAAGCAATTCAGTATCCTTTACCGTGGACCTAAAATCTGGAATTCGTTGCCTGTTTCACTAATTAGCTCTCCTTCTATATCTGTTTTTAAAAAAAATTTAAAGAATTATCTCACTGATAGCCGATCTGTCGTTTAATTTTCTGATCTTACTCACTCTGCACTCAGCCATGAATTTAGTTTACTGGTAGTTTAAGGAAGCCTATTAATATAAGCTTCAAGCTTCGTTAGGGTTCCTTGTCACATTAATTTTATAATTTAATTAACACCTTTTGTTCTTGTTGTGCAAGTTTTGTGAGTGACTAAATAAATAAATAAATAAATAAATAAAAATAAAAGATCTATGGATTTTGACGTAATGCGCATGATCAGTACCAAATCCGCTGGCAAGACCCTTGCTGATCGCTTTACAAGTTGTGAGAACATCGTTTAGATTCCATTTAAGAGAATGTATGGGAAGTAGCTGCCCCCCCCCCGATTGAGAATGTATGGGAAGTAGCTTCCCCCCCCCCTGATTGAGAATGTATGGGAAGTAGCTTCCCCCCCCCCCGATTGAGAATGTATGGGAAGTAGCTTCCCCCCCCCCTGATTGAGAATGTATGGGAAGTAGCTTCCCCCCCCCTGATTGAGAATGTATGGGAAGTAGCTTCCCCCCCCCTGATTGAGAATGTATGGGAAGTAGCTTCCCCCCCCCCTGATTGAGAATGTATGGGAAGTAGCTTCCCCCCCCCCTGATTGAGAATGTATGGGAAGTAGCTTCCCCCCCCCCTGATTGAGAATGTATGGGAAGTAGCTTCCCCCCCCTGATTGAGAATGTATGGGAAGTAGCTTCCCCCCCCCTGATTGAGAATGTATGGGAAGTAGCTTCCCCCCCCCTGATTGAGAATGTATGGGAAGTAGCTTCCCCCCCCCTGATTGAGAATGTATGGGAAGTAGCTTCCCCCCCCCGATTGAGAATGTATGGGAAGTAGCTTCCCCCCCCCCGATTGAGAATGTATGGGAAGTAGCTTTCCCCCCCCCTGATTGAGAATGTATGGGAAGTAGCTTCCCCCCCCCTGATTGAGAATGTATGGGAAGTAGCTTCCCCCCCCCTGATTGAGAATGTATGGGAAGTAGCTTCCCCCCCCCCTGATTGAGAATGTATGGGAAGTAGCTTCCCCCCCCTGATTGAGAATGTATGGGAAGTAGCTTCCCCCCCCCTGATTGAGAATGTATGGGAAGTAGCTTCCCCCCCCCCTGATTGAGAATGTATGGGAAGTAGCTTCCCCCCCCCCTGATTGAGAATGTATGGGAAGTAGCTTCCCCCCCCTGATTGAGAATGTATGGGAAGTAGCTTCCCCCCCCCGATTGAGAATGTATGGGAAGTAGCTTCCCCCCCCCTGATTGAGAATGTATGGGAAGTAGCTTCCCCCCCCCCTGATTGAGAATGTATGGGAAGTAGCTTTCCCCCCCCCTGATTGAGAATGTATGGGAAGTAGCTTCCCCCCCCCTGATTGAGAATGTATGGGAAGTAGCTTCCCCCCCTGATTGAGAATGTATGGGAAGTAGCTTCCCCCCCCTGATTGAGAATGTATGGGAAGTAGCTTCCCCCCCCCTGATTGAGAATGTATGGGAAGTAGCTTCCCCCCCCTGATTGAGAATGTATGGGAAGTAGCTTCCCCCCCCCTGATTGAGAATGTATGGGAAGTAGCTTCCCCCCCCCTGATTGAGAATGTATGGGAAGTAGCTTCCCCCCCCTGATTGAGAATGTATGGGAAGTAGCTTCCCCCCCCCTGATTGAGAATGTATGGGAAGTAGCTTCCCCCCCCCCTGATTGAGAATGTATGGGAAGTAGCTTCCCCCCCCCCGATTGAGAATGTATGGGAAGTAGCTTTCCCCCCCCTGATTGAGAATGTATGGGAAGTAGCTTCCCCCCCCCCTGATTGAGAATGTATGGGAAGTAGCTTCCCCCCCCCCTGATTGAGAATGTATGGGAAGTAGCTTCCCCCCCCCTGATTGAGAATGTATGGGAAGTAGCTTCCCCCCCCCTGATTGAGAATGTATGGGAAGTAGCTTCCCCCCCCCTGATTGAGAATGTATGGGAAGTAGCTTCCCCCCCCCCTGATTGAGAATGTATGGGAAGTAGCTTCCCCCCCCCTGATTGAGAATGTATGGGAAGTAGCTTCCCCCCCCCCTGATTGAGAATGTATGGGAAGTAGCTTCCCCCCCCCCCTGATTGAGAATGTATGGGAAGTAGCTTCCCCCCCCCCCCACCCCTGATTGAGATGCTCTTTATGCAAACGACAATCAGAAAACTTGATGTCCCGCTAATTCCTTGGGAAAACGGCTTCTAAATCCAAGTCAGACCTCGTTGCGATAATTGTTGCATCCTCTAGATATCGCGTTACATCACACGACCGTCAAGAAAAAAATTCGACGCCACTTCAGATCCGGTATGAACAGAAGTTGTATTAAAACTGTGGATTGGTTGAAACCTCTTCACCTATCAAAAGTTAAAAACCAAAAACAATCGAGACTTGGTCGCGTGCGCTTTCACGCGCTTGACGCCGGTACAAGTCAGATTTGCTTCAAAGTTCTGATTGGTGCACTGAATTCTTGACGACCGTTTTAAGGTGGCTCGACTGGATTTTTTGGGGGTGATACCTCCCAAGTTTAAGCATTGACTACGTCGCGATGAGTAAAGATATGGAAAAAAGATTACCACAACTGTATTATATAAAGATGAAAATTTGTTATGATCTGGGTTTTATCGCAATCGGAGTCGCCATGGCAACGTAACGACGCCATTACGTTTTTTATTTATCTTTGTGTTTCTCTGTACAAGGAGTTTTTTTGATAAATCGCTTAAGGGAGTATGTACCTGCCATAATTGCCTCAATCATTGCAAAGTTTGAACAAATTCTATGAGAGCGTTTTCGAAATATTTTGAAACGAAGTTTTAAGCATCATAAAAACAACGAAATAGCATGCTATCCACACAATAAGCTAATTTTTTGAGAAAATGATAAGCTTTGGAAAAGCGACTTCATCTCATAGTGGTTTGATTCCACTGAAAATCTCCTACAAAAAAAGAGGGGAATTGCTCTGGGCGATGGCGAGTAAGAAGAATTTTATTAACTTGCATTCAGCTGCTTTTGTTACAGTTTTTGAACGTAATTTGGTCCACGCCCACAAATTTCGCATTTTTCAAAAAACCGTTCGATAAAGGTTTTATAAATTTAATAATCCCAAGGTCAATTGTCAATAAATGTACCCTGCAAGTTTCAAGAACATTGAAAACAGGGAAGGCTTTCAAATAGGACCTCAAATATGACCAATTTTTCCTCCAGATTTTGTGTTTACAAGCGAGCGTCCTCATTATTCACTGGCATTGTTTTCAAGTTTCATATGCGCTTAAAATTAATCAAATCCAGAAGGCAATCGCCGGAGAAATTAAACAACCCAAAACCCTTATTTAGCCACATTGAAGAGCTTTACTTTTCAAAAGAGGCCAAAGAAAGTTCTCTTGCATCAGAGGGCAAATCATGCCATAAACAATAACCGCATAAAATTAATATTCGTGTCACGACCTCTCAGTTTGAAATAAGCCGCAAAAATCACACTTGCTCAGTCAAAACGCTTTCCTCCAGAGCATAATCTACTTGTCAGAGAAAAAGAATTCATTGGAACAAGCAGCACTTTTGCATGAGTAAAAGTCGTGTGTTGCTTACACCATCAAATTCTTTACGCGAAACAGCCGTGAAGAAAATAAGTATCTGGGTTTTCTTTTGCCTGCGATAAATATCCCCCGCAGTTTACCGATGACAAGAGCAATGACAGGAAGGAATCCCATTGGATGCGCTTAATTGATTTGGAAGGGGATACGAACTTCACACTCCAAAATCAGTCGGCCGTGAAGGGTCAAAAGCTTGGGCTTTGTCTGTAGTCCCTCATTTTTCTCTCTCCT